>JAVXUP010000635.1:237500-388807 GCA_033070095.1 Escallonia herrerae | reverse complement strand
ATATAAATGTTAATTTTGTAAATATATTATAATTAATTTATTGTTTATACGAGCTGTTCGCGAACACGTTTGTGAACATTTTAGAGTGTTCATGTTCGGCTCGTTTATTAAACGAGCTCTAAAAACTTGTTCATGTTCTGTTCGTATATTAGACGAACGAACATGAACGAGTTTTATGAACCACGAGCCGTTCGTGAACAGCTCGGTTCATTTACAGCTCTAACTGTAGCAGAGGAGTAGCAAAAAGTAGAGAAACATAGTTGACAGAAATATATTTGGGCTTAGAGATCGAATGAGGGATGTCGAATTCATTATTAGAGCCATCAAAAGTTAGACCCTAGAACCACTTTTGCTCTTTTATTTGTAACCTTGAGGCCTCTAAAGGTGATATGTCTTATTATTTTAGGTATGGCACAAGAACTGTTGAATCCATGACAAATAAAATTTTGGAGGATATAGGTGATTGTGACTATGTGTGAAGCTCCAAAAAGGCACAAGTTATAATTCGAATTCTTGTAGCATAGAGACAGTTGTGCTTCAAACCATGGGAGAAACAATGTCTATAAGACTGTAGCCTGTCCACACACATAGGCTGATATTACCTAACCATATGTTCTCATGAGAAGGTCATAGAGAGATGGAAAACCGGCTTTATCCACTGATTATGTGGTATATTGGAGAACAATATTATGATATTAGTTAGAGACATAGCTGATCCATTGGCTTTTAACCAAGTCATTTCTAATCGGGGATGCCTGAGGTTGATTTATGCAATGAAGGATAAGATGGACTCTATGGCACAAAATAGGGTTTGAGAGTTAATTAAAATTTCTAAGGGTTTTTAATCAATTGGTTATAAATAGGTATTTAAAACCAAGAGAGACTCAAAAGGAATGCTGAACGGTATAAGGGTGAGTTAGTAGCAAAAGGATATACCCATGTTGATTTTGTCAACAAGCTTTTGTCCTACAGGTGGACAACTGACTTGCCTCTCACTGGCGTATGGACTATAAAGGAGAGATCTCTTACGCTAGAGTTCCCTGCACTATGAAGCAATCATGAAAAGCTTCTTACTATGCATTTTTTCTTTGGGTTGATTTTTGAACCACACACATGGAATTTTTATTCAAAATATCATGTGTTTAAGGGGGGATGTTAGATAATCTTAGATCAATCTAGAATTGTTAACTGTAACGTTTGAATAAGAATTGATTAGTTATCATTTGAGAAAATATTTTTAGGTTGAGATATTAATAGATTTGACCTATACTCTCTACCTATATATAGGTGCTTGTACTTAACTAACAATAATAGAATGAAATCATATTCGATATTTCTATATATAAACATGAATTTCCAATATACCTTATTGTACTTATCCACCATCTGCTTCCCAGGTTGTCATTATGACCTATAAGTGTAAATATAAGAACTTTGAGAAATTTTACGGACTTAGTAAAGTTGTAACCTCGAGGTGTGGTTCGAGTAGAGAGGGAAGTGAGAGAAGTCAGAAAAGAGGAAAAAGTAGGTGAGAATGCGTGGAAGGGAGGTGGTCTCCTAAGAGCGCTTCATCTAAGTGGACTTTCTTGGCAACATCAGTGAGTGTTATGGGTTCTCTTCGTTTGATGGGAGATCGTTAGTAGGTGATGGTATCTCTAGTTTGGGGAATCTTGCGGTATTGTTAATCCAATCTTTGGGTGGTTTTGTGCAGTGCTCTGTTTTGGGTCTTGTGTGTGCTTTGCTTGGATCCTGAGTAGTTGGTTGTTTGATTCTTTTTGGTTTGAGATGGAAGATGCAGCCCTTGACTCTGCCTATTTGGAGTTGCCTCAAACTCTTGCCAAGCATGGTCATCTTCATATTTTGGATGCAAAAGTGGTTGCTTCTTTACAACAATCCTGGGCCAATACTTTAATTGGCAAATTTTTGACACCAAAAACCTCTCTTGCTCCTTGCTACAATGTCTGATGGATCAATTCTGGAGTCTTCAGAGTAATGTTCTTATGGAACCTCTGGGTCATTTGAGCATTTCATTTTTCCCTTAGCTTTGATTTAGAATTGGTCCTTCGAAATAATCCATGTAATGTAAGGGGTACTTTGATGCTTTTACAACACTGGAAACCAATGATGGCCTTGGAGTAGATTGAATTTTTGCATGTAGATCTTTGGGTGAAAATTCATTGTTTGCCACTAAGTTGTTCTGCTTCGATATGGCTGGCCTCATTTGAAAGGCTTTTGGCCAGTTGCTCAAAATTGACTGGTCACTAGTAAGACAACATCATCAGGACTATTTTTTTTAGTTCTACTTTGAATTCAGGTAAATGATCCACTAGTCTTAGATATTTTTGTTTGATTGGAGCATGGGGGTTTCTCAATGGATTCAAGCTTGGTAAGAAAGGTTTCTTCATGTATGCTATAGGTGTGGCGTGCTTGGCCATGAGCTTAATAACAAGGGTTGTGAGAGATCGATTAGAATTGACATGTTTAAGGTATGCATCTGATGATTATACTTCCATGATGGCCTATAGAGATGAACCCTATTTTATGACTGCTTTAAGAGCATTTGCCAACACGAATTGGAATAGGACTACACGCGTTATCCTAATGGAATCTTTTGATAGTCCTGAGCTAGTGTATGGGATAGATAATAATGATAGTGTGGACTCGTCGGAGGATTTGATCATTGAATTAGATTATGGAATGGTAAATCTAGCTAACTCGTTAGGTTCCAACTTGTCCGCTTCTTTTGTTCATGAGTTCTTCTTTGACCGAAAGTAGCAATTCATTGCTTTCTTTCTCCGATAAAGTTGAGACGGTGGCAGTAGCGCCTGTCAGAGTTGGAGGTGTGGCCGGTGAATAGATTGGGGAAGACACTGATGTGGTCATTTCTCATTCCTTCATGTACTAGGTCCCGCCCAGCTTACCAGCTCAAAGTCAATGGATCTCCATGCTGTCTCAATGCTAGATGTCAATTCTACTCAGCTGTTGGAAGCTTAGGAAAGCCACGCTGGGTTAAAACCACATACTTATCAAAACCTATGATAGAAAATGTTAAGCCCCCTTTTCAACCTCATCTGGATTTTTTTTGGGAGGTTTTATGATGTTGGGCCTTATCTGAGCCAAGTAAACAGGCTGATGACAATGTGCTAGATATACTCGTTAGGCCATATGCTTTGGATTTAGCTCACCAAAATAACCTTGCCATGCTTTTTCTTCCCCTGATTTCATCCTCAATGTACTGAAGTACTCTCAGACAGTAAAGATTCTTTTCAACAGCTTCAATGTACAGAGGCCTCAGATGATCATGTTCTTCAGATTAGTTGGGCAAACGATAGAGTTTAGGCTTTAGCTATTGCATCTCGTCATCCTCATATTCATTGTCCTCTAACTCCAATAGATGTAAGCAATGGGATCACTCAACAATAACTTCTATGGATCAAAGGAATTCGAAAAGAGATAAAGTTGCGAATTTGAATAAGAATCTAGGCTCCCCGTAGTTGTGTTCTCGGGTGGAAGAATATAAATCTCCTCTTTATCTGGGTTGTTTGCATCTCAAATGGGTAATGAAAAAAGAGTGTAGTCTTTAAAGTGGGAGGAAGAACAATCTTTTAAAAAATTATGTGATATAGGTGAGGCATCATCTACTAAGACACACTAAAATTTTTGTGCAGCGACTGATCTGGAATTGGGATGGGCTTGTATGAATTTGTGAAAGCTAGTGCATACGGCCGTGAACACACTAAAAGTCTAGTGTTCCATTTTTTCGTCTCGCTAGAAAGTGTCACAGACCGGAGTCAGGCAAGCTAGAGAAGATCAAACGGAGACGTTCTGTTAAGACACTATATATTGATTAACCTCCAGGTCGATTATGTTCTCTCTTTTGTTCATTTAACTTTGTTGATGCATCGTATATTTTCTATGTTGTTGTTGACGAGGTTGTACTTATGATATACTCTTTGATGTGCTTGCTTGTTACTCGAGTAAGTGGGTCCTTTTGGGACCCTTTAAAGCCGTAATGTCGCTCTTTATTTTTCGGGTTTCTTCCTTTAGTTTGGGTGAGATAAGTAGTTCTTGGCCGTGCTTTTGAACTTAGGCATGTAATTGAACGTGATGCCAGATCGTGGTTCTGGATAGCCCATAAGGAATTGGACTGGCATAATTTGGGTCTAATGCTAGGCTCTACTATGTTAGTTGTGGCCTTTGTGGTTGGTCCTTACCAACCATGGGTGGCACGATGAAGCTACTTTGTTGGAACTATGGTGGCACATGTCAGGCCATCGTAGTTCATACCGCACTTGGATTGATTCGCAAACATCTTCCAGATGTTGTTTTCTTTATGGAAACAAAATTGCAGTTCTCAAAAGTTACTTTTCTATTTTTAAAATTAGAGTTTACTAATTTTGTTGGGGTTGATCCTATTAGGTCTAGTGGCTACTTCGGCTACGGTGGTTGCCTTCCTTTGCTCTGTTGAGAGGGTAGTACATTAAAACATCATCTTAGCCTCTTACAAAGGACTTGATGATTTTCTGGTGTACTATGGCTTTGTTTATGGTCACCCTCGAGTTCAGAGCTGGGAAGACATTTGGAGTTACATCTCCTCCTTTTGTCATCTCTTCTTGGGTCTTTGAGTTTCGCTGGTCATTTCAATCAGGTTTTGTCTCCGACTGAAAAAACAGGCAAGTACTCTGCTATAATCTTGAATGCTCAATCCTTATGCCATTTTCTTGTGCCTTTTGGTCTTGCTGATGTTTGTTATGATCAGCCTGTTTTCACTTAGGTTTAGGGTTCCCCTAATAAGGGATTTACTTATGAAGAATTAGACCGTGTCATGGTGTATCCTTCTTGGATTATTCACTTTCCTCAGACCACGCGCCAATATTTTGTCCATTTCGGCGTTCTTATCCTCTACCACGATGCTTTGAAGTTATGTAGTTCTCCTCCCCTCGGGCTTTATCGATAATAAAGGGAGCTTGGTTGTTGCCTACTGGTGTTGGTTACCCTCTCTTCTAAATCATGCGTAAAAGTAAGCTGGTATTAAAAGTACTAAAAGGCATGGAGCTTGACTAAATTCAGACAATTATTGGAAAGTCATATTGAAGTTATGCGAAAACGACTTTTGTTTTATCGAGATTCATGTCTGTTGTCGCCAAATTATAGCCTGTAGGATTTTTTGCTACGATAGAAACTTGACTTCCTATTAAAATGTGAAGAAGTGTTTTGGACCCAGCGGGCCAAGATTACCTGGCTAGATCAGAGAGATAGGAATTTTAAGCTCTTTCACTCTTCTACAGTGATTAGGCATAGGGCGAATCATATTGCTTCTCTACGAGATAGGACAAGTGTGTTGACCTCTGATGAGGGTTCCATCAGATCCATCATCGTTAAGTATTTCAAGAATTTATTCTCTTCCACCGCTAGGGCTTAACCCAATATGTGCTTCCTGAAAAAATTGGTACCATTTTGTAATGACAATAATCAGCACTAGAATATTGCTGACCTTTTCCTCCCAAACTCACGCTCCTAGAATCTGAGTACTTTGTTACGTACATTTTCTTCAAAATAGCTTCATTAATCTTAAAAATTGTTCCCTTGGGGGGTGAGAACGTGCGTTTCTGGCCAGCTACTAAGGGAGACATCTTCTCGACAGCTTGAACTTACAATTGGCTACCTAAAATAGAGCACCATAGTGTTTCTTTTACTCCCTTGGTGCTTCCTATATTTGGCGTAGGGTATGGAAGTTATCGGTGCCAGAAAAGGTTAAATTCTTTTTGTGGCAATTTCTACATTAGCGATTGGCAGTGTCCACAGAATTAGTGAAAAGGCACTATCAGTTATCTGGAAGGTGTCCGCTTTGCCTGCAATATCTTGAAACTCATGACCATCTATTTTTTCAGTGTGGTTAAATACATCACATTAGGGTCCGAGCTTTAGGAATACATGCTTGTTCTCGGAGTAATTCTGCTAAGGACGAGCTTCTACTTTGCCTTAGCAAGCCTATTTTTCATAATCAAGCTGATTTAGTCTTCTTGACCAGAGTGCTAGTTTTAGTTTGGTTTATTTGGTGTGGTCGAAATGCATTTATCTTCAAGGATGAACAGTTCATTGTGGACCACATTTTGAGGCTTAGTAATAGCATTTTTTAATGTCAGATGTACTCCTAGGTTCCAAAGTTGTGTCCAGAAATAGCTTCTGGAGTTTTTAATGTGTTTTGAGTATTTTTACCACCCCTTATTCCTATGCACTTTCAGCTACATGTGCGTGTCCATTTCCATAATTTTTCGTGTTATCTACATTATAAAAGCCATATACTTCTAGCTTACATATTTATGACTATGGTGGTACTGGCATGACCGTTTTTTAATTCAACCCGAGTGTCGATTAGAGCATACTCAGATGTTATTGGCTTTACTGATCCGAATGCTGATACATCAGCGACTATGTCACTTGATATTACATGGTTATCAAAAAAAGACATGCTTGCATATTATAATTTTGCTTCCTATAATGCCCGGAACTTTTAGGTGTCGATAAATTTCTTTTTACCTTAATCTAATTAAATTGGGGTCTTTTCATAATGTTAAAGATTGTGGATGAAATTCAGAAGAATTGACTAAACCCAAGGGGTTCGAAAAGCAAATGTAATTCTTTTTAGAGTTGGTATAAATACCCTAGTATAGTCTTTAGCTGTCAAAGACAATTAAGTAAGCCTCCTTACACGTGAAAGATAAAGAGTGAAAGAAAGAAAAAAGAAGCTTCTAGGACAAGAATTTTTAAGGTAAATCCCTAGTCTCTTCTGTTTAATTTTAGCTATTCAATTGAGTGTTTTACATTGTAGTTTCAGGTGTGTTTGAGACGGGTATTAATGGGTGAGTGCTAGGGTTTGTGTATGTATTGTATGTGTTTCAGAGGGTGAGATGTGGGTGTGTTTGAGAAGAAGGCTGCTATAGAGTAGCATAAGAGTGAGTTAGATTTTATCAATATCTCTTTCATTACTAATTTGATTGATGTGTCTTTATATTTTCTGAAAACCTTGTTGTGTTCACTTTAACTTTTCAGTTTTAAGTTTTCTTAGAATCTTACATTTTCATATTAAAAATGACCTTATAAATTAATTCACTATAGAAGTCCAGAATTTTCTATTTCGGACAGCCACTTTGATTTGTCAAAGGAATATTCATTATTCATTGGTTACTGTGACATTTATATTTTTAAAAATCTCAAAAAGTCTTCTTTAACTTTGTAGTTTTGAGGTTTATAAGATTCGTAATATTTATACTGCAAAATAACAATTGAAGAAAACTGGTCTACGCAAAGATGGGTGCTATTTCTATCGGTCACTTTGATTTGCTATAGAAAATTCATTTCTCATTTGATTTTTGTGATTCTTATATTTATGAAAAAGTCAGCAAGTATACTTTAACTTTGTACTTATGAATTTTTTTATATTCTCATGTTTCAACCTCAAAATGGTCAATGTACAAAATTTGGATTTGTTAAAAAAATGTTATTTCTAGAATTACAGATTAGTATATTTCCCAAAACTTTTTAAGTCGTTTCTGAGCATATTTGGGCAAAGTGCAAAACTAAAACTCCCCTTATTTTTGTCAAACCTTTGACATAAAAGTTTCTAAGATTTTTCTAGGAATGCAAAAGGCCTAAAATAATTTTATATCAAAAAATAGGTTTTCAAGTTAATTGGCATAGTAAACAAAATTATTTTTAGCCAAAAAGTTTACAGTGATCTAATCTTATTGAGACCCTTGAGCGTCTGAAATTTCATGGCATTCTGGTGCAATTTGATATACTTTTGACATAGGATCCTTAGTGGTCAATTTAAGGAACGATTAAGGGTTCAGAATGAAAAATTTTCTGAAAGGTCATTTTTGTCCGAAAAACCCAACTAGTCGTTTAAAAGAGTGTTTTGAATATTTTGGGACTGTGTTAGGGTTTCTAACTAGTTTTGACTGTCTGTGCGAATTGTTGAATTATTTTGAAAATAGGAATGAGCACCGCATAGGCAGTTAGTATTAGTTTTATGGTATTGTAGTTTAGACAGTGTTCTGATATCAGTGCTGCCCCAACCTACGTTACTCAGAGGACCTCTGAATTCGGTTAATCGAGTGACTAGCTTAACTTCAAATCTAGATAAGGGATTCTATCCGAAACCCTATCTCATCAGTTTGATTTCGTATGTTTTCTTCTGATTTGTTTTCGAACTTCATTGAAACTTTGGTTTTATGATCGACATAAATTTTTTTTGGGTGAAATTACTCATGAGACCCTATCTTGAGCCTTAAAAGTGATCGCTTGAAATTCTTTTAAATGCTCATCTGTTTTATTTATTCAATCATGCTACAACATTTTGAATTGTGTTTATTTGTTTAAATATTGACATGAGTTAGTAACTCTGGAGAGTTATAAGGATGGTGTGAATTGTTGACGTTATAAAAATGGTCTATTGATTTGGGTTAAACTAGTACCTAAATGGACTAGCTAGTGTACATATACATATGTAAAATACATTTGAGTACTGCCGGAGTGACTTTGCAATAGTGTATTATTCATGTTCAACGTTATATGTTTCTGTTATTTGTGGTACCTGAAATGTTTTGAACTATTTATTAATTTTGAGGGATTGAGTTAATATTCTTCCCTACCTCTATATCGAAATATCATGATTTTACTTTAAAATCCATTTAAAACTTGTCACTTGACTGTGTATGAAAGATTGTTCGAATTGTTTTGTTTTTAATTGTTGATCGACCTTATTGGGCTCTCAAAAACTCACTCTCATTTGATTTTCTTTCCGCTAGTAATAACCAGCATTAGGTTGCCTGAGTATGAATTATGGCGAGCGAGAGAATTTAAGTTTAAGTTTTAGTATTGATCATTAAAACCCCTACATGGGATAAAGTCCATTGTTATACCTTGTGAATCTCTAACCTTCAAGGCCAAATATCTCGAGAATTTTCTGATGTCCGTTACATCTTGGACCCTTAAATAATTGTTGAAATGTCCAAGATACATCTGTGGTACATGTAGCTCTTGTGTTACTTGCAGAGAAGCTTCCATAATACCCTGTGTTGCACTTTGAAGTTGCTGGGTGGTAGTGAAACCCGTGATACTCTAGTATCTCTATCACATCTTGAATAGTGACACCATATATGGTGGTCAAAAAATCTTTGCAACCAGACCGTTGCCTTTATCTCCTGTAGTAGAGCCAGTACCTTAGATTTTTCCTTCACCTCAATCGAGACTCCATGTACCACACCGTACTACATTGAGATTACCTTTTATTTTTGTTGGAAACTGTCATTTTATTAGGAAAACAAAGTTGTGATATCCTAATATCACATGGTTGCGACGAGCTCGAACTAACTCAAGAATCTGGTAGCCTCTTTTTTGGATCTCTTTTAACCTCCTTAATCAAGTCCATTATTTCTTCCATGACCTTGTTTGACACTGCCTTTAGTTTATGATGATGCCCTCGCCCTAGGTCATTTAAGCATGAGTAACAGACCAAAGTTGTCAAATAAATACTTCTCGGAGGTTGAGACCAAGTTTAGTTACTGATGGATGTAAATATAAATTTCGTCTTTTTATAGAATGATGGGAAAATTAGATTTTGAAGGGTTTTGGAATTACAACTAGGATGATTCAAAAAGTAACGTCTAGCTCACTGTTGTATCTTTTCGCCCCATATATCCCTATGGCCTATAGTATGAATAAATACCTTCTTATGGCTCGACTGACCATGTCCTTTTGGCAGAAACATAATGTGTTTTTCCTTAAGTTGAACCAATTAACAATGAATAAGGCTAAAAAGGGCCATTCACGAACAAGCCCAAATTGCTAGAGTTCTTGCGAAAGCAATAGAGTTCTTGCGCAATTATGGCCGCTGCTCATCTCCGTACTTCTAAATCCTCATGTCTCCACAGTACATTAACACAAGATTCAAATCCATACCATCCTTCTAGCCCAATCGACTACCCTATCTGAATCAAAGCTGAAGCACAACATATCAATGTTTCTACACAGATAGTAACCATATAATTAAGAGATCCACCTAAACCCCGTCACTAAGAATGACCACCACTACCGCCGCAACCACTACTTGTTAAACAAATACTCTGTATTTCAGTGACAGGCTCAAACACTGAAATTAGGGTTCAAACATAAGAGACCTATGTTTTTACTGTAAAGCCTATAGAAAAAAGAGGTTTAAAGTTTGACATTGGAGACGGGTTTTATCAACCCTTACGAGGAAGAGAGGCAGAAAAAGTTTTTTGAACGAAAAGGGGTTTTTTTGTCCACTAAAAATTTTATATAAAATTTGCCTTGTCAAAAGCCCAGTTTCTTCGGCCATTGAAGTTGCCAATAATCGTTAGATATAAGGCCAATAAGACTATCAATGGTCATCATTACTAATATGTATGAGATGTACAGTATTATTAAGGGAGAGCTCTTATGCTAAAGACTCTTCCGAATTGTTTAAATATTTAATTAACAACCCTTCCACTCTACAATAATTAAATTCTTTATCTTTATCATTCCGCCCTACTAAATTATAATTTCGTCTTCATACTTATTATTTGAAAACACTCCACCCAAATATCAAATCGTTAATATTTTTACTCAATTTGTACAGCTTCTTCACTTTTGGTTTTCTTTTTCATGGTAAACTTGTTTTCCTTTTTATTATTTGTATTTACTAGATTTTCATAAGTTTGTTTAATTGTACACGCATCATGTGTGCCAATGACATCTAATTTGAAGTGAACAGTGAAGAAGATAACCATAAGTCATAACTAACGGTGAGTTACAATCTTCAAAAATCAAATCCAAACCAGCATCATTCAATTTTAAAAGAGCCATGGCACAAAGCATCAGCACGAGGAACATAAGCTATGAATGTCCATTAATATGCACTCAAGCGTGTTACTGTAAATGTAACAAAGTAAAAGTTTTATCAAAATATGATAAACAATTTACTCGCACAAGTCAACACGTGTCAACATGGCAAACAGGTATACCCGCTGGGTACGGGTAATGCCCGGTCGGGTTCGAGTAAAACAGGCCGGGTAAAATTTACCCGATTTTTTTCGGGTAGCCATGTTTAATGCCCAGACCCTACCCTTGCGGGTCGGGTATTACCCGCAGGTAAATGATTAAAATCTTATTTTTAAATAAATTTAATTTAATTTACCACATTTTATTAAACTACTAACTAATTAGGCATTTTTTCCCCTTGTTTCTTTAGCTTTTTTGAGCTAGGATGTTCTTATTTTTAGGAGGCTGATAGAATTATTTTCAATTTCACAAGAGATCAAAGTTAAAATTTATATTAGCTAACACGTTAAATAGCGTAACTAATTTCCCACCCAGAATCCAAAACAAACAATTAATTACAATCTCAATCCCTACCAACAATCCAAAATACAAAACAATCAATCCGAAATACAAAGTTTTTTCAACAGAGATACAACATCACATGCATACATAATCTAAATAAAGTCTTCAATTCCTCGTAGAACTCTGTGTCGAACTACTATGAACAGCAGCGCTGCGGTGGTGGGGAAGTGAGCTTCACGTTCGGCGGTGGACTAGAAACTCGGCGGCCGTCGACGACCGATCTATGAGAGGAGATCGACTGACGGACTGAGCGAGGTTGAGGTAGAGAGAGTGGCGGCGGCAAATCTGTGAAGAGGAGAATGACCGTAGATCTATGAAGGATAGAGAGATTGGTGAAGGATAGAGCGACCGCAAAAGAGAGAGGCGGCGACAGATCTGTAGGGCCTTGGGGGTAAGGGATGGAGAGGGAGTCAGCAAAGCAGGGCGGTGGCGGTGGCATTGATTCGTTGAAGAGTGAGGTGGCTAGTCGCTAATGAGTGGCTAAAGATAGGTGGCAGTCGGCGGTGGCCTGGGGAAGACGGAGTGACAGTTTCCGATGGCAGAGAGGAATGGGTGGCGTGAGATTGAGAAAGAAGTGAGACACAAAAAATTTGAAAATGAGGGTTAGGGCACAAAAGGGCCTTATATATGCATGAAATCCAGGTAAAACTGGGTAACCCGTCATCCGACCCGAAAATTACGGTCCGGGCAGGGTACGGGTCTGATTTCGGCGGGTGTCTCATATATGTACCCGTACCCTGCATTTTTGAACGGGTACAGGCCAAAAATTGCCAGGTCTGTGTCAAGTTCTCGATCTTTAATTATAGTGTATCATTCAAATACGATTCTGTAGTCTAAATAAAAGAGAACTATTTTAGCATTTTCTACCGGAGAAATTGATTGGAAGACACCATAGCATACCCCCAATTTTACGCTAAATACAATCCACAAGTTGAAGTTTTAAAATTCTAAATCCATTGCACGTAGTCGAGCCAAAACAGAGATGTAACAAAGGGAGGATAAGGCACAAACCTCTCCTTTACCTTCCTCCTTTACTATGAAATGGCACTTGCAAAATTACAAGACCAAGACCAGATACTCATGGCTAAACTCGATCTCCTATCACATAATTAATACTGAGTATCTTTCTCCAGTATACTTGCTCCTTTCGTTAGGGAGCGACCTTGATAGTCAATAAAATTACTCGTTTGGAGAGTGAGGCTAATTAATGAGGCTAATATCTATTACATTTGATATACTGATTCGATCTTAAAATGTTGCTTCACAATTTTGAATTTGGCATGCCCCAATAGCGGCTACAGTCTTGGAAGGTGAGGCTGCCTCTTTAACTTCCCAATCGGGATACTGTCTTAAATGGACTCTGGATAAAAGCAAAAAGTTGGCTTTTGCTTGAAATTTATCATCATTGCTTTTTTTAGATTTCCGAGAAAAAATAAAATCCTTGTAGGAACAGTGACGGATCTGATCGAAGAGCTGTGGCGGCGGAGCATGAGAAGGACGTCGAGTAGCTGGCCGTCGAGTTGCTGTGGAGTAGCTACCGTCGATGGATCTGACAGGTGCGAGAGAGCGGCGTCGCGAGGAGAGCGATGTCGAGAGAGAGAGAGAAGAGCGCAGATCAGCTGGAAAGAATGAGAGAAAAGAACGACAGAGTGAAGAAACAGAGAACCCTAACATTTATTTAGTAAAATTTCAGGTAGCCCGGGTAACCCGTATCCAAACAGGATTTACCCGAAAAATACGGGTCGGTTAGGGTATGGGTCTATTTTTAACGGGTCTTCAAAATACCTACTCGTACTCGGGTTTTTTTGGCCGGGTACGGATCGACCCGCGAGTACGGATCTTTTTTTGTCAGGTCTACTTATATCTATCTTATACCTTAGCACAAAATATCAAGCTAATGCAATGAGTAGAACTTTATGAAATGGTCACCTGGAAGATAAATTGCTATGCAATGCAATCTAGAGTTGTCAAAGGGTTGGGCGGCCAGCGGGTTGGCCCGGCCCGACCCGTTTTGGGCCCGGACTGGCCCTACCCTTAGGGCCTTGGGCCAGGGCTAGGGCCAGGCCACATTTTATCCAGAATTATCCAGGCCCGGCCAAGACCTAAAAGCCCGGGCCAGGCCCTAAAAAATGGGCCTACCCAAAACTAGCCCGTTTTTAGGCCTTGGCCCGATTTTTAGGGCTGGCCCGGCCCCGCCCTCTTTTGGCCAGAAAACTGGCCCCCTTTTGGCCCTACACGTAGGCCTTCTTTTGGCCCTATTTCTAGCCCTTTTTTTTGACACTACACACAGGCCCTGTTTTGGCCCAGTATTATTGTATACACACATTATTATATATAAATGTGCATGTCTAACGATAATCGAATGAGCAATGGATCTGAACATGAATTATGATGATCGTTCTTCCTTGGTGTAATAATCAAAGATGTGTTTGACGTAAAACAAGAATTAGATTATAAAGATTACAATCGAACCGTGAGAAATAATGGGTCTCCTTAAAAAGGCCTTGGCGGTCTTGGACGGGCTAAACTTATTTGTCAATAAATACCAAACCGATTAATTCATGTATAATCTCTTGTCCAGCTTTACATTCCACCCTCTTACATATAAATTATTATTGACACCGTGCGTAGTAAAATAACTGTTAAAATACATATAAAAAGCTAGTATTTATATTATTAAATAATAATAACAAAATGGATAGTAAAATAATATTATTATTTTTACCTTTTTATGAGTTTTCAATCACTTTCAAAAATAATTTTTATTCTTTCAGCAACGAAAGAAGAAGTAAAATATCAAATATTAGAAATAGTCTCTTTCAAATAGTAATAATTGTTATGTGTTAAGATTTTATTAAAAAAGCTCACCAAGAAAAGTATAAAAAGGTATAACATATAATAAAAAATAAAATATGAGACAAATAAATATGTATATACATACATATATATATATATATATATATATATATATATATATATATATATATATATATATGTATATGACTTATAGTGAAATAAAAGGATGAAGATTAGGTTCATTAAATTGTGAATATTGGACATGCCTAAAGTATATGAAAGAAGAAATTTAAAATTGGAGATGTAAATGTAAATGTGAGAGATCTAAATGTGTGTGTGTGTGTGTGAGAGAGAGGGAGAGAGAGAGAGAGCAATTTGCTTACATAATAACAAGAATCCTAGTCATAGTACTACGTTACAATTTGCTTACATAATAACAATAAATTACCGTAATTCAAGCTTTTACTTTAAATAATAAGAAATTGCAACAAAAAAAGGGCCCGGGCTCGGCCCAAGCCCGGCCCTAGATATTGGGCCTAGGGCCAGGGCTTGGACTGGGGTTAGATTTCCCCTTCATCTGGCCCGGCCCGGTTTGCAGCCCCACTGGCCCGGTCCCGGCCCGATTTCAAGGCAAGCCCAATGGGCCCTGGTCGGGCCGGCCCAAGCTCGGCCCATTGACATCTCTAATGCAATCATATAAATCTTTGCTTTATATTGTTGTACAAGGAGAACTTTATGCCACGTTACGTGGGCTTGCCTTCATCTTGAATGAACATATAGCTACATATGTGACACTTAGTGCTGGGAATTATTTACAAGCATACTTTAACAATTAATTGAGTCAATAACACAATAACTTTAATTTTTACGATACCAACAACTTCACTATAACATGCATAACAATCGGTTTAGACTCTGTGTTTCACGTACGACTCATTGTCAAACCTAGAAGCCCATTGCCAATCAGGAATGTAGTAAGGCAAACAAACATTCAAATGATACCATAATCCCTTAACCATTAGTCAATCTCATAGCAATTAAACATAGGGGTGCCTAATGTATTGCTATGCAATATACAAATTCTCATACCAATTAAAGGCATGGGGTGTAGTGAGATAAATGCTGCTTATGCTCACAATACTAAGAAACAATTGAGCATATTCATGGCCTGCCGTGTTGTACAATAAGTTAAGAATTTGGCATACATTTAATACTTGGTCACAATTATTACAATATGCCAACAACAAATTCACGGGTAAAAGTTTTAAAGCTTCTTTAAGCAAATCAGCTCTGGCTGTGACAATGTATGGGATTTGGAATGAAAGAAACCAGAGGACATTTACATGCCAACAAAGTGGATTGATGGACTAATTGCTGAGATTGACTTATGGATACTCTACAGAGTTCTGAGTTGGAGGAAGATGGTACCATCAATGGAAAACCAACAGCTATGCCTTCATTGGAACATCCCTCTCACAGTGTTACAAACTTAAGAGCCTGCTATAATTCTTTTGATCTTCTTGTAGCTTAGTTGAATGGAAAGTAGACCGATATTGTGTTGAGCTTTCATGGTAATAAAATGACCTTTTATCAACAAAATAAAAAATAAAAAAAATAGGGCCTCCTCAAGAATACAAGAGCCTGGTCCTAGTCCAAGCCCTTGGCCCAAAATTTAAGGCTGGGCTTGGGCCAGGCCCTTGCCCAAGCAATTTTTTAAAAATTCTTGTAAATCATTTTTTGTTTTGCGCTAAAATTAAATATATGATTAATCTATTTATAGGCCCCCTTCCTATAATCCAGACTTGAGACCGGCTGCTTGTAATCAAGTAGGCGAAGTTAGCTAATATATATAAGATTAATTGTTCGAAAAAGTGAGAGAAGATGTCTATGTTGCTTGTAAATAACCATATTCTCATGTGTATTTTTTACTTTAAATACATTTTATTTTTTTGAAAAAAATCAACAAAAAAATCTAAACTATACTTTGAGTAAAATATATTTTAAAGAAGTTGAGAAATGGAAAAGAAAAGGAAATTAATTACCTAATCATCTGAAAGATCTTCAACACTCGAACTGTTTTTTCTCCGATTATCAACTGGTTTATCTTACTCCCAGTATTTTTTGACAAGATAATACTTCCAACAAGTACATAACACGAGTGACTCAGGGCTAAGACTCCTCCTTAATCTGTCATCCAATACCCTCTTTCTCGCTAAAAAACATGACTTTGAAGCAACCTTGGATGTAAGGCCCCAATCTTAATTAGCTTTTAATTATTTTATTAACTTTAAACACATTTAAATTTGAATGAAATATTTAATTTGTGCTGCATTCATTGTCAAAATAAAATAAAATAAAATGTGTTTCGTAATTTTTACGATTAAACATGCTTAAAAAGAAATTAACTGTTAATGTAATATCCCGAGCTTCGGGAGCCGGTTAAAAATACCGTCTGGGCTTCAAAAAATAAACGGGCGCTAATTTTGAGTAATGCTCTAGGATTAGTAGTGCATTAAAGCTTAAAAGAAATTTGGGGCAAGAACGTAATTTTTGAAAATGTGGGGGCATTTTTGTAATTTTGGAAAACTCTGGGGGCATAAAGGTAATTAATGTTCTCGATGATGAAATGAGCGTCAGTATATGTTTTAGGGGCATTTAATTAGAATAATTTTGGAGCTTAAATGCAATTACACAAAATTTGAAGTTTATTTTGTAATTATGTAAAGTTTGGGGGGTCTTTTTGTAATTTCATAAAAATCATCTAGAAAATCATTTTATTTTTTTGGATTTGCCACCTCCTACTAGCTTAGTGACTAAGCCAAATTAAATGGTTTAATATGGGATTGGATAGGTGAGAGAGTTCAGATGAAAAAAAAAAGCAAAGAAGAAAAGAGAAGTAGAACAAAGTGGGAAACAGAGCAAGAAACCAAGAAGAAGAAGAAACAGAAAAAAAAAAAAAAAGTGGGGGGGGGGGGACAAGGATCGTAAAGGGGAAGGGAAATCAGGGAACAATAAAGGAGGGATTTCAAGGTTAACACCTATCTTATATTATTTTAATTCTCTTTTCAAGCTTAGTATAAAACTTTCATATACACAACAGGTGGTTTTTGCCGTGTGTATATATGTATAAGCATGCGAATATGGTAGATGGGTCTGTTTGGGTATAAGTGGGATAGCAGGGTACATGGTGCCTAAGAAACTCAGCCATGGGTGAGCTAATGAAAGACGGGGGGCTGTCATGGATGTAGCAGGCTACGTGTGGTTCTGTGTCTGTGCGTGGAGGTGTAAACTGTGTGTTTTGCTTGTGTCTTTCAGTTTGGGTGTGTGGGTCTATAGGTGAACTTGCGTATAGAATCTGTTGGGGGTGAGTTGGTAAATGTTTTGGGTGCATGTGAGATGAGGTGAGGCAAGGAGGACCGTGTTTCAGTGTGTGCCGCGGGGGTGTTCTTGCACGAGCGAGCTGGGCAGTGTGTGTCAATGTGGGTGTATGTACTTCAAATGTATGAATGTGAGTGATGTGTATATAAATACGTGTAAGTGAATGAGTTAAGTTAGTGTAGTGGATTTCCTAGGAATTTAGATTATTGAAAGTGAAGTAGTGTGTGTTTGGGTAGAGTGTGAGTGTGTGGGTGATGGGTCACGGCAGTAGATTGTGGGAGAAGATGATGTATGTGCAAAAAGGGTGAAATAGTGTGTGTTTGGATCTCAAAAGTGATTGTAATTGTCACTAAAGGTATAATTAATTTAGGCAGTTCTTAATTGAATTTTTATAAATATCTAGGGTCCGAATTTGACAAAGTCCAAAACTGTAACCCCCAATATTTTTACGATACTACACTCTGAAATTTTTTTAGGAATTTTTGGGATCTGCGAATGGCGCTAAATTAGAGTATCAATTAAAGAACTTTATTGATTTATCTAACATAGCAAACAAAGTTATTTTAACCTAAAAATTTTATGAAAGCCCTATTTTACAGATATGATTCATTATCTAAAATTTGGGGCCATTCCGAGGCCGATAGGTATTTTTCACGAAACTGACCTTTTAGCATTCGGTCTGGACACCGGTTTGGAATTTTCGGGCGAAAAATTTCTAAAATACTTTTTAGGCTAGAAATAACATCAGGATGCTTAAAATAGCATTTTAAGATATTTTTGAGATTTTTCCGGTGCCGGAAACTCCCAGGGGTGTTTTGGTAATTTACCACTCAAAGGGGTATTTTGGTAATTTGACCTAAAAATGTATTTTTGCATAAATTTACATATGGGAAGTTTATTTTAGTGATTCTAATTATGGGAAGATCATGTTGGTAATTTAAGCCCGAGAGGGGCATTTTGGTAATTTTACACCCTAGGGGCGTTTTAATAATTTTACATACCCGGTGAGGGGAAGTTCATTTTGGGAGCGTGTGTGAGTTCGTATTAAGTTATACTTTTGTTCTGTAGGCTCTATTCTAATGGTTCGATTATTCCGTTTAGGTTAAAGTTAAAGACTTCCGTTTAGGATAATTTAACTGCGGATCTAGGTAAGAGATTCTATCTGAACCTAGGGTAAGGACTTTTGTCCGAACCCTTATTTGATTCCTTGTACTCGTAAGTACTCCTTTGATATATTTACGGCTAATGCCGAACTCTGAGTTATGTATTGATATCAGCATGTTCTTGCCCAGAAAATCCTAATGTTGAACCTGAATCGGTTATTTAGAAATCTTGTGATGCTCACATGTTATTGTGGGCTGAGCAAATTTGATAATTGTCTGTATCCATTCCTCCAAATTGTTGTGATTATATTTGATAATTATTCGCAGTCGTTTTGTTGTTTATCTGTTATTTTCTTCTGAAATTCTGATTTCTTCTGAAAAAATCCGATTTCTTCTGAAAATCTCGAATGCTGACTTATGTCAGCATGATTATTGTTATGAGAACCTGAATTGATTTCGGGGATATGAGCTCATGTTAACGCTCATTGATATTGTTAATTTCTGTGTTGACCTGGGTACCTGTTTAGTGGGAAGGCGGTATAAGGCTGGTTGAATCCTGCATGAAACGCAGGCTAGTACCCAAGTGGACTAGTAATTATTTAGTACATCATGCATGTGTACACTATATAAGCTTTCCATAATGGCATTGAAATCGCCCAAGATCAACATTGATTTTTGATTTTTTTTAGCTAGAATGATTTGTACTTGGGTTGAAAGCCCTTGACAAACATTCATTGTACTTAGCTAGAAGGATTTGTACTTGGGTTGAAATCCCTTGACAAGCCTTTATTGTATTATCTTATTTGATTTCTGCTTGGGTTAAAATCCCTCGGGAAATCTTGCTATATTTTCGAAATGAATTTCTGCTCGGATTGAAATCCCTTGAGCAAGGAAAATTTTCGTGGTACTTGAAAATGCTGACTTAAAAAGGATCTTATATTGATCGTTTTGGATTTTGTTCTGATTGTTAATATTTATTTTGGCATCTATTTCTGATGAATTTTGATCATTTTGGGTAATTATTGAGTTTTGATCGTTCGAAGTGTTTTGAAAATCATTGTCGGTTGGATTTTTCGAAGTCATGTTATAATCTCTTTTGTAGTCCTTGTATGACCTTACTGGGCTCTCAAAAGCTCACCCTTCGTTTGGCTCCCTTCTGCAGGTGATGATCGAATGTAGCATGTTCAGGAATGGGTTAGAGTCTGTGTGAGATCCCGATGAGCCCATCACTACTGTGTAGGGAGACCCCTGCGTGGGTCAGTTTTGTCAACTCGTTCTATAAGAACTTGAGTTTGTAAAGAACCTAGATCTTAATAGTTCCAGTTTGTGTAGTTTTGTAATATTGAATGTGAAGAGTTTGAGTTGATATCGGATTCACTGTTTTGGAAGTATGTGTTAGTGAACATGATTTGACAGGTTTGATGTGATCCAGTAGGTTAACGACCCGGGAGTTCGGGGTGACGGAGCTCCGGATTTTCGGGGGCGTTACAGTTAACCAATGGTAAAATGGTAAATTATTGAATTTCATAAATATTCACACAAGTGTAGTCAAATTAAAGAGCTCGATGAGACAAGTCCAACGCAATTTGAATCGGCTCAATCGAATATTGGACGAAGCCTATACTTCTTTTAAAGTCTAGCGGCAATTTTTGTGTGCGATTCACGAGAGTTAGCAGCGCGGCAGCATGACACGTGGTAACATGCCCAGCTCTTATCTCCTTGGCTTTAATCCTATGTAGTTGCGGTTATTTCTCTAATTAATCTAGACCATCCATCTTCTCTTGTTTTAATCCTAACCATTAGATCATTTCTTAATATGTAAGTGCATTACACCAAATTCTTCTTACCCTATGTTTCTTCTCTCTTCTCTACAAAATTTCTTTCGTTTCTCTTTCTCTTTCAAAATCTCTTCCTCTCTCTCTTCCCTCACTATTTCACTCGCTCTTTCATCTAGGGGTGAGCATTTAAACCGTTAAAATCGATACAACCGTGAAAACCGAACCAACCAATCTGACTAATTCCAAACCGATCACAAAAATAGTCGGTTTGATTTTTTTCCCCAAGCCGCATATTTGGTTCGGTTCAGATTTTTTGAAACCGATAAAAACCAAACGGACCATAGGTAATGTATAATATATATTTTTTTAACTAACCCTAGTTAATTTGACTAACTGCCCTAGTTAAACTTAACCCATTCATATAAAAGGCAAGTAACCCTAAATTTCATTAACCATAACATACTTTTCACTCACTGCCAAATCTGGAGATTGCTCCACACTCCACAGCCTCCACTCCATACCTCAAGATTTATCATTCTGCCGATTGCTCCACGTCTCCACGACAACACCTCCCTCAACCACCTCTCTCCTCTGGCCGTTGTCCCCACCTCCCACGAGTCACGGCTGTGCCTCCATCTCTGATGTCTCTCCTCCCACCGGCGCCTCCAATCTCCTTCAGTCTCCAAATATGACCTACGAAGTTATGTCTCCCTTTCTCCTCTTTTTTCTGTTTCTTCTCTTTTCTTTTTTTCTTGGATCTTTTCTCTTCAGTTTCTTCTCTTCACCAAATGATCTCACCAAATAGACCAAATATACAGAATATACTAGAATAGAATATTCACTTGATGACTTCAATCGAGTCTTGTGGGTTTGATTGAAATAAAATTAGTTTGAACCTTTAGCTGCCAAAGGAAATTAATCTTGCTCCTGATTCGTTTCTTGTGAACTTGATTTATTTTCATTTGCATTTTTCCAGAAATATTGACTATATGCTGATTGAAGGTTGATTGGTGATGAAGGTTTTGAAGATACCAAAGCCGATCCTTAGGACTTGTTCCTTTTTAACTTAATCTGGTTGTTATAATGATGTCTTACTTGATTACAACTCAATCAGGTTGTTATAATGATGCTATGTAATGATCTATTTAGAGTTATGTAATTCGATTAGAACTATAACATATTATGTGTAAATTAATGTTATTGTGTAATGACTAATTCTCTCTTGAATGTTAAGTAATCTAATTAGAATTTTAAACTTATATTCCTTGTTTACTTCTTTGAGTTTTTGTTACTAACTTCATTATTTTTGGGAGTAGAAATGCGTCTAGCCCAAACCGATTGATCTGTTCAAACCGAACCGTTCGAATCATTCAATCCGTTCAAATCGAACCGTTCAAACACAATTTGGTTTATTTTTTTTCAAACCAATGTTGGTCGGTTTGGTTTGGTATTCAGCCTCCAAACTAAACAACCGAACCTTGCTTACCCCTACTTTCATCTTTCTCCCTCTACACTTCCCCTAAATGGAAGTTTTACTCCCACACTTAATATTTGTATCCCTTCCTTTCCATAAATAGAAAACCCAACTTCCTCAACTTCTCTCCTGTCAGATTCTTCTATTTCTCTTATTTTCTACATGAAAAGGTATTATTTGCTCTCCACTAATTCTCTCTTTCTACTTTCTTGCCTTTATTAACATTTAATTCTTGTTACTTTAATCTTATTAGGTTATTTTCTATTCCATTTTATTATTTGTGGGCAACAATGAAAATGAAGTGATTTAAGGGATTTGTTGCTAACTGCTCTCAATTGCGTAATTATAGTTCGAATCAGGAGAATGGACGTGTCTAGGTAGGAGATCTTATATCTCTATTTGATTGTGCGCTTATTTATGTTTGTTATACTACTTGAAATTAATATCTGTTTACATTGTTATATTACTTGAAATTAATATACGTTTGTATGTTATTTGTGAAGTGTGAATATTATGATAATTGTTAAGTATGTATTTCTTAAGTATGATATTTGTATTTGTTAAGGATGAAGTATATGATGTTTAATATATTTGTATTTAATATGTGATATTTGTATCTAATATATGATATTTGTATTTATTAATATATGAATTAGTTATATGATTAATTACATGGATTATATATAATATGTACACTAAGCATAATTAATGGACAATTATGTATATCGTGCTTAATTAAATGCCTAGAGTAATTATCTGTACACCTGTTGCATTTACAGTTTGACCAAATATGTTTAACGTGTAATTATGATTATATGGTTGGATGCTAGTTACTTAAGTGATTCCATGGATTTAATTGTATAATTATGATTCGCATGCTAATTGCTTGGTTGCTAATTAAATGGGTGCTTATAGGATTTGAATGCATTTGAGATATATTTGGTGATACCTCATATTCTTATTTACATACTTGAAAAATATATGTTAGTTGGATTCACATGCTATAGGAATAATTAGAATTTGATAAATATGTTTTATTACGAGATATGCTTATTTTGGATAATGCGATTTGATATGATAATTGAGCATTGAAATGCCTTCATGTTAGGGAGTGCCTGGAAATAGCGCTGGGGGATGAAGGCCGACAACTCAGGTTATATGGTAACGGGATATATGTTGAGTTTACTTAGCAGGCCGACATCCCAGAGGTATATGTTACATGTGACGTGTACTGACACCTCTCTGGGATTTATGTTAGTGTCTTTGTGAGGTTTAGGCTTATATCAGTTACGGGCTGTGTTTGATCGTCTTAGTCTTTAAATGATTGGTCTAACACCTCACAAAAGGGAAAGATGGTAGGTGAGCGAGTATGTGATACGTGGTTATTGATGGTTGGGGAAACGATGACTATGCCTGGTATATCTCACATCGGTACTATGATTTATGATATGATTTGTCTCGCTCACCATATGATCATATGCCACGGATAAGTGCATGCTAAACTTACGACTCTACACAATACATGATTATGACTATGATATTAGTTGCTTAGATCAAACATCTATTGTAACGCCCCCGGAAATCCGGAGCTCCGCCGCCCCGAACTCCCGGGTCGTTAACCTACCGGATCACATCAAACCTGTCAGATCTGTTCACTAACACATACTTTAAAACATCTAATCCGATACTATCTCAACATTTTTCAAATGCAAGCTTACAAGGTTGCTCGAATTCAAACTGTTAAAATCTAAGTTCTTTACAAACTCAAGTTCTTATAGAACGAGTTGACCAAACTGACCCACACAGGGGTCTCCCCACACAGTAGTGATGGGCTCACTGGAATCTCACACAGACTCTAACCCATTCCCGAACCTACTACAGCTTGTCATTTCCTGCAGAAGGGAGTCAAACGGAGGGTGAGCTTTTGAGAGCCCAGTAAGGTCGTACAAGGACTACCAGCAGAATTACAAAAAAAGATTCCAAGAATCCAACTGACAAAGACTTCCAGAATACTTCAAACGGTCAAAAAATACTCAATGATTCTCAAAATGATCGAAATTCACAGAAACAGATACCAAAATAGACAATAATACCCATGATGGGTTCCAGAACGATTAATAAAAGATCATCTTCAAAACACAACAGAGTTTTCTCAAGATCTTTCAAACGTATACAGATCATCTGGGACAGTTCTTTCCAAAATACACTGAAGGTTTTCCTAAAGAATTTCAACAGAAGTACAGATCATTTCAGATACTACTTTTCAGACATTTCCGTAATAGTCACGGCATTGTACAGAGCAGATAAAATAAAAAATCAACGTTGATCCTGGGCGATTGCAATGCCATTCCGGCACGCTAACAGAATGTACACATGCATGATGTACCAGAATAATTACTAGTCCATTTAGGTACTAGCCTGCATTTCATGCAGGATTCAGACCAGCCTTATAACGCCCGCCTCAGAACAGAACAGATAACCCAGGTCAACACAGAAAAATTAACAATATCAATGAGCATTAACATAAGCTCAATCACTGAGATCAATTCAGATTCCAATAACAATAATCATACTGACACAAGTCAGCATTCAGAATTTTCAGAAGAAATCAGATTTTCAGAAGAAATTAGAATTTCAGAGGAAATCGGAATTTTCAGAAGAAAATCACAGATAAACAACATAATGATTATGAATAATTATCGAGTTTTAAGCACAACAATCCGAAAGAACGGATTCAGACAATTGTCAAATCTGCTCAGGACACAATAACAGGCGAGCATCAAAAGATTTCCAAACAATCGATTCAGGTTCAATATTGGAGTTTTCAGGGCAATAACATGCTGATAGCCATACAAAATTCAGAGTTCGGCATTAGCCGTAAGTAAATCAAATGAGTACTTACGAGTACGAGCAATAGAATAAGGGTTCGGACAAAGTCCTTACCCAAGGTTCAGATAGAATCCCTTACCTGGATCCGCAGCTAAATTATCCTAACCGGAAGTCTTTAGCTTTAACCTAAACGAAATGATCGAATCATTAGAATACAGCCTACAGAACAAAGTATAACTTAATATGAACTCACACATGCTCCCAAAATGAACCTCCCTTCACCGGGTATGTAAACTTACCGAAACGCCCCTATGGTGTAAAATTACCGAAATGCCCCTCTCGGACTTAAATCACCCAAACGGTCTACCCGTAAGTAGAATCGCTGAAATAAACTTCATATATGTAAATTTATGCAAAAATACCTTTCTTAGGTCAAATTACCAAAATACTCCTTCGGGGTGGCAAATTACCAAAATACCCCCCGTTACACTTTAATTCTCGAAACGACTTTTTCATAAGCAAAGTCACTAAAATAATCTTACTGTATGTAAATTTACTTCGAAATACCCCTTATAGGTAAAATTACCAAAATACCCCTCGGGGTGGTAAATTACCAAAAAACCCCTGGGGGTTTCTGGCACCGGAAAAATCTCAAAAATATCTTAAACCGCTATTTTAAGCATCCCGATGTTATTTCTGGCCTAAAAAGTATTTTATAAAATTTTCGTCCGAAAATCCCGAACCGGTGTTTGGACCGAGCGCTAAAAGGCTAGTTTCGTGAAAAATACCTATCGGCCTTGGAATGGCTCAAAATTTTAGATACTGAATCATATCTGTAAAAAAGGGCTTCCATAAAAATTTCAGATTAAAATAACTTCGTTCACTAGGTTAATTAATTCGATAAAGTTATTTAATTGATACCCCAATTTAATGCCCTTCACGGATCCCAAAAATTCCCAAAACTTTCCAGAGGGTAGGTCTCATAAAAATAATGTGGGTTACAGTTTTGTGTTTTGTCCAATTTGGGCCCTATCTATTTATAAAAATTCGTGGAAAACTGCCTAAGATAATTCCTACCTTTAGCGACAATAACACTTACTATTCACATTATTACACACACTAATGCACCTTAGTTGCACACACTCGTCTTCCTCCTTCAGTCAGCCGAGACCCACTTCATTCAACTCACGCAACTCACAAACACACACTCCAATCATCTAAACACATTCCAATACTTGAAAATATAATCTAACATCACTAATTTGCCAAAATTCACACACTTATACACATAATTACACCCCAATCTTTCACCCCAAAACACTCAAGCATATACACCAACACCATGGCTGCCCAGCCATGTTCATGGCACCCCCGCGCCTTGCACCAAGCACAAACATACTCACAAAAATTGAAATTGCATACTAGGAAGGAAGGGGAAGATTATCCTTGAACTTTTCTTCAATCTCTCTCTTTCTCTTTCTCAAATTTTCTGCCCAAAATCCTTGTGTTTCCTTCTTTCTCTTGCTCTGTTTTGGTTCCTGTTCTTCTTCTTTTCCCGAAAGGGAAAGGTTTCCCCTTTTGGGCTTTTCTCCTTCTTTTTTTTTTGATTTAGGATAAAATCAAACTCACATAATGAATAAAAAAATCCATCAGGTGATTCATCCTAGGAGGTGGCACTCCCACAATTTTCCTCAAAATTCCAAATTAACCCCCAAGATTTTCCAAAATTACGAAAATGCCCCCAAATTTTCAAAAATTACGTTTTTTGCCCCAAAATTCTTTTAAGCTTTCACAAGCTTCTAATACTCGAGTATTACTCAAAATTAGCGCCCGTTTATTTTTTGGAGCCCGAATGGTTATTTTAATCGGCTCCCGAAGTTCGGGATATTACATCTATGCTCAGTTGGTGTGGGACAATTGAGAATGAATGTTTGATCAACAAATTAATGTTTAACATGTTTACTCATATCATGTTCAGGATATGCTATAGAAGTAGATAAGTTAATCCTGTATTCCTGTTGTGTTGTGATATAATAAGGCATGTGCTATGCACTTATTACCTGCACTCAGTCATGACGTGATTGTATGCTTTGTTTGAATAGATGTATAGATCTCCTGCTGAGTTGGTGAAACTCACTCTTTTCTCTGTCCACACTTTTCGTGTGGGCAATTGATAGGTTCTCGTCGGTGGAGCAATATATTGGATATTAATGGCACTTTTCAGTAGATTGGATATGAGCATTATTTGGTATTAATAACACTTATCTGGTATTTTTGCTTTGTATAAGTTTGTGTAGAGAGAAGTTCTTGGTTGTATTGGTTAACCACATAATACTATTGATTAAGAAGCGTAGTTTCAGTAAGACATTTGGATTTATCGTTTTCGCATATGTTTGAAGAATAGTAGCAATGCTCTACTTATTTTTTACGTTAACTCGCTAATGGTGCGCTTGGTCGGTCAGGTCCATTTCGGGGCGTGACATTGGAGGCTTGTACCGATAGTACATCCCTGGAAATTTGGAATAAGATTTGATAAATTTTTGCAGTTTATTTCCAAAAAGTTAACAATCAAAATTCATTTGCTCATCTATTGACAATGAAGAGTAATTATTAATATTTACATATAAATCAATTTTATTAAAAGAGAAAAAAGAAGACGAACCCTGTAAAAGTAATTTCCATTCTTACTTGTTTTTCCACAACATGTTCAATACTCCTACAAAATGACCCATAATATACTTGGCTACTCGATGATGTAGCTCGCACGCGCAAATCAACGAAACTTCGATACAAGTTATAAAGATCTTCAAACGACGTACTCACAATTTGTGTAAGCTTGCTATAAACAAGTTTTTCACATATTTCTAATATTGAAACATGTATACCATGCAAAGTAGTGGCAATAACAAAAAAAAAATAGGTAATTTCTTCCAATGTTTATTAAATTTACGGTCATATATCATGAAAGGCTTCCATATGTCTCCATTTCTCTAAAAAGTTAGCTATTTTTTAGAATTTCTAGTACGACGATAAGGGACGTGGGATAGTACGTACCAGACAATAGAACGGTAGACGTGTAAAGTATTTCTAAAAAACTCAACAAGGTTGCAGCTAACTGCCATTCTTCAGGAGTTGGCAAGCCTTGTGGCAACATGATTAGTAGGCAGTGAATATAAACTTGTTTGTATAACATAAAATGTAAAGACATTTTACATGTGAAGTTCTACCTGTGCACGACATCTGTAAATGGCCTCTCACGACATATTGAACACACAAAGCTTTATTCTTGTATTCTCGGGTCTGAAGAAGCACCAAACATATCCATACCCCTCATTTTGCCAAGAATACTTCTTGCAACAGCTAAGTCATCTTGAACATTTAAATTAATTATATGACAAACACATTTAACATGAAAAAAGTTCCCATATAATATAGGTTTTGAGGTTCGTCTTTAAGACTTGAACAATAGCTTTATTATCAGAAGCATTATAAAAACTGACACTCATTATCTTGTCAGTTAATTTAAATGTGTTACATACTTGGA
The DNA here is from genome assembly GCA_033070095.1 of Escallonia herrerae. NCBI lineage: Eukaryota > Viridiplantae > Streptophyta > Magnoliopsida > Escalloniales > Escalloniaceae > Escallonia > Escallonia herrerae. Next base: position 360,496 of record JAVXUP010000635.1, on the reverse strand, counting down.
GTATAATATCAGCAACGTATGCTGCATCATGCGAATAGGGAAGGAGTTTAACAACGATGATTCTCTTGTTCATGACCCAATCAAAATCAGTCCAACGTGCCGTCACACAAGAATAATTAACCAGAATAAAAGGAGATTTTCCAAACATCAGACGTAAGACTAAATCTACTATCAAATTTATCAAAATAATCAATCAAGCTTATTTAGCAGTATTATACTGTCTAAGTGCATCAGACCTAGTTGTGTTTCCTTTGAATCTTTTTATACAGGAGTTGCACGTAATTATTTATATATCTAGAATACTTATTATTATCAGCAAAATTTAAAGGTTGTTCATCATGCATAACAAATTCAGCAGGTCCATCTCTTCAGGTGGACATGTCGACCAATACCTATTTAAGATGTGAATTACTACTACCACCATCAAGATTATAAATAAACAAATTACTGTCAAAAGATAATCTCGTTTGGCTAGTATCAAAATGGCCTTGATTACGTGCACATATCGGCCAATGCCTATTAAGATGTGAATTACCAATACCACAATCAGGATTACAAATAAATAACTTATTATCAGAAAGATAACTGCATTTAGCTAGTATCAGCATGGCCTTCATTAGGTGCACATGTCGGCCACTGCCTATTAAGATGTGAATTACCACTATTACACGAAAATAATTTTACACAATACTTACATTGAGCTTTGGGTACGCCTTCAACTGTAATCCTTTCAAAATGATACCAACGTTTAACTTTGAGCTTTTTATCTGCCTTTTGGACTTTTAGCGGACTTGAGGCAGGATTGCTCGGTCCTTTCTCTCGACGACCACTTATCGGGATAAGAATCTTCCTTGGAGTAGTGTCGCCAACCGAGCTATGTTCTTGACTAAAATGCTAGTAATCTTGTGAAGGTGTATGTTGAAAATCAAGAATGTTTTGGTTAAACTCAATAAAATTTTGGGTATCCATACCGATTGGTTGTTGCTCTTGAAAACGTGGTGCTTGTGGTGGTGGACGTTTTCGGCTACGTGATTTTGATAATCTTGAAGAAGACATATTCTACGCTAAAATTGTTTGACATGAAAGAAAAACTAAAACTGGTAAGACCAATTAGATGGTAAAGAATATAAGTACTAAATAATTAAAGAATACTTATAATTGAAAATTTGACAGAGCTAGTACTAAGTAACAAATAAGAATGGTACGAAGGCTTGTAAACTTTAAATAAGAAATCTAGTCATTTGGAGGGTGGGAGGGGTAATAAAAATGTGATTTTAAGAAAATCTAGTCGTTTGGGGGGTTGGGGGAATCTAAAAATTTTGAAAATATGAATTTTTTTTAGGGTCGGGCCTGGCTGGGGTTGGAACGGGCCAGATCCAGACCTTAAACAGGGCAGATAAGGGCGGGATTTAGATTTTCTCGAGGACTAGGCCAGGCCGAGCTCGAATCGGGCCGGATTTGGCTTTTCAAGGGCCAAGCCATTTCTGGAAGAAATGGTAGCCCAACCCTAGTCCAAGCCCTTGGCTCTTTGGACCTGGGCAACACTGTTCATACCACGGGCCGGGCCAGCTGGGCTTTTTTTTGTACTAGAATGGGCTGACCCCGTTTGATATCTCTACTCACACTCTGGCTCTTGTTTAGAGATGTCAAAAGGGCCGGGCCAGCCCGGCCCGGCCCTAAGCATGAATAGGGCTGGCCCTAACCTGTAGGGCCTTGGGCCTGGGCTAGGGCCAGGCCTAATATTTTCCAAAAATGGCCCGGCCCGGCCCTTGGCCCGTTTCTGGCCCTCTTTTCGGCCCTCTTTTAGGCCCTATTTTGGCCCAGCCCTTTGGCCCTAAACCATTTTGAGTCATTTTTTTCCTTTCCCCCTTCTTTCTCAAACATCATTCTCTCTACACCTCATATTTTACTTTTTTATTTTAACTTTTTGAACATGCACATTTCTTTATAGTTTCTCATGTGAAAAGATTGTCTTTTTGCGAACAAAATTACTCTTTGTTGCTAATCAATATTCTCAAATAGAGTAAACGTAAAGCTTTAAGGCATTTCATTAGTCACAAGAACGATATTGAATGGTTTAGGGCCTATCAATTGTATTTATTTTGTGAATGAGTATTTTTTCAACACAAAAAAGAAGAAAAAAAAAGGGGCCTGGGCCTGCCCTAGGCCCGGCCCTAAAGTTAGGACCTAGGGCTTGGGCGTGGATAGGGCCTCCATTTCCAAGATTTGGGCCCGGCTGGTTTACAAGGCCCGAAGCCCAAAATGGCCCGGCCCTTTTTCTGGCCCGCTGGGCCCTGACTGGGCCGGCCCAAGCCCGGCCTTTGACACCTCTACTCTTGTTACCCAACTTTATATACGGTATTGATATGATACGGCTCTCATTTGTTACAAAGCTCAGGCTCCACGAACTGATGACTTAGATGGCTTCCCTCGGAACAACAGCTGTACACGTACTTCAATAGTTACTGCGACACTAAAAGTTGAGCGTTAGTATAGCTATAATGTCGCAACTCACTGGTAAAGCTTGTTTCCCACTTTATACTAGTACAGTGTGCCTTAGGGACAGCAGCATGCAAAGCGGGTGTGGCATGAACTGCTGAACAAGTCAAACCCTAGCTTTACGGGCTGACTGAAACTTTAGGACAGAGAAAGGGATCAGGAAAAAGGGCAGGGAGGTCAAACTCTGTCGCTACCAGATAAAAACCAATTGACAAAAGTATTGAAAGTGGTCTTTGAAAATGAAAAGCTTCATATTATATTCCTGTAACAGGCTCAACTTCATAGATCACAGCTTGCTTTGCTGTGACAAGCCAAAGTAACTGGTTCTAGAGCCATCTACACATACTAAAGCCTTCCATTTTCAGATTTAGATCTTTGAATATTCCGTCGACAACGGCTATTAATACTAGACAGTCCCTCTTCCCCCACCTTCTTCCAAGAACACAAACACACACACACACACACAAGTATATAGTAACAGAGAGATGCCAAAATAGTATGTATGTAAGGTACAAGTAAAAGGTCCAGAGTTCGAAGATATACAGAAGGGAAATAAGATATATATAAGAAGGTTCCAGGAATCAAGGGTCAAGATCACGTGACTAGACCCTTAAGATAAGGAGCTTAGAATTCTCTCTCTCCCCCTCTCTCTCCTTGAAAAGTGTTTTGGATTTCAGCAGTGAAGCAGAATAAAGAAAGTGTTCACTTCCCTTGCACTACCTTAGAATAGGTCAGAAATCTCACTTAGATATTTCAGATGGTCTTCTTGTCTTGGCTGGTCTAAAGAAGAGTTGGTGCGATGACAACAACTTCCACTGAAGGAGAAAGAGCAAGGAGGAGGAGGAGAAAAACACATGGTGCAACAAGTTTTCCAGTTTTCTTCTTCTGGGTCATCTTATTCTTGGTTTTGCTAAGCTTATCTCGTGCCGAGCCCGACACAATCGCTCCGTCCGGCCAGTCTCAGGGAAGAAAAGCCCTGTTTTTTAACACGATGCCGGTTCATTCAACCTCTTCAAGTACTCTACCTGATGATCAGTATGAAGATGATAAGAGGATAATTCACACAGGTCCCAATCCTCTTCACAACTAATGCTAGTGACACATATCATGCGAGTTTTGCTACAATTCATTCTATTGTTCAGTTTTAGAAACCGGTTTGCAAAACCGGAAATGTTATTACCACAGCTGACACAAATGTTGCTTCAGTAATGCAACTTTTAAGCTGTGACAATAACATTTTTTCCAAGATAAGACGTTGTACGTTCTTTCTGTTATCAGCCTTCTGAATCAGAATTAATTGTAGCAAAGCTTTTAGCTTTTTCGTTGGGTTTCAATGAAGATTAATGGGCTATGGTGAGAAAAAGGGTAGGTAACAAGGGATGCCACAGCTAGTGTTACTGCTCTTGTTTCTTTTTACAGTGTTCTGCTTCTGAACCCTCCTGTTAAAGTTATACTGTTTGTATTAAATTGGTGCAGTAACTGTTTTTCAACCACAACAACTAGCTACTTTTTTATTATTTCCAGTTGTCAGTAAATTTATCATCCCACAAAAATTTACCAATTGGCGCTCCCCTTGCCAGTCGTAAGACACTGTGGCTCTTTCTATGTACGAATCACTGGCTCAGTGCCATGCTTCATGATTCATACAGTGGCCAGTGATGGAGAATTCTGATTTTCCACGTTTTTACTTACTAAGATGGGCACATCCTTTTCTCAGAACTAGGGGTACCAAGTTCTCCTTCTCTCTCTTTTCTATTACTTCCAAAGTTTCACCAGTTTCGATGCCCAAAAAGGCAAACCAAGGTGAAGTAAACACGCTAGGTTGGCTCTCTTGCCCAGAGTTTTTGAGAAATACTTAGCTATAGCGACAAATCATCACGGTTACAGAACTCTGCATCTGTGGCTTATTGGTCATCCCGCATGAAGCCTTGATCGAGTTCATCGCCTTGCATTGTTTCAAGGCATGGTGGTGGAACAATCTTCTTATCGGTGGCTCTGCCGTTGTTTTTCTCCACGAAATCATGTTGGTAATTACAAGGCATTCTAGCAGCTGTTTTAGCGAGTTCAGTATCATCAAAAAGTCATATGACAATAACTTTTCATGCCATGATTGCTTTGTCAAAAGTTGTTTACTATGACAACATACTAACTATTTCCTCCGTCCTATATAATTTGATCAATTTCTTTTACGCTGATTAAGGATTTATATGATATATTATGTGAATCTCATTTTACCCTTTACTGTAAGGAGGGGAAGAAAGTAGGTCACGAAAGAGAAAAAAGGTTGGTGGATGTATTAAATGTGAAGAGAGAAATAAATAAATAAATAAGAGTTAAAATGAGCCAGAAGAGATAAAATGAGTTTATAAAAATTTAAATGTAAAGAGAAATATAATAAAAAAAAGTGTAAAATGGATAAATATATAAAAGTACTTAAATAATTTTTCTTAATTTAAAAATAAGTAATTTTTATAATACGATAAAAAAAATTAAATCAAATTATGTGGGGACGTACAGAAAACACCGGTGGGTAACCACACTAACATCCATATTAGGCAATAATAATGCACGATAACATGATACATTCTCATGTAGGAGGGTAGACCACGTTATGACCATCTGATTGGATTCAAATTAGAACTATCGGTTAACGAGGCAAGTGACCAACGGCCAGTGATGTGCGAGGTGGACCTTCCTCATAAATTTTCATGTTGTAATAGCTGAGAGGCTTTGTCATCCTGGCCCAGCATTAAACTATTGGCTGGGGTTGTGGGCACTTGATTGATTATTCCTAGAAGTCCACATCTCGTTTCTTGACTTTAATGCTTCCATTTTTTCCTCAAAGGGGATGCCTGTTCTCGGCCAGGCCAACACGCGTTCTCGAGGTTTAGGACTCTGTGACCCAACAAATCTTAATTTCGGACACATGTGTGGTACCATGTTTATACTAAATGTTTTTACAGAACTGACTTATGCCAATCTGCACCTATAGGGTGTCCATGCTGCAAACAATTTGGACAATGATGGTTCTAATGATACTGTCGTCAAATAATGATAGATTAGAAAGTCTCTGTACTAAGAACTTGACTCTAAATACTGCAGACATTTTTGACACACCATGACTACTTGACAAACAAGCTTTTAGTAGTCAAGCCGGAGCTCGTCGTGCTATCTATCAACAGCCGGCAAAAAGAGAGAAGAAAAAACTGACTATATAGTTTGAAAAAGCCTAAATTATTTTAAGAAAGTTCATATGTTTGTTCTGAATATCTATTGTTATTCCAAACCTGAGAATTGAATATCATAAACAAAGTTTTTCTGTAACTAATGCATTACTAAGAGTAACTAGGCTGGTTCTAATCATGACGCATATATAGTTTTACAACCTGCCCAATATAGGCATTACTCAGTAGCAACACAACTAGCCATAACAAATAGTAGCATGTTAGCACAAGATCAAGGAGATTGAGGCGGAAAACATGGGCGGGTGCAAAACGTTAGATCTGAAACCCAAACCAAATACAAGCCTGGGTACGTGGTTAACCCTCATGGTTATAAGAGAGTATTTTGGTGGTAAGTTCGATGGCCTCATCAATATGGCATGTGGTGGTAATAACCGATCTGAATATGTTATCCCAGCTTGGATGCAAACAAGGTGAGCCCAAGTACAAACATTGTCACAACTTTTATACACCTCGTGCGCACCCAGCTTGACCAGTGGTGCCTGAGTGGTTAAAAAACAAGCTTTTATTGAAAGTCCTATTTAAAGAAATTAAAGCTTGTTGATCTCAAACAAGCTTTGGACGAGTCATGCATTTTATAATTAAAGACAAAAATACCTCTCTTCTAAACCCAACTATTCCAAACTCCTAGTTCTTGTTGATCTCTCGGTACTACTCTTACCGCTCTCTCATCAACGACCACCACTGACATAGCCACCATTACCCAATCGAACTACGCAAGCCCCGCGATTTTCGCATAATGAAGTCCTAGCTTAATTCTCGTAAGCGTCGAGTTACACCTAATTGATCAGTCACGGCGTCGTACATCATATCTTGATTGTAATGACGGGGTTGGAAATGGCGGGGTTAGGGGGGGATCGAGGAGAGAGAGATTTCAAAGACGGGTTGGTTGGAAACAAAATTATTATGATACAGTGCCACGGGTAAGGTCATCTTTTCACGGGCGTTTGCACACGTGAACATACTTACAGAAAGACTATCGTTATTTCAATAACAAGCTTGAACCGTTGTTTGCTTTGAACCGAGCTGATTCAGGCAATAGCCACAGTATCAGGAGCCGAGCTCATGGAAGTGAACTACTTTGGTCAATTCTTTTCATTCAAGTTAGGCCTACAATTGTTTGAAAGGCAAAGTACGGCGTTTAATACCCCAAGGGAGTAAAGAGAAAGTAAGTTTGACAGTACATGGTACTGCAGTGTAACTCATCCTGAAATTTAATGCCAAAATTGTGATAGAACTGATGTATGCGTACATACAAGTGATACAAGTGAATTTAATACCAAAATTGTGAATAAGCTCATCACAAAAAAAGTGAAATTGTTAAGATAATGGAAAAAATTCAACCAAACAATCTTGCTCCTTTTTTTTTTCATTACTCTTCCACTCACAGCTTACGAACTATTACTAGTTATAGCAGAAACATGTTCTTCAAACTTATGTAGGGCAAAACAAGGTTAGAACTAGATGACAAACCTAAAGCAGATTTTAAAAGTTTTCCAATTAAACTCTAGATGACTTTGCCACTGGCAAGAAATAATACGGATTATACGAAATAGATTTCTTATATAAAATTGTCACCTTTTTGGTGAACAAAGTCCATTTTCTCAAAGTGAAATCTAATTAGAAAAGGCCATGGAAACTTCCTTGGAATTCGTTTTCCTTCAACCAAAGAAAGTTAAAATACCGAGACATGGCTGGAGAAGAGGGAGCCATTTCTTGAAACAGAAGCTTTGAATAGTTCAAAAGATTCTTAGAAAGAAAGAGTGTAAGTGTGTCTCTGCGCGTATGTAAGAGAGAGAGAGAGAGAGAGAGAGAGAGAGAGAGAGAGGCGGGGTGGGGGTGATTATAGTACTAAAAAAGTCCTGTAGCTATCTATTGTTTGTGAAATGTGTGCATGAACATTAGGTTGTCCCCATGAAATGAATGTTTGCTTGGAGCAATTATACTGCACATAAATGTGTGAGTTAAAGGGGGGTGGTGATGAGGATTCAACAACCTCATCTTTCTCTCTCTCATTTGTCAATTCCCATTTAACAAAGTTTATTGTTTCCACCCACCAAGTAGTCACTGCCATCTCTGCTGGCTAGCTTTCCTTTCCTTTCCTTTCCTTTGCTGCTTCACTGGTTTGTGGGCATATTTCAAATTCTGCGTATCATTATCATCAGCATTTCTATCACCAATTGGAGAGCTATGATTGTTCGGAAGAGGGTCCCCTTTCTGGTTCAGAGCCTGGTTGGAAGGATGAACTTTATCACTACATCAACGACCCAAACACGGCTTGTATTAATGTTAATGAATGTAGGTCATATTCATCCATGGTGGTTGCTTTTTATAATGGCTGTATTGATTCACTTGCAGCTATGATTGAGAATTGTTTTTCCATTTCTCATTTACTGGCATTGATTTTCCATGGGAATGGTCTTCCTCTGGACCTAATGAGATTAGAGATTAAGAAGTTTGGTGAACAGGGTCCTAAGGATTTGCAGGAGGACCATCTTCAGAAATTTAATGCAGATCAATCTCAAAATACTAAATTCCATAATTCATGTCCATCTTAAAGATATATGGATATCTGTTTTCATAGTAGAGAATTTTTCTAGGCATATTATAGTCAAAATTACGTTTTAATTTGTTATTGTTGGTCAGGTAGAGTTTTAAAATGTTTAGAATTAGCTTTCGAATTATATAAGGCTTACTAATATCGTCTTGATGAATCACATGAATTAAATTAAGTCTGAAAATAAAGACCCCTCCAATATGATTCTTTTTGTAGTCCTATTTAACTTAGGAAATAAATATGATTAGGTACTGCTCAAAGAAGCTAACATTAATATAATTAGGTGTCGCTTAATTTCTTGCTTCAGTTATATTTTATTTTTTAAGTTATTTATCATTCAAGTTTCTGAAATTTGATGATATAAGATGCTAAATTATATGTCTAAGAGGCATGGATTTCTTTTTCTAATTTTGCAATGACAACAACACAAAGGACTAGCAAGTTCTATAGGATTTCAGGGTAAATCTAATGGAAACAGCCGACGAGCAACAATTAAAACTGAACTGAGCAATTTACATTGTGAATTTTACTTGATTTTGAGGTAGTTTACACAACTTTGAACATTTTCAAAGAAAATAGTTAAAGATAATATTAACAATGTAACAGTCTGATTCCTTTTCTGGCAATTATTAAATTACTATGAGTAAAAGAAATGTTACGAGGATAAAACTTTTCTTCACGCCTAATTTATCTTACTCATAATGTATGTATAAAGAAACCAAAAATACTAACATTTTGGTTATTATGGATTTCTTATTGGTTGTATGATATAATTTGTAAAATTAGTGATGCAAGACATACATAGGGAAATCCTATTACAACTGGAAATTTGTGGTCACTCAATTTTAGTCAGAATGGGGAATAACCATATTATTGAAGTGCACTAGATATTAAGATTTGAAGGCTAAAATACTAGAAGTGAAACACGTTGGAAAAAAATAAGGCAATACGGAGAAAATTGAATGAACAGCCTGAGTCGAATGCGTTGCACTCTTTCCTTAAGACAATATTTGCTCCCTTGTAATCTGCTTAGGATAGCAGCAAATCTGTTTCCCAAGATAAAATAGACAAACTCTGTTGATTACAGTAAATTGCAATCAACAGACAGTAATTTAAAAAGAGAGAGAGAGAGAGAAATCGAAATGAGTAATGAGTCTGACCATCAGCCCTATTTATAGACACCAAAAGGTGCCTTGAACTGGTACAAACAGTTGTAACAGTTAAGTGACTCTGCATGTGTCACTTAACAGTTACAAGCTGTAGACATAGCAAGCAGACAGGACATTTGAACAGAAAGACACCATGAACAAGTGCCTTTTGAATTTAAACAGATCAGAAATCTGTTTAATTTTGTCAACAGTCACACTGTTTTGGTCCAAAAATGCAACTATTCTGATTCAAAGGCTAAATTTGTCTCAAAAAGTTAAGGCTGGGCAAGCGCATATGTGAAGTGCAAAGTGCGCTAAAAGCGCCAATAGCGCATTTACGCTAAAAGGGCCAATAGCGCATTTACGCCATCCCCGGCAACCTCACCGGCGCCAAACGGGGTGCAGTGCACCGCACATGTGTGAGTGTATGGCCATGCATACCATGTGTTTCTAGAACAATATGATATGTCACACGGCCACTTAAATACCCTTAACCTTTCAATTTCTCAAGTAATGTGGAAACTCACATTATGATCCTTTTCAACCTTATGTCAATCTTTAATAGTTTATATCTCTCTAACCAATCAATCAAATTGATTGATTATTTTTTAATATTAAACCTTGTAGTACAAGGATCAATAAGGTAGGAATCAATTTATGAAAAATTCTCAACAATATCTCTCAATTTTCCAAAATTGGATTTTATCACATTTCCTAATTTAGAAAATGTACCTCTCTCTATCCTTTGGTAGGTCCTACTAAGATAAAGATGTCTTTCGACTTGAACTGTTATCATATGGCAATGAAGTCAATCAGAATTCACAGTAGCCTTAGCCTTGAACAAAGAATCATTAGTGATTGATCATCGTTACTATGTGTAAAACTTCCAAACCAAAATTCCAAATACCTGCATATTTACGGCCTTGTGCTACATCTTAGGATTTTCATAAGTGTCATAGAGGCAAGCTCAAATCTTGTAGAAGCGGCCCCACTTCCCGCACTTATATAGGTAAATCGAATAAGGTGCATTTGTATGACCTGCATCCTCCTTTAAGGACATAGATTTATTAAGAGAATAACTCTCACCCTCCTCTCCTCTTGTTCTCCAAACAAGTACGCACTACGTTGAGATGGTATGAAGATCAAAATCTTCATCTTTTACTGCATATTTGGTTATAAATACAACGTATTTTTCCATTGAACTAGAAGACTAGAGGTTACTCTAGTGTCTAGTTGGTTTCCACATGCATGTTACCTCTCTTATTTCATGAGCTTAAAACCCATCTCTCTGGAAGTCTGCCATATCATATCCGTGCCTAGGTCTCTTGTAAAGGGATCCGCCAAATTACCTTTGGTCTTCATATAACTAATAGTAACAATTCCTTTTCTTAGTTGTTCTCTCACATAGCTATGTCTAAGACTTATATGTCTATACTTCCCATTGTAAACCTTACTATATGCCAACGTTAATGCTGCCTCGTTATTAAAGAATATAGAAACACCAGGATTGGCTTAGGCTGTAAAGGAATGTCTATCAACAGGTCTCTTAACCATTCAGTCTCCTTGACCGCCATTGCCAAAGCAATAAACTCGGACTGCATGGTCAAATTTAAAATCAAAGTTTGCTTCTTGGAACCCCAAGAAATAACACCTCCACCTATGGTATGGTAAATATCCAACCACTTATAGACTTTGTTTCATCTGAGTCCGTGATCCAGTTGCATCTGTGTACCCTTTCAAAACGGCATGAAATTCCTTATAAGTTAATGCATAGTCCATTGTGCCCTTAAGGTACTTAAGTACTCTAAACACCGTATTCCAACGGACTTGCCCGGGATTATGAGTAAACCTACTTAAAACACCGACCGCAAAAGGCTATATCTGGTCGAGTACATTGCATGACATACATCAAACTGGCAATAACACTAGAATATTCTAGCTGAGAAACACATTTCCCTTCATTTGCCCCCAACTTGATCGAAGGGTCATATAGGGTAGTAACTGGGGCACAATTCTCATGATTAAATGTCTTTAAAAAAATTCAATATAATGAGACTGTGACAAAGAAATAGAACCCAAGGATCTAATTATTTCATTCCCAAAATAACATTGGCTTCCCCCATATCCTTCATATCAAACGATGAAGATAAAAATGATTTGGTTTCCACCACAATATCCAAATCTCTACCAACGATTCACATATCATCCACATACAAACATATTATCACACCACGTCCTTTATCAAACTTAGACTAAATGCATTTATCACATTCGTTTATTCTAAATCTACGAGATCTAATTATTTTCATTCCCAAAATAACATTGGCTTCCGCCACATCCTTCATATCAAATGATGAAAATATAAATGATTTGGTTTCCAACAGAATATCCAAATCAGTACCAAAAATTAACATATCATATACATACAAACATATTATAACACCACGTCCTTTATGAAACTTAGAATAAACACATTTATCACATTCGTTTATTCTAAATCCATGAGAAAGAACGACTTGGTCAAATCTTTCATGCTAGACATACAAAGATTTGATAAGCTTACATACCTTTGTTCCTTAGCCTTTAAGTACAAAACCTTCCGGTTGTTCCATGTACACCTCCTTATCTAAAGCATCATTTATAAAAGCACTCTTGATGTCTATTTGGTGTATAACTAGTTTGTTAATTGATGATAAAGCAAATAATTATCTTATAGTGCTAAGTCTAGCTACTGGAGCATAGATGTCGAAATAGTTAATCCCTTCCTTTTATTTAGAAGCATTGCCTACAAGTCTTGCTTTATATGTATCTACAAACCCGTCTGGCTTAAGCTTTTGCTTAAAGATCCATTTGCAGCCTTTCGGTTTAAAACCTGGCGATAAATTAGTCAATACCCAAGTTTGGTTCGACATTATTGACTCTATTTCATCATTTATAGCTTCTTTCCATGAGACAGAATCTCGAGAAGTTATGGCTTCTTGATATGTAAGAGGGTCATGTTCTACGTTATACCTATGAGAGTAATCACCTTCATTCCTACCTCCCTCAACTATAAATTGGTAAAAATTTGGGCCATTTTTTCTATCCTTACTCTCTTGTTTCTCCTTCCTTCGCCTCCTTCCCCCATTTTGGGAGTAGGGTGAACTTGATCCTCATTGACTATATCTTTATTTTTTCGATTTCTTGGGGAAAGAATTCTAAAAAAATTCTGCATCTTTAGATTCCAAAAAAACATTTTAGGGATTCCGTTGATTCCATGGTTAAGAATTTATACGCTTCGCTATGTTGAGCATAGCCTATGAAGACACATTCAATTGCCTTTTTTTTTTTCAAATTTGGGTCTTTTCAGAGTTAGCCTTATTAATGCCCTACATCCTCACACCTTAAGGTGTAACGACCCCGAATATTCGGAGTTCCGCCGCCCCGAACTCCCGGGTCGTTAACTTATCGGATCACATCAAACCTATCAAATCCTGTTCACTAACACATACTTCCAAAACAGTGAATCCGATATCAACTTAAACTCTTCACATTCAATATTACAAAACTACTCAAACTGGAACTATTAAGATCTAGGTTCTTTACAAACTCAAGTTCTTATAGAATGAGTTGACAAAACTGACCCACGCAGGGGTCTCCCTACACAGTAGTGATGGGCTCATCGGGATCTCACACAGACTCTAGCCCATTCCCAAACATGCTACATTTGATCATCACCTGCAGAAGGGAGCCAAACGAAGGGTGAGCTTTTGAGAGCCCAGTAATGTCGTACAAGGACTACAAAAAAGATTATAACACGACTCCAAAAAAATCTAACCGACGATGATTTTCATAACACTTCGAATGATCAAAACTCAATGATTACCCAAAATGATCAAAATTCATCAGAAATAGATACCAAAATAAATATTAACAATCAGAATAAAATTCAAAATGATCAATAGAAGAACCTTTTCAAGTCAGCATTCCAAGTACCACGAAAATTTCCCTTGCTCAAGGGATTTCAATCCGAGCAGAAAATTCATTTCGAAAATACAGCAAGATTTCCCGAGAGATTTTAACCCAAGCAGAAATCAAATAAGATAATACGATAAAGGCTTGTCAAGGGATTTCAACCCAAGTACAAATCCTTCTAGCTAAGTACAATGAATGTTTGTCAAGGGCTTTCAACCCAAGTACAAATCATTCTAGCTAAAAAAAATCAAAAATCAATGTTGATCCTGGGCGATTGCAATGCCATTATGGCAAGCTTATATAGTGTACACATGCATGATGTACTAAAATGATTACTAGTCCACTTGGGTACTAGCCTGCGTTTCATGCAGGATTCAACTAGCCTTATACCGCCTCCCCACTAAATAGGTATCCAGGTCAACACAGAAATTAACAATATCAATGAGCGTTAACATAAGCTCATATCCCCAAAATCAATTCGGGTTCTTATAACAATAATCATATTGACATAAGTCAGCATTCGGGATTTTTCAGAAGAAATCAGAACTTCAGAAGAAAAATCACATATAAACAACAAAAACGACCGTGAATAATTATCGAATATAATCATATCAATTAGAAAGAATGGATACGAAAAATAATCACTGATAAACAACAAAAACGACTGCAAATAATTATCGAATATAATCATAACAATTCGAAAGAATGGATACAGACAATTATCAAATTTTCTCAGCCCGCAATAACATGCGAGCATCACAAGATTTCCAAATAACCGTTTCAGGTTCAACATTAGGGTTTTCTGGGCAAGAACATGTTGCTATCAATACATAACTTAGAGTTCGACATTATCCGTAATTATATCAAATGAATACTTACGAGTACAAGTAATCAAATAAGGGTTCGGACAAAAGTCCTTACCCAAGGTTCAGATAGAATCCCTTACCTGGATCCGCATCTAAATTATCCTAACCAGAAGTCTTTAACTTTAACCTAAACGAAATAATCGAACCATTAGAATACAGCCTAAAGAACAAAAGTATAACTTAATACGAACTCACACATGCTCACAAAATGAACCTCCCCTCATCGGGTATGTAAAATTACCGAAACGCCCCTAGGGTGTAAAATTACCAAAATACCCCTCTCGGACTTAAATCACCCAAACGGTCTACCCATAAGTAGAATCACTAAAATAAACTTTCCATGTAAATTTATGTAAAAATACCTTTCTTAGGTCAAATTACCAAAATACCCCTTCATGGTGGCAAATTACCAAAACCCCCCGTTACACTTTAATCATCAAAATGACTTTTCTGAAAGCAAAGTCACTAAAATAATCTTACTGTATGTAAATTTACTTCAAAATATCTCTTATAGGTAAAATTACCAAAATGCCCCCTTCTGGGTGGTAAATTACCAAAACACCCCCGGGGGTTTCTGGCACCGAAAAAATCTCAAAATATCTTAAACCACTATTTTAAACATCCTGATGTTATTTTTGGCCTAAAAAGTATTTTAAAAATTTTTCGCCCGAAAATCCCGAATCGGTGTCCGGACCGAGCGCTAAAAGACCAGTTTCGCAAAAGATACCTATCGGCCTCAGAATGGTCCGAACTTTTAGAATATGAATCATATCAGTAAAATAGATTTTCCATAAAAATTTCAAATTAAAATAACTTAATTTACTAGGTTAATGAATTTGATAAATTTCTTTAGTTGATACCCCAATTTTGCTCCCTTCGTGGACTCTGAAAATTCCCAAAATTTTCCAGAGCGTAGAACTCATAAAATTATTAGGGGTTACTGTTTTGAGTTTTGTCTAATTTTGGTTCTAGCCATTTATAGAAATTGGATTAGAAACTACCTAAATAACCCCTACTTTTAGTGACACTTACAAACACTATTCAAATTGAAACACATAGTATTACACCTTCAATCACACGCATCATCTTCAACCTCCAGCTGCCGTGATACATCCAACAACCAGAATTACACTCTGATTCCCTAGCCACACTCCAAAACCCTAAAACCCATCACACTATCCTAATTACACTCACTTCCACTCAATTATACACTTAAATTACACTTACACACACACATGAACACTCACAGTTTCTTCCTTCCCACTGCTTCACCTGCGCACACACAAAGAACACACATATACACACTAAAACACTCCCACACACTACACCTAGCATCTAATACTCGCAATTCACCAAAACCCACACGCCCTTCACTGTAAACACACATACCCGAATGCCTACACACATTGTAACACTTCAAGAACACACACAACAACTCACGCACACACCTACTGCAACCCATGACAGCCTTCCCCTTTTCACCCATACGCATATGATGCCACAAAACCTCACTCTATGCAACCAAAAACACACTAAAAAGACTAACGCACACACAACACCATCGCTGAAATCACACCAAACTCAAAGTTAGAATCACAATCAAGAAAGAAGAAGTTACCCTTGAGAATTTCCCTCAATCCCTCTTGCCCGAGTTCTTCCTTTTCTTCTCTACTCTTTTGTTTTTCCTTCTTCCTCCTACTCTGTTTCTGTTTCTGTTTCTTGTTCTCTGTTTTGTTTCTTGTTTAAGTTCCCGAATTTCTTTTCATTTTTCTTCTTTCTTTAATTCCCCCAAAAACCTTATCCTATCTATCTATATTTATAATTTAATTTGATGAGTCATAAAGCAATAAGCAAGAGGTGGCAACCTAAAACAGAGAAAATGTAGTTTTATAGTGAAACTGCATGTTCTTTAATTGAACGCTTTCCTCCTCAGCCATGTTCGGCACATTTCAAACCATCCATGTTGACGTGTTATTCGAAGAGTTTCGAAGCCAATTAATTCAGAAGTTCGTGTGAGTTGTACGATTAATGATTATTATTGAACGTTTCCCATAGGCAAGTCAAAAGCTTTGCAAAATATTTAAGGTTCAACAACTAGATACTGTGGATTATTTTATATAGTTATATATTGGTTGTCATAGATGTGGAGGCAATTGTCTAAGAATACAAAACTCTTATATTAACATAATTTATCTTTACTTTATAAATTATCGTATTCTTATTCTACAGTGTATTTAGGTGATTATCGTCAAAACTAAGTTATAATAAGTTTATGTAATCGCTAGGTAGAGTATAAAACAATTTTTAACTTATTAATTGCAATATCTAGTTTGACAGTTCACTTTGTTACGGTTACAACCTCAATTTTTTTTCTAATTAATATTCAAGTGACAGTAATATCAAATTAGTTCCTAGTAAGTTAATTTCCATGATGAGGTGACGTGCTAAAAGTTTATAAAGTTACAATACCTTGTATATATTTTTTTTTATTAAAGAAAGACAACGTAGTGTTGCAATTTCAGTGTCTACTTTTTAAATTGATATATAATGTTTTGTTCACTCGAAAGGCAGAGTTCTGTACAAAAGCTTTACAAAAAGAATGAGGTTTAAATGATTATGTACTAATGGTTATTCCTGCAGTCAATTTAGGATAGTGATATGTGATTTTGTAAAAATACAAGTTCTAATCAAACTTTTATCTTTACTTAATTTTTCTTATTTTTTTGTTTGTAGATTTATGTTGCTTATTTTGTTGAATACCTTAGGTGATAATAGTCATAACTTAGTTCGAATAAGTAAGAAATTCTAAGCTTGAGCTATAAATTGTATTCTTATAACTTGTTTTAAGTCTTATACTATTACATTCTTTCTTATTTAGTTCTTCTTTCTAATGGTCCTAGTAATTCTATTAGCTCCTACAAGTTATTTGTATTGATAAGGCAAAGTTCTACTTTTCCTGACTGACTGACTGATTGACTGACCGACCGACTCTGTGTGTGTGTGTGTGTGTGTGTAAAATTAATTCCTAATAAGTTATATCCATTGATGAGGTGAAGTGCTAAAAGTTTGTAAAGATACAATATCTTATACATATATATTTTTTTTAAGAAAAGACACCACAGTTTTGTAGTAACAGTGTATACGTTTTAAATTGATATGTAGTGTATTGCAAGCTTAAAAGATGTAGTTGTCTATAAAAGCTTTACAAAAAGAATGAGGTTAAAACGATCATGCATAAATGATTATTCATGCAGTCAATTTAGAGCCCGTTTGAGATTAATTAAAAAAAGTAGATTTACCTTAAATCTTAATCAGTTTTCAAAATCTAATTTAATCAGAATTAGTTTGCTATTTGATAAAAGTAGTTGTAAACTAGATTAAATCTATAAAAGGTATTTGGATAAAAAAAAAGTACTTAATTCATTTTCACTATGACAAAATGACCATAGAGGACACTTAATAAACAATAGGAGAAGTACTTAAACACTTAATAAAAAGTATTTAAATCAATTTTTTGGTATCCCTCTCTGTGTTTTAGCCGTAAGAGAAGAGTATAGCAATAGGAGAAAAGATAAACTTCAGAAACTATTTAAGAGTCACACTTTATTAATTAATAGATATGAGAAGTCTTTTTATGAAAAATTTGAGGATATGATGGTAAATTAGAAGGTCAAACCTAATTATGAAAAAAGTGAATATTTCATAATCCTCGCTTTTGAGGATTATGGATTAAATCAGTTTTTAACTTTTGAAGATGAATTAAATCTCTTAATCTCTTTTGCAAAACATCCACAAACATGATTTAATCTGGATTAAATCAGGTTTGACCATTCTATAATCAATCTCAAACACCCTCTTAGGATAGTGATATATAGGCATGAGATTTTGTAAGAACACAAACTCCAATCAAACTTTTACCTTTAGTTAGTTTTCTTATATTTTTCCTATATTTTTATTCTATTGAATACCTTAGGTGATAATAGAGATTCATTATGTGACATTTTAATAGGTTGGAATAAGAATAGGAAAAGAATATGAAAACAAATAAGATGGCATGTCGACTAAGTAAAAGGATTGAAAAGAATATTACAAAGAGCTTATAACCCCTATGTTTACCATATTTATTTTCTGTTTTGATTTTCATGATTTTCGTATTCAGTTAGAAAATACGTTCTTGTACTTTTATCATTTTCACCTAAAAAATTTCAATTACTTTTTATATATTAGGTTAAGTTAGGGTGAAAAGGCTAAAAAACACCTCGGAGGTGTCTTCATTTTTTTGTCAGTATTTGAATAATTTTACCCAAGACGAAAACAAAAAATGGAAAAAACACACAAAAAAAGAATTTTTTTTTATCATCGTTACAAAAAATAGAAAACGAATATGGTAAACGTTCGAATCTACGATGCTTAGTCTATATGATATGATATTGCATGCTATAATATAATATAATATCATATAATTGGATAGATTATAAATCGTTATAAAGGAAAGTGAAAGTAAATCTTTTCAAAAAAAAGATAAGCGGATTGTAGTAAGGTTTTTCCAAGAACTCTCTAAGTTTAATACTCTGTTGCTTTATTTGTCGAACAGGGTCAAAAACCCATGGAAGGATGGAAATCCTTTACTCCCAAGTCCTTGGCAAACGCATCCAACCAACAAGGTTGGTCCTTCTCTCGTGCATATAATGAGGTATCATGTCCCATGTTGATTTTTTGTAGCCAAACTTAAGTAACTTTACTCAAATAAAGGGTAACTTACATCAAGAATAAAAATAACGTTTGATGCTAAGGAAAGTGGGTCACAGTAGACATGGAGGTGACACAAGGAATGCAGTCTGAATCAAATGCCAAGCATGTTGATGTGGGACATAGCAAGGATGGAGCAATGATAGAGACCAAGGGCTTCCCAGTCAGAGCCTAAGGATGACAATGTTGGAAGGGCGATGGCATGCGGTGAATACACGACAACTGTCACAGTCCGTTGCTTAGGTCCAAAGTTAAGGTTCAGTGATGGGGTCTTGTATGTTTCTCTCTCTAAAATTCTAAAGAGGTATAAAATTCTAGAGTGAGAAAGTGAAAATGTGAAAAAGTTTTAAAATGAATTCTCAAGACCACTATTTGTAGAGGTTGAGATGATGATGATATCATTAACCGACACATGACGCTCACTGGAAATGACACATCATTAAGGGGTCCAAAGGTGCCTGTGCTCCATGGACTGTCGGATCGCATATTCACCTGGCCTGTCCACACACGATGTAGCTCTGTCTGTCTGAAAAATTGGCCCAAGCAATGCTGGTGTGGTCAGAGAACCCCCTTGATCTAGCCACCAGTCCAAAGCCCTTGTAGAGTCCCATAAGGTGTCGAGAGACGCCAAGGACTTGGCAGTGGTGGGGAAGACCCCCTCAATCCAGGTAGACTAGGTGCAATGCCCTTTGGATACCTTCTCATGTCTCGGAGTGCCTAGGGGTCATAGTCCTTAGAGGCACCGACGAAAAGCCCTCAGTGTCGGAGCACATAAGCTAGTTACATAGACACCTTTGCGGAGATAGTGTCCCAGAGGAGTCGCCAATCCCACAGGTGAGTCCGTGCTAGAGCACTCGGAGCATGCCAAGTTGGTGTCCCGGAGGAATCGCCTACCGACGGTTTGAGGTAGCATCCCAGAGGAGCCGTCTACCTAGCAGAAGGGGAGTCTTCATGTCGGAGCACTTGGAGCTCCCTGGTAGAGATAGTGTCCCGGAAGAGTCGCATGTTCCTCAGGTGAGTCCTTGTGTCGAAGCATTTAGAACATGCCATGGTAGTGTCCCGGAGGAGTCGCCTACTCGACGGGCTGAGATAGCATCCCGGAGGAGCCGTCTACCTGGCAGAAGGGGAGTCTTCATGCAGGAACACTTGGAGCTCCCTAGCAGAGATAGTTTACAGAAGAAGTCGCCTATCCCCGCGGGTGAGTCCTTCTGCTAGAGTATTCAGAGCGTGCGAAAGTAATGTCCCGGAGGAGTCGTCTACCTGGTGGAAGGGAAGTCTTTATGCTAGAGCACTTAGAGCTCCCTAGTGAAGATAGTTTTATGTAGGATTCGCCTATCCCTACGGGTGAGTCCTTGTGCAGAAGCACTTAGAGCGTGTCAAGGTGGTCTTCCTAGACGATTGCCTACCCGATAGGCCGAGATAGCATCCCGGAGGAGCCATCTACCTGTCAAAAGGGGATTCTTCATACCGAAGCACTTAGAGCTCCCTTGCTGAGATAGTGTCCCGGAGGAGTTGCTTATCCCATCGGGATGCTGCAGATTCTGGAGTGTGGGTCGAAGCATGTTCCATGACCAATGCAAGAAGGACTGTATTAGAGGCGTGGCGCATGGGCACGGTGGACTGTGTGGTGCTGGGGGGCACGACAGTGTGAGAGAGATCCTGGAAGTGCGATTGTATCAGCGGCAGTGCATGAGCGCGACAGAGTATGTGCAGTACCGGGGGCACGTGACATATAAACGGCACACATGCGCAATGACATGTGTCGTAGAGTCGGGTGTTGTGCTGAGAGCACGCGATGCAGAGACGGATCTTCGGTAAGGCGACTGGTGTCGTGGAGATACGCATCGTGTCGAGGGCACGTGATGAGGAGACTGAGCTCGGGCGGGACAACGGGCGTCAAGGAGACGGCGTGTCGGCACAGGCGAAGGGCGTCACGGAGAGGGTGCCTAGACGGCACTCCCTAGCACTAGGCCGAAGGAAAAAGGAGGAAATGAACAGAGATGGGAGGCCAAGGCCAACCCCAAAGGGGGAAGGTGCGCCAACCCCAAAGGGGAAGGCACGCCGACCTCAAGGGAGAAGGCATGCCGATCGCTGAGGGGAGATGGGTGACTGACTAATTAAAAAGGATTGCGAAGGTTACGGCACGCTGGCCGCCGAGGGAAAAGATGTGCAACCAGCTGAGCTAAAAGGAAACTGCGAAGGTTGAGGCACGCAGACCCTCGAAGGGGAAGATGTGCAACCGGTTGATCAAAAAGAGGATCCGAAGGTTGAGGCACGCCGACCCTCGAGGGGGAAGATGTGCAACTGGCTGAGCAAAAATGGGTTGCAAAGGTTGAGGTGTGCTGAGGTTGTCTCGCTAGCCAAAAAAGAGTCGCTCCAAGATAACTTAGCGAAGAAGAAACGTAAAACGGAGGCACGTGTTTTTGACCTGTCGAAAGTGTTGAAAAATTAACCGTTGACAATGTCGAAGTGTCGGGCAAAACAAGACCTACAGTGGGTCCATGGGTGCGGCCAAAATAGGTTAGGGACAACGTTCTCCAGATTTCCTAAGCCCATATAGAGAAATACAACACATAACCTCACACAGCTCGCACTCCACTATCTTTATAGAGAATCAAGAGAGTTGTGAATTCAACACTTAAGTTTCTCAAGCAATATATCTCAAAGTCAATATAATTTTTTTTAATTAATCAATCTCAGAACATGTATAAGATACTAATGTTAAGAGAGAAAATTTTATTAACAATGGATTTAAACGGTAAATGGTTCGACTCGAATTACCTCAAGCATACATTCACCCCTTCAAGGAAGTCCCTTGAAATCCACTAGAATGGCCTTTTTCATTGGTCAAGACCTAACCTCTTACGATCCCTTGATGTTATCCATACAGCATGAACAAGTTTTGACAAACCTAAAACTCCAAAGCTTGACAAGTCCAAACTTTGATACCTACTTTGAATATTGTGTACAATGAGTAACTCTTTAGGAGATGATAAGTGCAAAATGAAGCTCTAGAACAAAGAGATATCAATGCCTTAAGACAAATAAATGTATATATCTCTCAAGTATAAGCTCATAATGAATGCTCTCTTCAATTGAATGTGAAATCAATGAAAATTTAGAGAGAGAGAGAGAGAGAACAAATCCATCCATTGAACTTTGAATAATTGTAAGAACTGAGGGCCTAGAATAAGATGGATGATAGATATCGAGGTCCAAAATTATTTTATACATGTATGAGAATAAATATAGCCGTTTTAAAGTTGGTAGGGCAATCAATGTGCCAAATGGTCATTTTAGTCGACTGTATTGCCCAATGCAACCGAGTGTATTCCCTCGAAACTAGCTTGTGGACTTTAAATTCCAAACATACGGTCGACAACATCCTTATTTTGGAGATATTGTCGTATTTCAGTTACATGTATTGATTCAAATGCAGTTGACTGTATCAACCAAAAGTTCATTCATGTTCTCAACGTAAAAAACCTATATGCGTGCAAAGGAAGCCTATGGTCAATTTCTAGGTCACATTCATCGATACAATCATCTTTAAGTCTATTTACAAAATAAAGAATGATAAATACATTACAATATTGCTTCAATTAGCCTTTACAATGTTCTTTGAAGCATTCCGTCGAATATCTTGCGCTTCTGTATGATCCATGATTGATAATCTAATTGTTCATCGAGTAAGTATAAGAATCAAACCTAAAGCTTCATGAATTACATAATCGTCAATATTGGTAATAATCAAAACCAATTTAGCCCTAGGTTAAATAAACATAGGGCTAACTTATTCTTCCCGTCTTGAAAGAAGTCAACTTCGTTGCATTTTAAGGCTTCAATAGAATTGGTAGAGTTCGAGATGAAGGTTTTCAAGAACAACCCGATGGATTTAAGCTTGTGAAATAGGTACACATGGAGGATTTTCTTTTTCTTCTTTAGTTTCCATGAATAAGCTCTAGCATTAAAGGTAGGGTCCGATCCTTATCCGTTCCCCCAATCTTCAAGAAATTCAACTCTGACGACTTTGAGCCTTGATATGATACGTGGACGTCTAATTTGTGCCCTTAAGAAGATATTTTATTACATGTCATACACCCTGGGAATACATCATTTAATTGTTTCTCGATAGCTTTCAGCCCTACAACCTTTGCCAAAAAGAAAGAATCCTCAAACATTGTAACGGTTAAATGACCATAACCACAGCATCTAAAAAAAAAAAAAATAGCTTCTTGGGGTTGATCGTTAGCAGGCTTATCTCCTAGCTTTTCACCCACTTCAATGATTGTTTCCTCGAGAATGTTCAGACACAAATAGGCATAATGACCATAACCACAGCATACAACGTAATGGAAGGACATCATTCCATTTAGCATCTCTTTTCTTACAAATTTTACTCTCATAAGTATCTTGAGTTAACATACCATAATTTTATTGCCTCTTGTCCTTGCATTCAGATTTAGCACATTCCGTAAGCGAAATATACTAGGCATAGTGACCATAACCATCAAATGCTCGACATAATGGAAGGACATCATTTTGTTTAGCACCTTTATTCTTAGAAATGTTACTCTCAAAAGCATCTTGAGTTAACATACCAAAATTTTGTTGCCTATTGCCTTTAAATATTACATTCATAACCTGTTATCAGTCAAGATAATATTTCTACCCTCAGCATATTCGGGCTAATTTCTTGAAGCAAGGAAACAGACATGGAAGATTGGTTAGACACTCAAAGTTGAGGATCATTTCAGTTACAGGTTAGAAATGAAGCCCTTACAGTGCTGGCCAAGAAAACCTTTCAAAATAATTATGAGTCACTTACTTCCGCATGTTCCTACAGCAGTCAAATTTCGTTTGATTGCCACTAAGAATGTTGACAAGAAGAAGTAGATCAGAATGTAAATGAACAGAGGAAAGGAAATAAAACTACCAACCTGTGCAGTTCAGGAAAGTGAGGCCTTCTAGGACTCATAGATGTCGCAGAATCCAACACAAAGCAACAACGGATCCGCTCTTTGACAGAGCCATTAATCGCCAAGTAAATGTTGATTTCCATTGCCATATCACATTGCGATGTCGCTGATCAAAGAACATGATTTCAAAATTTAATAGATATAAAGCTGTAACAAATCCCGGGGACAGGCTCAAAGTGTAAATTAGCAGAAGTAATTGCCCAAAATGCAGATCACGATTTTTACGCCATAAGAAACGTATAAGGAGTTTTTTTTCCTAATTAATATTGTTTTAAAACTTAATTACCAATATACTCCATTTTGAAACTTATTTACCCGTATGTCACACTTTTGAAAATCGCTGTTTGAAACCACGATTTCAAAAAATAACGATTTCTACTTTATTTCTATTTTAAAGTAAAAATTGTTGTTTGAAACTACGATTTCAAGGTAGAAATCGCTATTTCAAACAGCGATTATTAAATATGTGGTAGGCGGGTAAATAAGTTTCAAAAGAGAGTAAATTTTTTTGGTCAAAGGCTCTTGTATTCATTAAGCTTAAATAATCATTTACAAACTGTTATTGAAGAGACATACTATATACAATTGTCACTACATATAGCTGCTTTAACTCATAGAGAATCTTTTTTGTGAGTTAGATCCCAGAGATGCTTGCATAGATCTGCTTTATTCCATTCCTCAACTCTTTTGATGCCTAGTCCTTAACTCTTTTGATCCCCTGATGTTCCAGTTGGCTACTATTGTCATGACTGATGATTATTCTCATTATCAATATTTCTCTTTGCCAACCTCTTTCTAGTTGTTCCTCGTAACCAGTGGTTTTGTGTTCCTACTTGTAAGGACCTTTCTTCATCTACCACATTTTCCAAGTATTGTACATCAGCTAGAATATAAAAACTATTTCCAGTGGTGAGCCCAGGCATACTCATATGAGTGCTTGTATTAGGCCTTTGTGTCACATTTTCCACAGTACTATCATTTTCCAAGACAGTATTCTTTTGCATCTCCTGCTGTGATTTAACTTTTGGTTTCCACACTTTCTGATCTTGAGGTTTTGTGTAGCAATTCTCTACTTGATGACCAAACAACTTGCAATAGGAACATTTGTTTGGTTTCCATTCATATTCCACCCTCTAAAATAGAATTTCTTGCCCTGGCCTTTTAAAGGAATTATACTAGGTAACTCTTGCCCAATTTTGACTTCCACACAAATTCTTGCATATCCTAACGTTCCTTCATGGCTGTTATTTGACCCATAAACAAAGGTTTCCCCACTGTCTTTCCCAAGAGACATTGATGCATTCCAGGCCTTAACGTTGGCAGATTTATTATTAAAGAACTAAGGCCCTTTCTCCATCACTTGCTCCTTTACGAATTCAGTATCAAAATTAATCAAGTAAATACCTGATTGCAGTAGGCTGAATGAAAAGGATCCAACTTGCTTCCATTTACGCTCTAGGAAGCCTTTCACTACATGTACCGGTGGTTTGGCTCCTAGTACATAAGCAAGAATTGCATGTTGCCATGTTTTCAATTCATTTTCCACATCTTCTTTGGTATATTCTACACCTTTTTTACCATTTATCTTTTGCGGTCCAATAAACTTCAGTGTTCTTTTACAAAATCGCGATTAGGCCGTATGATTGTTGCATAGGATCTTCTCCATTGTTGCCGTGGCCTTTCGCTTTCAGTGGCTCCATGTGCCACAATCAAAGGCGGAAATTGATCTTGATTTCCCTCCTCCAGACTTTCAAAGTTTTGTTGTTCCTCTGTTTTTTCCTTTTTACTGTTTCCCTTCTGTAGCGACAATTCTTTACATGTAATTTGTAAACTGTTAATTGTCTGTTCCTGCTTGTTTACCTCACTCGCCACTGGTTGGTGTGCCGCTTCTTGAGTCATCAATGCATTTTGGACATTAATATGTTGGCTTGTAGATTGCCCTAATTTTGCCTTCATTGTCTTTTAATTCCAGATTCCAAATTGTTTTTCAATTGTTTCTCCGTTTCCATGAGATTCTGTTCTTCATCAGAATCAGCGCTCGATTCCATAAATTTTCCAGGTAGGAGATCTCCCACATCAAGAAAATTATCCGAGCCTAATTGCATTTCAATTTTTCCTTGTTTTGAATTTCTTGATCCCATCTTGCTGTTTGCTCGTGTTTTTTTGCCATTCTTCCCCTACGAAATCCATTGCTAAGATGTCTTTTACTGGCCCTCGCAATCGTGAAGATCTTCTCGATGCCAATTCTTCTGGCATCTTCGTAGCCATGGGAACCGTTTTTAGAGAGAGGTTGGAGTTTCTCTCTCTAAAAATAGCGATTAGCCATGAATTAGTTATTCGTACTGGCCTTGAGCATCTAAAAATTGCCTAGATTAAAAAAAAACTCAATGTATTAATCAAGGAAATTAGTAATTAAGTTTTAAACATGTATTAATTAAGGAAAAAACTCAAAAGGGAGTAAATTAGTAATTAAGTTTTAAACATGTATTAATTAAAGAAAAAACTCAAAAGGGAGTAAATTAGTAATTAAGTTTTAAACATGTATTAATTAAGGAAAAAATTCAATGTATAAGAGTGGCAGCAACACCTTAATTTAACTGGCAGATTCTTTCACTAAGAGGTGATCAGCTGCAATCACGTTACTTTTGGTCCTCAACTCAATTTGCATAGCATTCGCAGATAGCACCTTTCTTTTTAACGCTTCGACTAATCTCTTGTAAATATGTCGCAATCAGAAATCAAGGTTCCAAGACAGACAAATTTACGTACAGGTTTTCCACCAGGACCTTGTCTTACGTTTGTACAATTTAGCCGAATCACAGCTGCATTCTTGACCAGGATTGAAGTTATATTATATCCCTTTAAAT
Source organism: Escallonia herrerae (assembly GCA_033070095.1). Classification (NCBI taxonomy): domain Eukaryota; kingdom Viridiplantae; phylum Streptophyta; class Magnoliopsida; order Escalloniales; family Escalloniaceae; genus Escallonia; species Escallonia herrerae. The sequence continues at coordinate 333,635 of JAVXUP010000635.1, read as the reverse complement.
CACCAAAAGTCCTTACATGAGCAAAACCCATTTTTAAAATAGTGAAAGCGGCTCTTGTCTCTTATGATGATTTCACGCATGCTAATTCTCGAGACAAATTTAGAAAAAGTATGGCAATCATCACACGTTCTCAGATTCTTCATCACTCTAATCGGCAAGTCATGTCTCACATTGATTAGACCAAGTGCAATGGCGAGCTTCTCACTATGACCGCTAAGTGCGGCTTCCTTTTCCTCCATATCAACATCATGGAACACTGAGCCAGTATTTGGACTATATCCTATACCCTTCATATGCTCAATTAGTTCCTCCAATTTCTTGTATATAATCAAACTCTGTGGGTGCAATTTGTCCCCGCCATATAAAACATGAATTTGGCCATCAAACTCAATTGAGCTATAAGCAGTCACTTTCTTCACAGCTTTCCTTCGCATTTTCAGCCGGATTTTTTCAACACAATGCCACCTTCCACCCGCTGCATACATGTTTGACAATAAAATATGATACGAAGCAATGTCAGGGGCTATTTCCAAGAGCCTATCTGCCACATGCTGGCCCAGTTCAGTATCATGATAGGCTGCACAAGCACCCAATAGAGCTCCCCATACTCCTGGGTCTGGATCAATCGGCATACTTTTGATGAAGTTATAAGCCTCTTCAAGGTGCCCTGACCGGCCAAGAAGATCCACCATGCAAGCATAGTGCTCCTTTCTAGGTTTCACATTTTCGTCATGTGATTGAACCATGTAATTGAAGTAACTCCATCCTTCGCTCACTAACCCAGCATGGCTACATGCAGATAAAACTCCAAGAAACGTAGCATCATTTGGCAGTGGACCCTCATTTTGCATTCTTGAGAACAGTGCCAATGCTTTCTCACTCTCCCCATTCATGGCATACCCTCTGATCATAGTACTCCACGAAATGACGTTCCTATGAGGCATGTTATCAAACCAATCCCATGCCATGTCAATATTTCCACACTTTACAAAGACATCAAGCAGTGCATTGTCTACAAATATATTGCAATCAATTCCTTCTCTTCTCGCAAACTCATAAACGTTCTCCCCTGTTTCCAAACACCCCAAATGCGAACAAGCTGAAAGCACACACACAACAGTAACAGCATCGGGCCTAACTCCACTATCACTCATATCACCAAACAACCTAACGGCATTAACAGCAAGCCCATTTTGCGCATATGCCGCAATAAGAGCATTCCAAGCCACTAAATCTTTCTCGACCATACTGTCAAACAAGTAATCAGAAGAATCCACATCACCAAATTTTACATACATCACCATCAACTCCGTCCTAACCATAGAGACAAACTCCAACCCATGCTTCAAAACGTGTACATGAACTGCCACGCCCACCCGCGAATCGCTAAGTTCAGCACATGCTTTAACAACAAAGGGATATGTAAACGGGTCCGGACGGACATTTAGTGCGTGCATTTGCCAGTAAACGGCTGCAGCCTCGGTGGGCATTTCGTTTTTGGCGTACCCTTTGATCAGGGTGTTCCATTGGTAAGCTCTTGGCTTGTGCATTTCATCGAACAGTTGGCGTGCATATGGCATGTCACCTAAAACAGTGAGGGACGTGAGCAGTTGGGTTATGAGGCTGTTCTTGATGGAGATGCCCGTCGTCAGGAGGAGGCCGTGGATTTGTTTGAGTTGGTTTGGGTGCGGAGAGTGGATTGAAAGGAGAGAAGCGAAGGCTTGTTTCGTTATGGATAGCGCCTGTTTTGGACAAGACTTCATGGGGTTGAAGGGTGGCAGTGTGTGTGATTATGATACGTGTGTGTATGGATATATACATGTATGAAGCGTACGACTGAACACAATAATTTCTTTCTTCTTCCAAAGAGAGTCTCAGAAATATTGCAATAAGTCTGGATTGGCCGCCATAGCAAGAGCGTTTAAGAGAACAGTAGAGTTGTTTACGGTATCCCCAAATATCGTAGAGACGATAAACTGATTATTGGTTCGAAATTATACCATTTTTCTAATATAAGACACCACTCCAACTGAAAATGGTAAACTTTTCAAATGGCTAAGCGGATGAAACCTTATTCCCATAGTAGACTCAAAACCTTATTCTAGTTATTTTTTTTATAAGATATCAAAATATCGTATGTGGGCTGGCCATTGGTCCGAAATTATACAGTTTTTCTAGTGTGAGATGTTAGACGTAATGAAAACGGTAAAATATCTTATGACTAAAGGGACGTAACTTTATTCCTATAGTAAAGTTGAAACTGTGTTATAGGTTTATTGCATCACTTGGCATGTGAGGACGAAAAGGGGCTTTTGTGCAATATGTTCTTCTTTGCTTAATGATCTTAAGACTTTTAGCAGTTGTATAATACCATACAGTTATATGAGCAACGATTTATATGTAGTATACAACATGCATACTACCCACGACTTTGTTGTATGCCTTCTAGATGATTTACAATCTTTATAATATGTTATCACAACATAGTGATACTTACGTTCACGATGTGGTTAGTCTCTATGTTCATGCTCACCATATACCATATAAGAGTGAGAGAAAGAAATCTTTCTTTCAATCGTATCACTTCACACTTCTAGACACATTAGCTGTTGGCGCGCTTACCAAACTCTCAAGACATATGCCTTAATCAACGTTGTGCACAGTCTTAACAGGTGAAAGGGGAGATGGTACACAAGATTATTCAAAAAACAATAGTGCAAACTTACAATGTTTTTATAGGTTCCCTTTGCCTTGTTGGACCCAGTGAAAGAAATTGGATCACTTCACGAAGATTTTACTTTTTCTTTTCAATAATCTTGTGATTCGAAAGAATCAATTCTAATTAATTATGTGTTAATTTTGCTTTTGTGTTAAGTTCATAAAATTTTTTGAATAAATGATTGGTTCTTTTTCTTTGAAACGGTCGCATGGCAGAACCTTTGCCTTTAATAGTTGACATTCTACTTGGTTTTTTCACTTTGCATTGATATTGCAGTTCATTTCAATCCTGTTATTCTGTGGTCATGAACCAATTTTGTGTAGCTTATGTATTTGGCTAGGAAAATCAGGTCTTCTAGTTGTTAACCGTTGAACTAACCCTAATCTTAAAGGTTCTATGCAAGCGATGCATCCTCGTAGAACTACAATTCTTTGTCTATTGCAAAAGCATATTGACACTTGATTAGTTGTTAGATAAATTTCAAATTTGGTCTCATGAGTTTGCTCAAACGTTCTGAAAGGTCCTCATCGTTAAAGTATTTTATATTTGATTTTATACACAAAGTGGTCCTTAGATCGATAACTCCATAATTCATTTGATGGTTTGACTGAGGGATGTATATGAAAAATCATCACAATAGGCCTAAAAGTTTAAGTCACTGAAATTTAGAAATAACACAAAACATAAAGAAAAAAGTAAAAATTCTCGAATAAGTGCGTGGTAATTTAATAACTAGGTTTATGTTTTAGTTAATTTCTTTGTTTGCTAGCTTGCCCTCCTTCCCCTTAGCCTTCTGATCGCAAGAGTAGGTAATGACAATTTTTGAACACTCTTGGCCGAATGTGAGACAGTACGTTGAACGTCCAACGGCAATGCATCTTATCCGAAGGGAGCATGCTTTTTCAACCGCGGTGGTTTAATGACTAGGCTCTCTATTTGTTCTTACTACTGCCCACTGGACTAGGTCTTTGCCTGCCCTTTTTTTTTTATAGAAAAAAGGTATTTTGGCTCTGCCTTAGAAAGGCATCGGCTACAACTGAACAAAGGGGGTCCATATAGGGGTCCCCCCAGGGGTCCATATAAGGGTCCCCCCCCCCCCCCCCCCCCCAACCCAAAAATTAAGGAGGATCGGTGTCTACCATAAAAGATATAATTCACTTGAGACCACTCATCTACAAGGCACTGTATGGAGCGAACCAGTTGCTCTTGTATTGCTACTCTCGACTTACATTATATATCCAATTTTTGGATATATAATGTAAGTCGAGAGTAGCAATACAAGAACAACCATCTGATGGGAAACAACATTCACATTCCGTTTAGAGAGCACCTCTTTTTAATATCCTCATTCCCTTTTGTGTTCAATCCCTGGAGAAAACCCGCTTTCCCTACGGATTCCATCTCTCTTTTGGCTCAATACACGTGGGCACCTAATATCCGTGAGGGTTCACCTTCCCCGATTATAGCATTCCTTTATAGTGCACATGAAATATTTAATTCTACTAAGAATTCATGTGTTTCTATTTATGGTTTTTATGTTACTACAATTGTTTGAATCAAACTCGACCTTCCGGTGAATGAGGTAAAGGACTCGCTTTTGTTTTGGATAAATTACACACTGAGGTTTGTCCTAAACTATACACGGACCCCTATCTTTTTTAATTATACTCTGCTCCCTAAAGTTTGTATCCACATTTCATGGAGCTACATAAATCTAACGGGAATCTATCTCCGTTTGGAGATCCCCTAACAAATCATTTTTGCTTTTCTTATATCCAAACTACCCTCCCTTTGTTGAGTCAAATTCAAGCTGGGTTTACAAAATTCAATAATTTAAATTGTACAACTAACAATGCATGTTGTACAAACAAAAATTCCGGCAACACCAATTGCTACCAACACAGTCAATTCTAACGGAATTAGCACCAAGTCCACCAAAGTCTACGCTGACGTACCCTCCGGCCACCAATCGCGACCCTCCAACAGCCCCAGCAACGGCCATCACATAGCCCCTTGCCATCACCTACTGACAGGCGACCCACCACGACCCCACCACCTGGCAACACTATCCAGCAACTCTGCCGGCAACGCCCTACCTGGCAACATTCTGCAGCCACCAAACGATACCCACCAACACTTACTGATAGGTCACCACCACAAACAACTACGACCCACCACCCAGCAGCATCGTCGACAACACCCTTTGTGTGTGTGTGTGTGTGTGTGAGAGAGAGAGAGAAGGGTAGTGGAGACCACTGCCCTGCTGAGACCCACCACAGTCGGCGCACCCATATATAAATCCAGGCCACCCACCACCACCCACGGCCATCCCGATAAACCCACAACAGCCAATGACCACCAATCACAAAACCCAAGGGCCACCCATGACGACCCACGCATCCAGTCTTGAGTCAACAAACCCACCACATTGCCTCGCCACGAACCACCACCGTCAGCCCATCCATATCTAAATTTGGCCCACCCACGGCCATCTCAAAACACCCACAAACACCAACGACCATCAATCTAACAAATTGGGATACCTTGCTCCTTGGTAGGTTACATGTTTCTGCTCTAGCCCTAAGGTCAAGGGTTCAAGACGTGGTAGAAAGAGGGAGAGAAAGAGGAAAAAAATGACCAATCAAATTGTGAGGGCAAAAATGTCCTTTTGCTTCAAACCGTTAACACCGTCAGAAAAAACAAGAGTTAGGGAGCGGAGTGTAATTAAAAAAGATAGGAGGTCGTGTGTAATTTAAGGCAAACCTCAGGAGTACTGTGTGTAATTCATCCTTTTGTTTTTTGTCTCAAGAAGCATGCTTCCAATGATCGATGGTGCAAAACTACTTTATAATTGGTCATTGGTAGAAAAAGGTAGAATGCCAATTGCATCATGGCTTGGGGTTCTTAGAACGAGATATATTTGTCTTTCCTTTGTTCTTTCTCTTTTACTAAGGCTTCGTTTGACAAATTTTTTTTTTTTTGATTTTCAGTTTCTAAAAAAAACAAATTAAAGAGCAGTTTCAATTTTTTTTTTTTACAAAAACAAGTGGGTGTTTAATAACCCAGGTTTTTTTTTGTTGAGTTTTTTTTTTGGTGTTTGATAACCCATTTTTTTTGTGTGGTGGTTTGCGGTGGCGGTGGTAGACGGTGGTGGTGGCCGGCAGTGGCTGGTGGCTGCCGCCGGTGGTGGCTGCTGGCGATCGCCGGCGGTAGGAGGGTGGTGGTGGTTTAAAAAAAATCAACACTAAAAAAAAAACAGTTTTTGGAGTTTTTAAAAACAACCTTGATTTAAAAATTGGATTTTTAAACTGAAGAGAAAAAAAGAAAATGATAACAAAAGCAACTTTTTTTCCCAGTTTCCAAAACTGAAAAAAAAATTGAGAAAAAAAGTTATGTCAAATAGCGCCTAAAAGTTTCAAAAAAAGTTGCGGCATCGATGACCCCACTCATTTTCTTCCCAGACTGAAAACACATGTATTCCATGGTTGATATTAATGTTAGGAACCATAGTGGCCCCGTTTCCTTTTATACCGCTCAACATGGGAAAACATATCCCCACCCAGACAAAACCAAACATAAAGGCTTTTGCATACCATTTTGTTGACAGACATAACCTTAAAACGACTTACTGGGACTTTTCAAAGATATAAGGGACCATTCAGAACTTTTGTATCGACTTAAAAGACGAAAAATTCAAGAAATTTTGATTGAATTATGATCCAAATAAAGAAAAGAGATCAAATAAGTATTCTATGATAAAACTAGAATAACCACCAATTTTGTGTTGTGTGCAAAGCAAGGATACATTATGCAATCAAATGTAAAAAAAAAATTATGAATTGTAACATCTCGAAATTTTCGGAAGGTTAACACTCGCTCAATCACTTACGCTAAGACAATAGTATCCTCAAAAGTTAACCAAATAACAAGACAAACTGTCAGAACAACTAAACCGTTAATCATAACCTTAATAAATTATCGTAGATGAAACATCAATCTAAGTCTTAAAAATTTAAATAATAACGTTCACCCACTCAGAGGCTCCAATGATAAATACTAAAACTTGATTTCTCCTGATCGGCTCTAATCCATACTCAGCCAACCTAATGTTGGTTATCACCAACGGAAAGGAAGTCAAAGGAAAGTGAGCTTTTGAGAGCCCAATAAGGTCGATCAAGGTTTAAAAACAACAAAACGATTTAGACGATTTTTCATATAGAGTCAAATGATAGTTTTTAAAAGTATTTTCAAATAAAACAAAGCATTTCGATATAGAGGAACGATTCGAACAATTTTACATTCAACTTAAGTAACATCCTTTCGAAGAATCTTTAAATGAAACCACAGTTATTTCGATATAAACATAGGGACGAGTATTAACGCAATCCCTCAATTAATAGGCATTTAAAACACTTAAGGTAAAATAAAACATGAATGAATGATATTGAACATGAGCAGTACATTATAGCAAAGTTACCCTAGCAGTGTTCAATATGCTTTACATATGCATATGTATACTGACTAGTTCATTTAGGTACTAGTTTAACCCAAAACCATCCTTATAACACCAACAATACACAACATCCTTATAACTCTCAGAATTACTAACTCATATCAACATTTAGAAGAAATAAATACAATTGAAAATGCTTTACCATAATCGAATCAATAAACAGATGAGAATGAAACAGGAATTCCGAACAATCGCTTTAAGGTTCAAATTAGGGTTTCACGGACAATTTAAAAATATTTTTATATCATTCATAAAAATTAGAGCTCAATGAAGTTCGTAAAGTTGTTTGAATTCAGAACAATGAAATAGGATTCAGAGAAAAAATCCTTACCTAGATCAAAGCTAAGCGATGCTACACAATCTCGATCAATAATCCTTTGAATCAACCTAGATTGACAATTTATTTATTAAAAAAATCTAAACTATTACACTATAAACCTAATAATAACTTCTCACATCGTACTCACTATCAACCTAAAACGACGCAACTCAAAGCGCGTCCCGCACGGGGCCAACCTACCGAAATTTCGTACACTCCTTAATGCGTAATGATACCTCAAATTTATTATAAATTACAATGAAACATTTTTATAGCTTAAAACATTATAAAAAGTCAAAATATAAATTTTCTGAATTTTTGAATATTTTTGAATTAAAATAATTTCTTTAAATGCATGAAGTAGCCATAATTGTTTTTTACTAAAAATAAAGTCCCATAATTTTTGCAAATAGTTTAGAATACTTATAATATTTATAGAAATTTAAATTAGAATTTAAAAGACATCTAAATTATTTTTAAAATTTTTGTCTTGCTAAATCTAATACGATGTGAAAATGATAGCAAATAAACTCTAAAAATCACCAAACTTAAATTGGGACTTATTTGTACCATTAAAACAATATTATAATTTTTTCAGAACTTTTTCATGAGTTTTAAAGACTCCAAAAGATTTTACAAATTTAAATTTACATAAAATATTAATATTATATACAATTTCAAAAAATTATAAAATGTTACCAAAACTTCTAATACAGCCTAAGGTATCTTAGGACAAAATTTCACATACTAACTATCACTGTGCACCTCCCAACGCACGCGCCGCACAAAACGCCAGTCAGTGGTACGCAGGGTACCACCCAAACTGGTGCGCGTCTAAACCCACTTCACCCTCTTCTTTATTCTCTGTACTCAGTCTCACTCATTCGCAGACCCACCTCCAAGCCTCACTTACACCCTTACACGCTCACTTCAAAACTCGATCGTGTTAACGGTTTAGTAAGAATGTCCGCAACTTGATTTTCTGACGAAACAAACCTCGTAGTCAAAGAGCCAAGTGCCACCTTTTCACGAACAAAATGATAATCAATTTCGATGTGTTTCGTGCGAGCATGAAACACGAGATTGATTGTGAGATGCAGGGCTGAGATATTATCGCAAAATAAGGCTGGTGGACGAGAGAGATGTACACCTATGTCCCGTAAAATAAACAATAACCAAGTAATTTATGCAGCGGTAGATGCAAGAGCACAATACTCAGCTTCAGTACTAGATCGAGCTACTGTGGCTTGCTTCTTAGCACTCCAAGAAATGCAATTGCTTCCCAAACGGTGCAAAAGCCAGTTGTTGATCTTCGTGTATCAGGACACCCTGCCCAATTTGCATCAGAAAAACCATAAAGATCAAGAGAACCTTGAGAGAGTAACCGAATTCCATGACCAAGAGTTCCGTGGACATATCGAAGTATTCGTTTAACTAGCTGAAAATGATGGTTGGTAGGATTTTGCATGTATTGGCAGACATACTTGACACTATATGAAATGTCAGGTTGGGTAAATGTCAAATAGTGTAATCCTCCAACAATACTTCGATAGAAATGTGGATCTGAGAATGGAACAGATGTCTGAGTAGCAGAACTTGCTCTGGCTATCATAGGTGTGCCAATTGGTTTGCAATTCATCATTTGTGCTCGGTCAAGTAATTCAGTTGCATATTTCTTTTGACTTAGGAATAATCCCTGAGAGAACTTTCGCACTTCAATGCCCAAAAAATAATGTAAATAGCCCAAGTCTTTCATAGCGAATTCCTGCTATAGCTGGGCCATAATCTGAGCTAAAAGCTTAGAATTGTCACCTGTGAGGATTATGTCATCGACATAGAGTAGTAGTAGAATTGTCCCACGAGAGCTCTTTTGCACAAACAACGACGAATCAGCGGTACTACAGAAGAATCCTGTAGCAAGAAGAAAGGTGCTAAAACGATCAAACCATGCTCGCGGAGCTTGATGAAGACCATATAGTGCTCGATTTAATTTGCACACATGTCGAGGCTTGTAAGGATCTTGAAACCCAGGTGGTTATTCCATAAAAACTAGCTCTGTTAGATGACCATGCAAAAATGCATTTTTCACATCTAATTGCCGAATATCCCAATTACGGGCAAGTGCAATAGTGAGTACAATTCTGATTGTGGCTAGTTTGATAACAGGAGAAAAGGTCTCAAGAAAATCAACGCCAGGAATTTGCTTAAAGCCTTTAGCGACAAGTCGAGCTTTTAGGCATTCAAGAGAACCTTCTGGCCGCAACTTTTTTTTGTATACCCACTTATAACCTACTACATTCATCGAGGATGAACGAGGTACAAGATCCCATGTACAATTTTTTTCAAATACTGATAGCTCTTCTTGCATAGAAGCAAGCCACCCTGGATTTTTAAGTGCTCCTTTAGTACTACGAGGTTCTTTAGGAGCTCTTTGAACAATAAGTGCATATTCTGATGTTGGATACTTTTGGCTTGGTTTGGATGAACCAGACCGAGCTCGAGTAATCATTTTATGTTGGATAATATCAGGGTTGACATTACTTATAGCGGCAATGTCAGAATCTGAAGTGTGTTCATTACCAAATCGAGATGTATCAAATTCAAACACACCACCATGTTCCTTCATGTGAAGTTTGTCCGCTATGGGATTCATGGTTAGACTCCATATGGGTTTCACTGATTTTGTGATCATGGTCGATAGGTAATATTTCACATGCGCTTGAAGGTACATTAATATTGTTACCTTGTGAGTCTAGTGATGTATTACCTTGATATGTACCAGACAATTTTGAAGGGCTTGTCAAATCTGCACAATCATCACCTGTAGTTGAATTTTGATGGAACTCCTCACTATCCAAGGATGTTTCTATGGACTTTTCCATGGAACCTGAAATCCACGAGTCAAATACTGTTAACTCACCATAATCATTGCAACTAGAATGTAATGCCCCAGGTTCTCGGAATGGAAAGTTATTTTCATCAAAAACCACGCTTCTTGATAGATAAACTCGTCCCGAAGGTGGATGATAACATCGATAGCCCTTGTAGAATTCGCTATATCCTAGGAAAACACAAGGTAATGAACGTGGATCAAATTTAGTTTTGGTATAATCTCTCAAGTACGGGAAGCACCTTGACCCAAATATGCGTAAAGACCCATAGTTAGGTTTTCGTCCAAATAACTTCTCAAATGGACTCAGCATTCTTAGAACACTTGATGGTTGTCTATTGATGAGCCACGTAGCAGTTCCAAAGGCTTCGACCCAAAACCTTTTCGGAAGATGACCATGAAATAACATTGTCAATCCAAGCTCCATAATGTTGCGGTGCTTACATTCGGCTATGCCGTTTTGCTCTAGTGGTTTAGGACATGAAAATTGATGTTTAATACCATGATCATTCAAATATACTCGAAACTTTGTATCTACAAACTCACCACCACCATCAGATTGGAAAACTTTAATTTCTTTGCCAAATTGGGTCTTTATGAATTTGTGAAATTCCATGAAACAAGCAAAGAAATCAGATTTGTGTTTCAATGGGAAGTACCAAGTGTAGCGAGTGCACTCGTCAATAAAAATGACATAATATTTAAAGCTTTGAAAGGACGATACCGGAGTTGGTCCCCAGAGATCACAATGGATACAAGCAAGAGGTTCATCAGAATGATTAAGAATCGGTAAAATTGGCAAGCAGCAAGCTTTAGCTAACTTACAACTGCTGTAAAAATGTCCACCATTACTTTTAGCAAGGCACAAAATCATCTTATTTTTCTTCAGATATTCCACAACTTGCATGCGAGGATGCCCTAGCCTTTGATGCCATACATCATCGGATACTCTACGAAATCTAGTTGAGAAGAAAACTTGACGACGGTGCGGTTCCACAGCATAAAGTCCCGAAGATCTACTTCCTTTTGCTATCACTTTCTGTGTTTCCCTGTGCTTTATTGCAAAACCGTTCGAGTTAAATTCAAAAGCATAAGGGAATTGAGATGTCATTTGACTCACATATAGTAAATTCTTTTTTTATTTGTGGAACAACTAAAACGTCTTTTAGTTTTAAGTCTTCATTCCCAGCCGGTAAAATTATGTCTCCAATGTGTGTAATATCTAATAATTCACCATTACCAACCATTATCTTTTTAGATCCAAAGTAAGGAGTACAGGTTTGGAGATTACCAATGTCATCAGTCATGTGTTGTGTTGCACCAGTATTTGGAAACCATGCCAAGTCTTGGCTGTCAGACATAGACATTGCAGCAAGCACTTTAATTGTATTCTCTGGTTGATAAGCCTGGTTGAACCTTTGGTAACAACGAAGTGCAGTGTGCCTCGGCTTGTCGTAGATTTGACATTTTACGTCCTTTTTTTCTTGTGATGAATTTTTCGGCGACTTACTTACCTGGCTTCCACGATTTGCATTTTCATGAGATGGTGAGTAACTGACTTGTGCAAATCCACGACCTTTTGAGGTGAAAGAATCATATCCTTGCTTACCACGCTTATTATTCTTTCTTCCATTTTGTCCATGGGTATGCTGTCCAACAAAGGCTGCATGTGGATTTGCTCCAAGGACTTCAGCACTATGTAAAGCTCTCATAGTTTCATGTCCTTGAAGCAACTGGACAATTTCTTTGTAGGATGGTATGGGTGGCTTTAGCATACTGGTAGTGAAGGATTCATAGCCAATACCAAGACCTTTAAGTAGGCCAAATACCTTTTGACGATCATCTACAGGTTGCCCTATAGCTGCTAAATCATCACAAATCTCTTTGAAAACACGAAGATATTCAGACATTGTTTTAAAGTCTTTTCGGCTATGAAATTGTAATTTTTGTGTCAAATAAAATTCTCTTTCTTGTGATTCTTGAGCAAAAGAATCAACGAGAGCAGCCCATACCTCACTTGAAGTCTCTAAACCAACCACCAGTCCGAGAACTTCTTCAGAAAGTGTGCCCGTAATCCATCCCCGGAGTAATCGATCTGATCGCTTCCAGGCCTTGAAATCTGGATTTTCCATCAGCTTGTCTCCTGCAACTTCAGCATCGGAGGCTGTTATGTACTTACTAGGCATTGGGTAACCACCATCCAGAAAGCCAATCATCTCTTGACTTTCGGCGAGGCCTGTAAACTGGGTCTTCCATAGCAGGAAGTTGGATGGAGTGAGTTTAAGGGAAACAAAATTCCCAATGTTAAGGGCTGCTGGGTAAGGGTACTTTGACGAAGATGATGAAGCCATGAAGAAAAGATAGAACAAGAAAAGTTTGAATCTACCGCAGCAGGATTAAGCCTGCTCTGATACCATGGAATAAATCTGTGTTTCTCAATACATTTTCAGCCTCTAGTGCATGGCTTATAAATAGCATTTACATACAACATTTCCAGCACATTACGTTGATTGGGAACTTGATTTCGGCAATTACGGGGCTGACTTCATGCGGCTGATTCATGCAAAGTTTGTCCAGCACATTACGTTGATTGGGAACTTGATTTCGGCAATTACGGGGTTGACTTCATGCGGCTGATTCATGCAAAGTTTGTCCGCGATCTTCCTCCAAATCTTGAGATTGATTCTCTGAAATTATGGGGCTGACTTGAGATCGATTCTCTGAAATTATGGGGCTGACTTTATCCTTTCCTTTTACAACCCACACATACATATGTATATATTATGCACACACAAAACACACCCACAATTACTCGCCTATAGTCTAAGAACACACACACAAATCGTTCACACACACACACACAATACATGCGACTGAATCTTCAGCCTCCTTCCATCTCTCATACACACACATGAACCTACCTATATTCACACAACACTATACACACACATATATACATACACAACACACAAACACTTACTCGATACACTCACACATACACACATAATCACACCTACAAGGCAGTGGGTCTCTTTTTCTTTTCTTTTTTTATTTTTTTGTTCTACACTCATGCACCCAAACACATCATTCACTGCCTCATTCTCAAGGCAGCCATAACTGTTTCTTTCTCTTACGGCAGCCCTTTTTCCCTTGCCTCTCACCATTACTCACCTTACACAAAACACACCCACAGTGCACACTAAACCCATGACAGCCCCATGGCTACGCCCCTCACGCACAATACCCTACCATGGTTGCTCTATCCAAGCCTATTGCAAGCTGACCCCAAAACCAGTCATTCCAGGCCAAGAATTCATCCATGGTTGCCTAAGGGCACCCGTTGTTTAACCCGGTCACGACCCTCCCTTCGCCTGAACCATGACTGGACACAGTTGTACCCCTTTTCATCCCACACCACAGCAACCCAAAACGAACACTAAACACTCGGCAGAGTTCCCTCTTTTCACAGATCCCTCATGCAGTACCAACACCCACTCACACACTCCAAATCACGGCAATAGCTCCTTATAATTATTAAATAAATATAGAGAAAAAACGTTAGAAGACTTGCCGAAAAACCAATCCCGATCGCTGGAAAAAAATTCACTTCTCTTTCCCTCTCTCTTTTTTTCTTTCTACGCCTCTACCGCATACACATATCAGAAGAAGAAGCAGTTTGTACGACTGCTCTATTGTGTTTCATAACAAAATAGGCTTTCTACATATGCATCATCTAAACCAATGCTTTTTATCTGCTGTACCAAAGAAAGAAACTTCATAGAAGTCGAAATATGAAGATATAGATATGCCTAGCTATTTTTAATTTATGGATAAAGGATCTAATTGATAGAGTAAGCACCGTAAAGATCAATTAGCGAGGTTTTGGGCCGATATAATAATAATTGCTTACTTATGTCATGATTGGATAACATCCTTTTTTGATTGGGTATGGCTCCGACTATTCCCGGAACCCGTCCATTAGTTAATCATAGACATATTTTAGCCAACGGTCGGATAGTAGATATATCAAGTTATCGCTGCAAAACAGACACAATTTTTTTTGAAGAATTCGTCATGATATATCTTATCCATGCATAATATCACGAAAATGTATATATATATATATATATATATATATATATATATATATATATATATATATATATATATATATATATATATATATATATATATATATATATAATAAACCCTAGAGTGGCAAATTACCAAAAACTCCCCAAAACTTTAGAAAATTTGCAAATTATACCCATGACTTTTTACTATTGCAAAATGTTCAAAATAATTATTTACCATAATATGCGTCTTAGAAAATTTTTTACGGATTGTTACATAACCCCGCTTTACCAATCGATGCTAAAAGTTGCTACATAATATATCAATGCTAACTAAAAGAAAAATTTGTCGCTAATAATTTTTAAATTATCATTTACGCTAATTGTCACTAAGTACCTGAATCAATATCACTTATAATTTCCATCTCTAAATTATAACTTATGGTTTTAAAAAAATTGTCGTTAAAGGTTTTCGATAAAATATCTCTCACGCTAATCATCACTAAAGGCCCCAGTTAATATCACTTATAACTCTTATCGTTATATTATAAATTAACCGGCTAGGCAATGTCAAGGTTCGGGGTGTCACTTGAATTTGTAATAGATCGTTAGAAAACATACTGACTCAGAGGGAGAAACGCATTGGCATACCAATGTATATCATGCACTTATATTTAGATATGGTAATACCTTTGGTTATCATTTATCTATAGTGGCGTGAACAAAAATAAATCTTTTAGTCTTGTCTTTATCTAGTTTATATGTGTTCCATAATTTATCAGCAGGGTTTATCTTCATTATTAGTTGAAATCAGTGTTATTAAAGGCGCAGGTGCACCTAAGGCGTAAAAGGTCCCTGGAGCCTAGGTGCAAGGCGCAAGGCGCAAGGCGTAGGCGCGCGCCTTTTCGAAGCAAGGCGCAATATTAAAATAAATATAAATAAATAAATAATAGTGTATTAAAACAATAAAATTAAGTAAAATAAATCATGATGGGTCAGAATTGTTGATATTTGGGAAGTGGAGTACTTATTTGGAAAGTGGAAGATGATAATATTTATGCTCTTTTTTGTCTCTAAAAGTTGTACAGGTGATTTTTAAGATTTTTAGCGATAAAAGAGAAATTCAAATATCACTTCCCCTTTTATTTACCTCTTTTTGAGTAGGGCTTTTGTTTAGAAAATATGTTATGATATCAATTTATTTGGAGAAGCCAAACAGCAAAGCAACTGTTTTGGTCTCTCCAACAAAATTCTGAAAGGATTTCCAGCACAGCACAATTGCAAACCAGATTCCAGCCGACCATTAAGCAGATGAGTCCAAAAGTTGCACTAAACATGGTCCCACAGGCCATATCACTATCAGAATCAGATCATTATTCATATCCACAACCATCAACCCTTTTGGATTTGATAATGAATTTCCACCTACTTTCTGTCACAACCATCAACCCCTTTGGATTTGCTCCCTCCACATCGACGTCGAAGATCTCGGCCCCGACAAGTACTACTCCGTCGCCGAGGAGATCGGCTGCCGCGTAAGCTCCGCCGCAACCTCCCCCACGGCCACCCAAACCCTCGGCCTCGTTGCCTGCGGCACCGGCACCGGCGTCTCCATCTTCGCCAACAAGTTCCCTGGTGTCTTTGCCGCCACCTGCCTCTCACCCGACGACGCCCTCAATGCCCGCTCCATCAACATTTTGAACGTCCTCGCTCTCTCCGGCATGTCCACGTCGCCAGAAACCGCCATCGAAAATCCTCAACACCCTCTAGACATGCGCCTTCCGTGCCGCGCAGCGCCTTGCGCCTGATGAGTCCAGGCGCGCGCCTTCTTGAATGCGCTGAGCCTAGCCTAGGCGAGCTACGGGTGGTGAGCCTTAGTGCGCCTCGTGCCTAGGCGCGCTTTTTATAACACTGGTTGAAATACAAATAAGCTAGATTTCGTACGGAAAATAGATTTTTTTTTACTTATTTCTGGTAGAGTTGATAATATCTAGACTGTTTGTTTCTCATATTAACTCCTATGATGGTAAGAGCATATCTCAATTATAACAACTAGTCCATGTTAAATCCACTCGTGATTGATTTTGTTTGTTGGTGGTTTGAAGTCTCGCCATCCATGATCCCAGTTTAGAAATTATTTTGATGAGGCATAGAAAGCGGTTCTTTTTTTCTTTGTTGGATTATTTATCTTGCAAGTGATATCAAGTGGTGATAAAGACTCTAGTTCTTCTTAGATGTGTTAAAGGGTCGAGCTTAGTCCACCCTAGTCTGAGCCCTTTGGGCTTTGCAGAAAAGAGGGCCAGGCCGGGCTTGGGCTAGGGGAAAACGGGCAGCTTGGGCCGAGCTTCCTCAAGAATATGTAGTCCCGGCCCTAGTCCAAGCCTTTGGCCTATAACTCTGGGTTAGGCTTGGGCCAGGCCCAGGCCAACCCATAAAAAATGAAAAAAAATTTGAACATTTTTTATTTTGCGCTAAAACTAAATTCATGATAAATTTCCTTGTAAGCCTTCCTCGTTTGGTTAGGGCTTGGGATAAGCTGCTAGATTTTGCCTAAATTTACTGATTGAAGAAGCTTTCAGGAAGGGTGGCATTCCCCCATTTGAGACAACTTGGGTACGTTTCCTCATCCTGGGTTTTCCAGTCAGTCCTTGCATTCCGGGCAAGCCAGTATTGCTAGTAGTAACGACTTGTCACGATCCATTGGTGTCTTAGATAGCTGAAATGAAATAAAGGCTAGGGTTGAATGCGAGGCAGGTGGCTTACATGCGCGGCCGGGGCACCTCGGCGAAGGTCAAGGCCTATCTTGTTCATAGATCTTGAAACCAGATCATCTAGAACTTTGGTTCTTCCCAGAATTTGTGAGGCCAGGTCTCCCGAACGATCATAGTACGGCCGTTCGCCTTACCAACAGTACTCGAAAGCAATCAATCGAGCACCCTTTGGTCATTATCTTCGATTAGATGAGATGCAATTAAAAGATATCAAGAAAAGGTGATGACCGACCCCTTTAATCCAGTCCATATAATGTCTCCTGGGCATTCATCCAAGATGGCTAATCCTGAGTAGAAGGGAATCCACATCGAAGAGCATAGACTAAAGACGCGGAGTTCCACCACTCTAATACAGGTTTAAGGTTCATCTTTAAGAATTGAACACCAGCTTTATTATTAGAAGCATTATAAAAAATGACACTCATTATCTTCTCAATAAATTTAAAGGTATTACATACTCGAAGTATAATATCAGCAACGTGTATTGTACCATGCGGATAGGGAAGGATTTCAAAAGTGATGATTCTCTTGTTCATAACTAAATTTGAATCAATCTTATGTGCCATCGCATAAGAATAATTTACCGGAGTATAAGAAGATTTCTAAACATCAGACGTAAGACTAAATTTACGATCAAATTTATCAAAATAGTCGATCAAGCGTTATTTAGCAATACTATACCCTCTAAGTGCATCAAACCTTAAAGGGTTGTTCATCGTGCACAACTAATTCAGCAAGTCAGTCTTTTGGTTCATGCTAATTATAAATAAGTAACTTACCATCAAAAGATAATTTTGTTAGGCTAGTATCAATATGGACTTGATTAAGTGCACATGTCGGCTAATTCCTATTAAGATGTGAGTTACCACTATCACACAAAAATAATTTTGAACAATACTTACATTGATCTTTGGGTATGTTATCAACTATAATCCTTTCAAAATGATATCGATACTTAGGTTTGAGCTTTTTATCTGCCTTTTTGATTTCTGATGGACTTGAAACATGATTGCTTGGTCCTTCTTCTTGATGACCACTCATCGTGATAAGATTTTGCTTTGGAGTAGTAGTGTCGCAAATATAGTTGCGTTCTTGACTCAAGTGCTAATAATCTTGTGAAGGTGTATATTGAAAATCAAGAATGTTTTGGTTAAACTCAATAAGATTTTGGGTATTTATACTCATTAGTGGTTGATCTTGAAATTGTGGTACTTGTGGTGGTGGTTGGATACCTGATTTTGATAATCGTGAATAAGACATATTTTTTTTCAAAAATGTTTGACAGTAATGAAAAATAAAAATGGTAATACTAATTAAATGGTAAAGAATTAAAGTACTATATAATATTGTTCAGCCAAATTGTAGGAATGGTCGGATGTAAAGAGATGTCCCTGAGACTAGTGAATCAGATCGGTTCTCGTATTGACTAATAATCAAAGAATACTTGTAATTAAAAATTCGGCTTAGTAACAAATAAGAATGCACAAGAAAGCTTGTAGAATTTAGATAAGTGAGAAGATTAGTGTGAAAAATGTGAAGAGGATGAATAAATTTATAGATTTTTCAAACTTCATAAAATACCAAAATATCCCTAAAAACTAGCCATTTAGTTGTTGGGAGGCTAAATATGTAAAAGTGCATAAAAGAATTGTTGGAATAAGGTTAGATGAAAATACCCCTCAACCTAACCATCATATAATTGTTTGGTGGTGGGGGGGGGGTTTGAAAATTTTTAAAATTTGAATTTTTTCTGACAGAGCTTGGACCAGGCTAGATCCGGGCGTTAAATGTATCGGATAAAGGTTGGGTTTGGGCCTTTTCAAGGGACAGGTCGGGCTTGGATCAGGTAGGATTTGGACCTATAAAGGGTCGGGCCATTTCTGGAGGAAAGCCTAGCATTGGTCTAGGCACTTGGCCCTTTGGATCTGCACAAACACTGTTCATAGCACCGCCCAGGCCAGTCCGGGCTTTTCTTGGGCACGAGCACACTCCCGCGGGCCCCTAGCCCATTTGACACCTACAATTCTTCTAACAACTTAATATCTTTTCTTTTTCTTGGAGAATTAGTTCTTCATTTTCCTTCCTATGCTAAGTGTTGTTTCTGCATCCTTACCATAATCATATAGACTGGTTAGAGTTACTCTGAACTCTTTTAAGTGGTTTTCTCTTAGGTGATACCATGCATCTCCAAAGAGATTTTTACTCCCTCTCTGCATACCTCTGGATTATAGAAGTTCGATTTTTTTCTTATCCTGACAAGTTAACTGTGTTAGTAATACGAAACATTGCATATCTGGGCATAGAGGGATTCTGTCAAAACTATATGAGAGAATCTCGGACAACAAATTAGAGTCCTTTTCTAGTTTATGTTGAAGTTAATTAAACCCTTCATAATTTGCTTAAAGTTAGTGTCCTATTCATAAAAGAAAACCATCAAGGGCATTAGGTTGTAGATTGTTAGGGCATGTTCATTATTTTTCTTTCGAGTCCATTTTTGGTTGCTAGTGAAAGTAACCACCCTTCACAACACAATTACAATTAGTGACCAAATTGTGAAAGAAACTCTTCTATAAATTACAAGGGCATTAAGTCATAGGATGTTACATTATTGTTCTCTCGTTAGGGTAGACTATTTTTTAGTGTGAGTGTGTGAGCAAGAACGAGTATGCTTCCTAGACCGGTAACATGCTTACAAGGTATAGGTGACTTAGTTATCTTCTCAAGTCATTAAGATGTGTAAAAGCATTACAATCGCCATGGTCTTTTGTAATTTGTGGCTTTTTTGTAACTATTTTGCGTGACAGTAATAGGACAAAAAACAGTTGACTCCCTTGGTGGCGGTAGTAGTAGTGAACACAACAACATGCATACTAGCTGGGATCAACAT
Source organism: Escallonia herrerae (assembly GCA_033070095.1). NCBI lineage: Eukaryota > Viridiplantae > Streptophyta > Magnoliopsida > Escalloniales > Escalloniaceae > Escallonia > Escallonia herrerae. Next base: position 313,463 of record JAVXUP010000635.1, on the reverse strand, counting down.
GGAAAATAGGAAAGGGGTTATGAACAACATATGGGACGGTTTTGTGTAGCCCGAAAGCCAGTCCAACCCACCGATTCCCTATCTCAGTTCGTGACTTGGTTTCTGGCAGCCACTTTGATTTGCCATATGAAATTCAGTACTCATTGGTTTACTGTTAATCTTAAATTTTTAGAAACCTCAGAAAGTATACTTAACTTTGCAGTGTTAATTTTTTGAGATTAATTATATTTCTACTTTAAAATAACCATTGAAAAAAATTGATTTGCTTAGAGATGTGTTGTTTCTGGCAGCCACTTTGATTTACCATAGAAACTTCATTACTCATTGGTTCTTTGTAATTCTTATATTTCTAGAGACCTTCAAAAATTCACTTTAACTTTCCAGTTTTAAGCTTTCTGAGATTCGATATATTTATGCTTCACAATAACCATTGAATAAAACAAGTTTGAGTAGAGATGTGTTGTTTATATCATCCACTTCAATTTGTTATAGAATATTCATTATTCATTGGTTTTTAGCGATTTTTATCTTTTTGAAAATCTCAAAAATTTTATTTCAACTTTTTAGTTTTTGAGTTTTTAGATGTTCTTCGTACTTCGGCTTCAAAATGGTCAATGTACAAAACTAGTATTTGTTGAAAAATGTTATTTTTAGAATTACAGACCATTCCATTTCAATTTGTTTTGGATTAATTATTTCTCATTTTGACAAGAACTTGTAGATTCTGAAATCCTTAGGGAGTTCTTTATAAATTTTAGTTTTGTGTCTACTCTGAATCTTTTTATTTCCTGGTTGAAATTGTCCTTGAATAATGTTCGTCAGTGTTAAAAGATAGTTAGTTTTCAAGCTGTCCAAACTTTTTCTTTAAAACCAGTTTTTGTTCTGACCTAGCTTAGTGCAAATAGCAACCTCCATTATTTTTTTTTATGATATCTACATCATGGAATTTTATGGGATTTTTCTGGGTATTCGGGGGGCATTCAATGATTTTATCTAGAAAAATAGTTTTTGATTTATTTAATATTACAAATTAGCCTTTTTTTAGCTAAAAGTTTTACAGTAACCTTATTTTGTTGATACGCTTCGGTGTCTAAAAATTTAGGACATTTTGATGCCAATTGCCAGTTTTAATAAACTATCTTTCTAGCGTTCGATTTAAATTACGGTTAGGGTTTTTGGGAGGGAAAGCTCCCGAATCACTTTTTAGTCCAAAAAAACCCATCTAGTTGCTTAAAAAATATGTTTTAGGTTTTTTGGGTGCGTATTAGTATATTAGTCGCTAGGGAATATTTTAGTAAATTTTCATAAGTCTGGGGGTGTTTTGGTAAATTTTCTTACTTGAAAGTAAATTTAGTGGGCATACATAACTGAGCAACAAGAATAAATACCTTTGTAATTTATCATTTAGGTTTCAATAGACGAGGGCAAGGACCGGCACTCGAGTAAGAGCTAGACTCGATAAGTATTCCTATCATGTCCCTGCTCATGCCCTATTTTCAATGCTAAATATATTATCACACAATTTGTACCAATTTTACGTTTTAAAGCCTTTTGAAATGCTATTGCTTTCATTTTTATTGTTTGATGAGAACCAAAATGAGATACCATGGAATGTTTTCCAACTAATTGTCATGCACTTTATTTTTGAGGAATGAGATAAAATGTTGTTTATAGTTGTTGTACCCCACATTTAACAAGGAAAAATTAGATTTTAGGTCCAGGTCAATAGGACATAAAGTTGATGTGCAATACTGTTGTTAGTGGTCGCCCCTACGTCATCAATAATGATTATCCTGATATGGGTACGGGATTTTGGGTCCAACTAGGTCTGCGACGAGCCGTAGGACCACTAAACCTCCACTAGGGCTTTGTCAGGCCTACTACAACCTAGTCTATGCATAGACATGATGTTTCTAGCAGTCACTTCAATTTGCCATAAGAAACTCATTACCCATTGGTTTTTTGTGATTCTTATATTTCTAAAAACCTCATAAAGTCTAATTTAATTTCATAGTTTTAGGTTTTCAGAGATTCATTTTATTTCTGCTTCAAAATAATCATTGGACAAAACTGGTTTGTTTAGAAATATACTGTTTTTGTCAGCCACTTCGATTTGCTATAGAATCATTGGTTTTTAGCGTTTCTTATCTTTATGAAAATCTCAACAAGTCTATTTTAACTTTGTAGTTTTGAATTTTTAGATATTCTTCATAATCCGACTTCAAAATGGTCAATGTACAAAAATAGTTTTTGCTGAAAAATGCTGCTTCTAGAACTATATATCAGTCTATTTCGATTTTCTCTAGATTGTTTCTCTCTTTTTTTTAGAAGAATTTGTACATTTTGAAGTCCTTAGGGAGCCCTGATCTGAATTTTTTTATTTCTTGGACTAAATTGTCCTTGAATAATGTTGGTCAGTGCTGAAAGATATTTAGTTACCAAGCTGTCCAAACTTTTTCTTTAAAAAGCAATTTCTATTCTGACCTTGCAAAATAACAACCCTTCCTATTTTTTACGGTATCTCCATCATGGAATTTTATGGAATTTTTCTAGGTACTCGGAGGGCATTAAATGATTTTATCTAGAAAAATAGTTTTTGATTTATTTTAATATAGCAAATTAGTCTCTTTTTAGCTGAAAAGTTTACAGTAACCTTGTTTTGTTGATACACTTTTTTGTTTAAAAATTTAGGGCATTTTGATGCCAATTGCCAGTTTTAATAAAATGGCCTTCTAGTACTCAATTTAAATTACGGTTAGGGTTTTGAGTGAGAAATCTCCCAAAGGACTTTTTATTCTGAAAAACTATCTAGTTGCTTAAAAGATATGCTTTAGGTTATTTTGGGTGTCTATTAGTAATTTTACATAAGTTCCAGGATACTCTCGTAACTTTTTTTTACTTGAAAGTGAATCGAGTTGGCATACATGATTGAACGTCAAGAATTAATATCTTTGTGATTTAACGTTTAGGTTTTGATAGACAAGGGCCACGACAAGCATTCGAGCAAGTACGAGACCCAATTAGTAAATCAAGTACTCTTGCCATGTCTATATGTATACCCTATTTTTTATTCTATGTATATGTATACATGATTTATACTAATCGGAAGATTTAAATCCTTTTGATATGCTACTGTTTTCGTGTTAATTATTTGACGATATAAAGAAATAAAGTTGCCATGGGATGCTTATATTCTTAGTAACGTTGAATGAGACAGAGATTTTGTCTAGTTGGTGTGCCCTATATCCAACGAGAGAAAGTTAGATTTCGTGCCCTGGTCAATGGGGCTATGTACATTGACGTAATGCACATTACCCTTGAAAGTAGTCGATCTTGCTTCCACGAGATATTTATCCCGAGGTGGGTGAGGGATTCAGGGCCCTAGTCAGTGGGGCTATGTATGCTGCCGCATCATACCGATTTAAACAATGATAGCTGTCTTATGAACCTTCTTGATTTCATGCTTCAGTTTTGAGGATTGTTATATATATGTGTGTGTGTAAATATATATATATATATATATATATATATATATATATATATATATATATATATATATATATATATATATATATATATATATAAGGTATAAATGGGGACATAGCAGAAATACTTGAATTGCTAATCAGGTCTAACTCTTACTCAAGTGCCGGTCCTAGCCCTTATCTATGAAAACCTAAATGATAAATCACAAATGTGTTAATGTTTTACGCTCAATCATATATGCTCTCTAAATTTGCTTCCAAGTAAGAAAAATTACCAAAACATCTCCCGGACTTGTGTAAATTTACTGAATTACTACCTGACGACTAATGTCTTAATACACACCCAAAATAATCTAAAACATATTTTTTAAGCAACTAGATGGGGGTTTTGGACTAAAAAATCATTCGGGAGTTCCCCTCCCCCCGGCCTTCAACAAAAAAAAAAAAACTAGGGCTAATTACACCTATGTCCCTGAGGTTAGGGGGTAATTACAGTTAAGGACACAAAGTTTCAAAATGTAACATACCGTGACCAAAAACTTTGAAAATGTATCAGCCATATCCATCCGTTAGGGTTCCGTTAAAAAATTATACTTTTTGGCTGATGTCATTCATACGTATTTTTTAAATATCAATACTACCCTTATATAATATATCTACATAACACTGTATAAAGATTATAAACCCTGATTTAAAAAATTAGGGTTTCAACCCTAATTCCCAAAATTAGGGTTTCAAACCTATTTCTTTCTCTTTCCAAATTAAGGTTTTAACCCTATTTTTTAAATTAAAATATTTTTGAACCATTATTATTTTCACTCTTTCTTATTTTAAATACTTTTTTCTTTACTTTCTCTATTTTTAAATCTTTAAATTTTCACTTTCCTATCTTTTGATCTTATTTTAAATCCTTTTTTCACCTCTTCTTCTTCTTCACACAGCCCTCTGACAAATCCCCATCTCCTATTTCCCGTCCAATCGGCGACCGATCAACAGCGATGGAGTCAGTGCCACCACCAACCCCGACAGATCCCTATCTCCTCTTTTTAGTCCAACCGGTGACCAATCAACCAACAGCACCCGCGATGGAGTCGGCGCTGCCACCACCATCCCCGACGGATCCTCAGCTCCTTTTTCCCATCTAATCGGCGACTGTTGGCGATGGTGGTCAAGGGTGGTCGGTGATGGTGGGTTTGGTTTTGGGTAGTTGTCTATTTAAGGTTCGGGTGGTCAAATGGTGGTGGTTGTGGTGGAATTTGTGTCATTAGTGGACGCGGTGGTGGATTTCGGGTTGGTGGCTGTAGATTGGTCATGGCAATGGTGCAGGAGGACCACAGCGTGGTGCATGATGGTTGGGTCACGGTGGAAGTGCTGGGTGCTTTGGTCACGACTGTGGTGCCCGGTGGTTAGGTCACGGCGGTGAGGCATGGTGGGTCTAAGCAGTGGTTTGGGAAGAGATAAGAGAAAAAAAACCGAAGAGAGAGAAATTAATGGGGGTAAAAAATGGTTTGGGAAGACAGAGAAGGAAAAAAATAAAATAAGAGAGAAATTACATTTTGAAAGTAAATAACCTTCAAAGTCAATGGCAATCAAGTCTTTTTGTCAAAACCGTTAAGTATTTTTGTATTCCGTTTGTCAATGGACATAAGTGTTACATTTTGAAACTTTGTGTCCTCGCGTGTAATTACCCCCAAACCTCAGGGATATAGGTGTAATTAGCCCAAAAAACTAATCATAATTTAAATCGAGTGCTAGAAGGCCAGTTTTATTAAAACAAGCAATTGGCATCAAAATGTCCTAATTTTTTAGACACTGAAGCGTTTCAAAAGAGGCTATTTGTAATATTAAATAAATTTAAAACTTTTTTCTAGATAAAATCATTTAATGCCCTTCGGATACCTAGCAAGAGAAATTCCATAAAATTTCATGATGTAGATATCATTAAAAAAATTAATAGGGGTTGCTATTTTGCACTAAGCTAAGGTTAGAGAAAAAACTAAGGGTAAATTGGAGGAACTCATTTTAAACCTGTCTGCTGAGTTGTAGTTTCCCTTGCTTCATGTGTAACAGTTACAGTTTTTGCCTTATGCCACTATTTTATAATGTAGCATAATAATTCATGAATGTATTCTCATGCTTACACCTGCATTGATAGATGCCTTGAGCAGTTGCATTAAATGCATTCTAGGCCAAAGTTCAGGCTTTGGTTATTGCAGGCAATAGTAGAGTGCCAACACAGTGCAATTCGTGCTGCTTAAATGAATGCTGGTGAATAAACACAAGAGCTATGATAACTTGGCTTAGTTCTTGCTGAATGCTTCCGACATAGCGGCCTTCAAGCTCAGGTCTTTTTAGATTTTTTTGTATTTTTCCTTCATTTTTAAAACAAGATGGCGACTCTGAGTTCTCTTGTGGCCTTTTGGCGGTTAAAGGGAATTTTTCAAGGCAGTTCGTTATACCCGTATCTGTCCTCATGACCTAATGAGCCGAACAATTAGTTTCTTCTATTTTCCAAGTATGCGAGTGCATACTTGGCCTAACCTTCTTCACCCATGTTTTCTTTGTTGCTGTCGTGCAAGCCGTGTATCAGCCTGTTGGTGCAGGTTATAAGTGTTGTTAGCCCTATGGTTGGATAACCTAGGCTTACATCTTGTTTTGATGATAACTACACATTGATTATGTTCTAATGTGTGTTTTGAGTGGATTCTTAGTAGATATATACATGACACTCATGAAGACACATTTGAGAAGTTGGATAGATGGATTGAAGCCAAAGAAGCTTAAAGTTATAGTGGACATACTATGGAAGCTTCATCAAGTCCTATGTCAAAGAGCAAGAAAGAATGCAAAGGCTAAGTTACTACGATTATGATTGGTCTTTACTATTATGTAACTAGTCTTGGTTTGATGGTTGGATTGATGACTATGACCTAAAAAGACCTTAGGACACCTTGTGCATTGCATGTGAGTTCATAACCTTTCACACAAGTGTGGTTCTTGAAAATGAGTGAACTTTGGAGCTCACTCAGATTTTCTCAAAAACTATTTTGGTGCCAATCTTTTCATATCTTGATAAAACTTTTCATTAGCTTTCCAACGCAAAAAACGGCACCTCAATCCGATTTTTCTAGAGAAAGTTATGCCCAAAATAGGAAAGGGGGTTCCGTGAGGCAGCTGATAGGCAGTAGGGTAATACAGTCGACTGTATTTGAATCCAGTCGACTGCATTCCAATGCAGTCGACTGCATTGGTCAAAATTCAGTTCCAACGGCTATTTTCGAGGACAAAACTCCAACGGCTATTTTAGAGGGATTACAGTCGACTGCATTGGGAATACAGTCGACTGCAATGGCAGTTTTGCCCATATTTTGCCTCTAACGGCTATATTTCATTTGCTCTCTATATAAATGATTTGGGGCTTCATCATACACCATGGAAACCACATTCTAAGCCTCCATTCATTAGAGAAACATCAAGGCTCATAGATTAAACTTTTCTCTCTTCATCTTCATGATTTTACATCATTAAAGAGAGCATCTTTGTGAGCAATTCTTTGATTGAGAGTGAGCATTCTTCAAGTCATCAATTCTCTCATCTCTCTCTTGTTCTAGTGCTTAAACTTGTACTCATCTACTTCTTGAGAGTGAAATCTTGTACACATTTCTTCATTGAAAGGTTCTTGTATCAAAGCTTGGGGTTGTCAAGCTTTGGAGCTTTGGGTTTGTCAAAGCTTGTTCTTGATGTGGGCATAGCATCAAGGGATTGTAAGAGGTTCGATCTTGACCCGTAAGGAAGATCATACTAGTGGATTCTAGGTCCTTTCAAGGGACTTCCTTGAAAGGGTGGACGTAGGCTTGTGGGTATATCAAGCCGAACCATTTAATTCTCCTTGTCAAGTATCTCTAAACCCTTCTCTCTTTACATTATCGTCTTACATTTGTGTTGAGATTGGTTGTTTGCTTATTTGAGTTATTGAGATTGAGGTTTGTTGTTTGTTAATTTTTAAAGTAGTCTTAAAACCCTATTCACCCCCCTCTAGGGTTATTTTATTGGTTTCAAGTGGTATCAGAGCCTCGGCTCTTGTTATATTGGGTAACCCCAAGAGAGTTAATCGATCATGGCTTACGTTGGGGGTATGGAGGGTAGTTCTACCACTAGGCCTCCATTGTTTAATGGGACCAACTATAGTGTGTGGAAAGTTAAGATGAAAATCTACTTAGAATCTCAAGACTATGAGATGTGGGATATTGTTGAGAATGGCCCATTCGTTCCGATAAAGGTGGTTGACAAGGTTGAAGAACCTAAATCAAAATTGGAGTATAGTGATCATGACAAGAAGATGATTTGCATGAATGCTAGAGCGAAAAATTGTCTTGTATGTGCTTTAGACACTAATGAACTCAATAGAGTCATTATGTGTAATTCCGCTAAGAGTATTTGGGATACTCTTCAAGTCACTCATGAAGGGACTTCTCTTCTTAGAGACTCCAAGATGAATTTATTATTTAGAGATTACGAGTTATTCCATATACTTCCAAATGAATCCGTTACGGATATGAATACTCGTTTTACTAACATCGTGAATCCTTTGAAGCAATTGGGCAAGGAATTCACTAATGGTGATCTCGTAAGTAAGGTGATTAGGTCCTTACCAAGAGCTTGGGATGCAAAGATCACCGCCATCCAAGAATCAAAGAATCTCAACATCTTTCCTCTTGATGAATTGATGTGCTCTCTCATGACGTACGAAATGCAACTCAAGACCTTTGATCAAGAGGACGTCAAGAAGAAGCCTACATCAATTGCTCTTAAAGCTTCATCTTCAAACCTTAAGTCAAGTGAAGATGAAGAACTTGATGAAGAGGATATTGCATTGGTTGCAAAGAACTTCAAGAAGTTCTTAAGATTTAGAAGAAATGATGGGAGAAGACAACAAAATGCTAGCAACGAAGAGAAGCTTTGCTACAAATGTCACAAACCGGGACACATGAAGATGGATTGTCCTATCTACAAAAAGGAGAAAAAGGAAAGAAGAGATGTATGGGAAAGAGTTAAAAGGAGACAACTCTCCAAGAAAGAGAACAAAGAGAAGGAAAAAGCAATGAATGCCGAACATACTCCAACTTGGAGTGACTTCGATTCAAGTGATGAAGATGATGAGAAGAACGAACAAGCAAATGTGTGCTTCATGGCAAATGATGAGGTAAGCTCTTCTTCCGGTAGTGATAGTGATAGTGAAAGCTTCGAAGATGCTTATGATAGCCTATATAAGGAATCCAAGAAAATTTTTAAGAAAAATATTATTTTATCAAAAAAATTCCTTGAGGCTAATAAGCAAATTGAGAAGTTGAGAGTGGAAAATATTGAGTTGCATGCCAAGAATGATTGCATTTCCCACCATTTATATGTAAAACATGTGAATAATGACTTGGTTGAATTGATTGCTAACACTCCTAGTTCAAAACAAATCTCTTGCAAAACTTTGGTTTTAGAAAAACAAAATGAAGATTTAAAACTTGAGATTTGTGATTTGAAAAAATGTCTTCAAAAATTTGTTGATGGTCAAAATAATTTGGATGTCATGCTTGGACGCCAAAGATTTGGCCTAAACAAAGGTGGTCTTGGATTAGATCCCTTGGCCTTACCTCCTAAAATCTTTCAACAACAAGCTAGGTTAAATGTTCATACAAGACAACCAAAGAACTATTGCACACCATTTACACATTGTGGTTGGTGCAACAAGAAAGGACATACAACTAATTATTGTCCTTATAAAATTGTCTATGTTAGAGGTAGAAAGAAAATATGGGTTGTTAAAGAGTTTATTAATGTTGCTAAAACTAACACTTATGGACCCAAGAAAATGTGGGTACCAAAAGTTAGACCTAAATTATGATTGTAGGTTGTTCAAAGCAAAGGCAAATAGCAACAAGGAGACGGCTCCAAGAAAATTTTGAGAAGGAGGAGCAACAAGCTAAATCTTAAGGGGGAGTAAGCATTCCGAGATCGGACATGCTACTTCAAATGAGGAGAGCCTCAAAGCTTGTCAAAGAAAACGGACTTCAAGAATGATCATTCATGAGCTCAAATCCTTGGTAATTCATCAAAAAGGTAAAACTTAATGATATTCTCAACTTTGTGCTATGTGCTAAACTTATATGTTATCAAGTATGCTTAAATTGTCAAATCTTTAAAATAACTTGCTTGTTGAGAATTCATGCGAAATATGGTCTCAATTATGAGTCCTTGATTGTTTACTTCTCTATGTTATAATCTTGGATACTTATAGGATTTAGATGACGATGCATGGTCCTCTTGCACTTATATTGGTAATATTGATTGTTGATGACCATCATTTGCTTTGTGGAAATTTCATGTTGAAATTATGTCATCTATATGCTTCACATTGCCATTCCTACACACACGCACCTTTTGGTAATGCTAAAAGGAGATCATGACTCGGTTAGACATTTAGTTGTGTTTGTTGGATATTGTTGGCATTGATTGAGGGGGAGCATACATTAGGATGGAATATGCATATGGTAACTTGATAGGGAAGCTTACATGCTTGAATCACATACTATCTTGTTACTCTTGAAAAATGCATGAAGTAAATGAGATTATTGAGCTACATTGCCTATCTTTCTTTGGATCATGAAGGAACTCTTGATGTCATCCGTATAAGTTCATGAGTTATATGCACCTCATGCCATTATCTTGCTTATAACTATCTCTTCACACATGCATACCCTTGTCTTTTTGTTGATGACAAAGGGGGAGAAATAATCTTGATTCTATATGCTATGTGATTGTGTGTTTTGAGAGAATATTAGAGGACGAGCATATCTTCTTTTAGCTAAGGGAAGCTAGCTATGAGCTTAATTGCTATATGAGATAAATTGACATGTCTTGAATATACTAGAGATGATTGAATATTCTAAGTGAGATTGTTATGCTTAATTGACTATCATATGATACATTTTACCCTATATAGAATCAATGTTTGTCATCATCAAAAAGGGGGAGATTGTTAGCCCTATGGTTGGATAACCTAGGCTTACATCTTGTTTTGATGATAACTACACATTGATTATGTTCTAATGTGTGTTTTGAGTGGATTCTTAGTAGATATATACATGACACTCATGAAGACACATTTGAGAAGTTGGATAGATGGATTGAAGCCAAAGAAGCTTAAAGTTATAGTGGACATACTATGGAAGCTTCATCAAGTCCTATGTCAAAGAGCAAGAAAGAATGCAAAGGCTAAGTTACTACGATTATGATTGGTCTTTACTATTATGTAACTAGTCTTGGTTTGATGGTTGGATTGATGACTATGACCTAAAAAGACCTTAGGACACCTTGTGCATTGCATGTGAGTTCATAACCTTTCACACAAGTGTGGTTCTTGAAAATGAGTGAACTTTGGAGCTCACTCAGATTTTCTCAAAAACTATTTTGGTGCCAATCTTTTCATATCTTGATAAAACTTTTCATTAGCTTTCCAACGCAAAAAACGGCACCTCAATCCGATTTTTCTAGAGAAAGTTATGCCCAAAATAGGAAAGGGGGTTCCGTGAGGCAGCTGATAGGCAGTAGGGTAATACAGTCGACTGTATTTGAATCCAGTCGACTGCATTCCAATGCAGTCGACTGCATTGGTCAAAATTCAGTTCCAACGGCTATTTTCGAGGACAAAACTCCAACGGCTATTTTAGAGGGATTACAGTCGACTGCATTGGGAATACAGTCGACTGCAATGGCAGTTTTGCCCATATTTTGCCTCTAACGGCTATATTTCATTTGCTCTCTATATAAATGATTTGGGGCTTCATCATACACCATGGAAACCACATTCTAAGCCTCCATTCATTAGAGAAACATCAAGGCTCATAGATTAAACTTTTCTCTCTTCATCTTCATGATTTTACATCATTAAAGAGAGCATCTTTGTGAGCAATTCTTTGATTGAGAGTGAGCATTCTTCAAGTCATCAATTCTCTCATCTCTCTCTTGTTCTAGTGCTTAAACTTGTACTCATCTACTTCTTGAGAGTGAAATCTTGTACACATTTCTTCATTGAAAGGTTCTTGTATCAAAGCTTGGGGTTGTCAAGCTTTGGAGCTTTGGGTTTGTCAAAGCTTGTTCTTGATGTGGGCATAGCATCAAGGGATTGTAAGAGGTTCGATCTTGACCCGTAAGGAAGATCATACTAGTGGATTCTAGGGCCTTTCAAGGGACTTCCTTGAAAGGGTGGACGTAGGCTTGTGGGTATATCAAGCCGAACCATTTAATTCTCCTTGTCAAGTATCTCTAAACCCTTCTCTCTTTACATTATCGTCTTACATTTGTGTTGAGATTGGTTGTTTGCTTATTTGAGTTATTGAGATTGAGGTTTGTTGTTTGTTAATTTTTAAAGTAGTCTTAAAACCCTATTCACCCCCCTCTAGGGTTATTTTATTGGTTTCAAGTGTCTTGGTCGATTGAGTTCTTCCTCAATCGACCTTCAATCATATCTAGAAACACCCTTCTACCTCGGGACCTCTCTAGGTCAGTCTATACTTTTCCTTGTCAATAAACCTAGCTAGCACTACGTCGTTATAAAGATAAGCCTCTCCTGCATTTGTTCTGGCCAAAAAGGGTTTGTAATCCCCTTGAACCACCTTAACTTCATTGTTGTTCCAAAGATCAAGAATTAGTTCAGGGATGAAGGAACACACCAGGTCTAATGAATCCAATCTCGACCCAACAACATGATATAGGAAGCAGAGTCTTCTATAATACAAATTACAATTGTAAAGTTTTGGACCCCATTGTTGGGTTGACTGTCAATATCCCTTGCGATGAAGATTGCTCTTGTAAAGCTACTCATCAATAGTTCAATAATATGTTGAGCATCATTCCGTTATGGACCAAAACTTTATCGAACGGTCGTCATTCAAGAATGGCTTTGATGTATAGCGGCTTGAGATGTTAAGTGTTGCTTTCTAGTGGCTTCACAAATATTACTTTTATAGGGTGGATTGCTTTGGCTCATTACCTGCTTGATTTGAGTATTGCATTTTCGTCATCTGAGCTTCCTTTTCAAAAATGATCATCGCCCTCCTTCCTTGTTGAGATGCAGGTCCTGAGACGGCCTTGAAAATGAGCTAGCTAGGTGAAATCGATGTTTATGGTCAATTTCTAGGAAAAATCATTCGACTTGATTTTGGATGTTTCCATTTTATTCCCTATCTATTGGTACCCCAATTTCTCTATGAGGTCTTCCATTTTGGCCTTTCCTTTGTTGCGTGAGAATCTTAGGGTACCGATAATCAAATCTGGTTTGAGCACTAGTTTACCCCTTTTTCACTTTAATTTGAGCTATCTACTAAAAAGATACCATGCTCCTTCTCTTTCCCTTTCTTGTAACCTCTAGAACCTTCTCTTTTGTGATCTAGAAAGGGTAAGGCTTGATGAGACCATCCCCTTCTTTACCATTTATTGGTCTCTTCAGTGATCTGGCTAGGTTTGACATTCTGTTTGTTTTCCTTCAGATAAACCGAGCTGGATAAAGATTTCAACTTCCGTAACTTAGGGTTTCTCGGAGCATTTCTAGTCAACACTTGGGTTATTTTAGCATCAAGTGAATCATGCTTTCTTTTGGAGCTCCCTTCTTAAGGTCTACCCCTTTTCGCTTTCCCCCAGGCTGGTCGAGACGAAGAACTTGCGTAAAAATCTAGTTTATGGCCCCACCACAGGGCACTGCCTCCCTCAAAAGGGCTAGCCAAATAGGTACTTATGAGTTTATGGGCAGAGTCTTATAAGGCCAATCACATACTATCCCATAACCGATGTGGGATGTCATAACTTGACTCTACTCCAAATTTTCTTACTCATCCTTTATTTATTGCACAATTACCTAGAAGTGTATCTTTCACTACTTCTAAGCGAAACAAGCTTTGCCCTAACTTCTGCTTTTGATGGTTTGGACAATCTGTGTCGGCAAACCGAACAAGGTGGTTTGATTATATCTCAATAATATTAACTAGTTCATGTTCAATCCACTCGTGATTGATTTTGTTAGATACTAGTATGAAGCCTTGCTATCCATAATCCCAGTTTAGAAATTATTTTGATGAGGCATCCAAATGGTTCTTTCTTTCTTTGTTAGATTATTTATCTTGCAAGTGTTGTTTCTACACCCATACCATAATTAGTTAGATTGCTTGGAGTTACCCTGAACTTTTTTCCATGGATTTCTCTCAGGTGATACCATGCATCTCCAAAGAAGTTTTTACTCTCTCTACATACCTCTGGACTATAAAAGTTTGATATTTTTATCCTGATAAGTTAACTATTTTACTAATACGAAACATTGCATATCTGAGCATAGAAGGATTCTGTCAAACTATATGAGAGAATCTCAGACAACAAATTAGAGTCCTTTTTTGGCCCATATTGAAGTTAATTAAACCCTTCATGATCTGGTTATAATTAGTGTCCTAATCATAAAAGAAACAATCAAAGGCATTAAGTTGTAGATTGCTAGGGCATGTTCACTATTTTTCTTTCGGTTGCTATTGAGAGTAACCACCCTTCATAACCCGGTTACAATTGATGTCCAAATTGTAAGAGAAAAGCCTCTTCTATAAATTACAAGTGCATTAAGCCGTAGGATGTTTCAATATTTTTCTTCAACGTGAGCTAGAACAAGCTTGCTTCCTCGAGCGAGAACATGCTTAAAAGGATTTGGTGACTTAGTTATCATCCCGAGTCATGAAGATTCATAAAAGCATTACAATCATCATGGTTTTTTTGTAGTTTGTGGCTTCTGTTGTACCTATGTTGTGTGACGGTATTAGGACCAAGAGCAATTGACTCGCTTGGTAGCAGTGAGAGTAGTAGTGAACACAACAACATATTCATACTCATTGAGTAGACAAATATGGCTGCCATGAGAGGGGTATTGAACACATATGGGATGGTTTTATTGTGCTTGAAAGCCGGTCCAACCCAGCAATTCCCCGACTCATTTGTGACTCGAGTGTGAAGAAGCCTATAAGCCCCTCCATGGAGACATAAATACTAGAAAGACTTGAGGTGTTGGGCCAGGGATGGCCTTTGCCAATGGTCTATTTGAGAAGGTCTCAAAGGCTTTGAGGGTGTGAGCTTGGTGCCTTGCGCTGTGGGAGGGACTAGTATTAGTGAGTGGGATACAAGAACTGGGCTTTACAACGACTTGGTTACCAGAGCTAGGGTGGCTGTGGAATGTGTGAAAAATTGAGGGCAAAATTGCTGTATTAAACCATGAATCAAGAAGATATAGCGTCATATAAGGATAAATTTGTGGAACTCATTTTGAACCTGCGTGCTGAGTTGCAATCTTCCTTGCTTCCTATATTTTCATGCTTACACATGCATTGATAGACACCTCGAGCAACTGCATTGAGATGCATTTTAGGCCAAAGTCCAAGCTTTGGTTGTTGTAGGCAGCGGTGGATCGCCAACACAGTGCAACTAACTCGTGCTACTTAAATGAATACTAGTAAGTAAAGACAAGTTATAAGAGCTGAGATAGCCTGACTTAGTTCTTACAAAATGCTTCCAAAATAGCCGCCTTCAAGCTCGGGTCTTTTAAGGTTTTTTTCTTAATTTTCCTTTTTTTAAAAATTAAGATGGCGACTCCGAGTTTTCTTGTGACATTTTGCCTGTCCGAAGGAAATTTTTCGAGTGCATACTTGGCCATATCGGTCCTCATGACCTAATGAGCTGAACATTAAGCTTTAACTATTTGCGAAGTATGCGAGTGCATACTTGGCCTAGCCTTCTTCACCCACGTTCTCCTTGTCCCTGTTGTGTAAGCAATGTATTAACCCGCTAGTGCGGGTTAGAATTACTATAGATGGGCATCCAATAATTTTAAAAACTGCATCGTGACCTCTATTAATCGGCCTATACTTATCCCTTCCAGTAAACTAGCTGGCACTAAATCGTCATAAAGATTAGCCTCTGCTGCTTTATTCTGGCTAAAAAGGATTTGTTATCCGCTAAAACGACCTCTGCTTCATTGTTGTTCCAAAGATCAAGAACTGGTGGAGGGATGAGGGAACACACCATGCCAAATGAATCCCATCTTGGCCCAACAACATGGTGTAGGAAGCAGATGTTCTATAATAAAGATTACAATTGCTAAAGTCTTAAACCCCACTGTTGGGTTGATTGGCAATATCCCCTATTATAGAGACTCCTCTTATAAAGCTAGTCATCAATAGTTTAGTAATATGTTGCATGTTGCTCCATTATTGACCAAAACCCTATTGAACCGTCATCATTCAACAAGGCTTTGATGTATAGCAGCTTGAGATGTTAAGCGTTGCTTTTTGGAGGCTTATCGAATATCATTGTTGTTGTATGGATTTATTTCGACTCATTGTTTGCTCGATTTAAGGCTTGAGTAACCTTAGTAATTCTGTTGTCTGAGCATCTTCCTAAAAAATGATCATTGCTTGTCCTTCCTCATTGAGATGCATGTATCTGTCTATGGTGTATTCTTGATTTGACACGGCCATGAAAATGAGCTGGCAAGATGAAATCATTGTTTATAATCAGTTTTTGAGCAAAATCATTCAACCTGATTTTGGACATTTCCATTTTATTCTCCACTTATTGGCACCCCAAATTCTCCATGAGATCCTCCACTTTAGCCTTTCTTTTGTTCTGAGGGAATCTTAGGGTATGGATAATCATTTCCCGTTTGAGCACTGGTTTACCCATTTTTTCCACTTTAATCTGAGTTATCTACTAAAAAGATACCCCGCTCCTTCTCTTTCCCTTTGCTATAACCTCTAAAACCTTCTCTTATGTGATCTGGAAAAGGGCAGGCTTCATGAGACCATCCCCACTATTTACTATTTATTGGTCTCTTCTGTGATATGGCTAGGTTTGACATTCTGCTTGTTTTCCTTCAAAATGCACTGAGTTGTATAACGATTTTCAATTCCCTTAACTCAATATTTCCCGGACCATTTCTAGCCAGTACTCGGGTTATTTTAGCATCAAGCGAATCCTGCTTTCTTTTGGAGCTCCCTTCTTAAGGTGTACCCTCTCCGGTTTCCCCTGGATTGGTTGGGACGGAACTTGACTCTATCTCGGATCTTCTTACTGATCCTACATTCATCCCACACTTATCTGGAAGTGTATTTTTCGCTGCTTCTAAGTCAAACGACCTTTGTCCTAACCTCTTCTTCAGAGGGTTTAGACAGTCTGCTTCGGTAAATCGAACAAAGTGCCTCTTTTGCAAGTAGCACTTGTTCGTTTATGAGAACGAAGTTTATTTGTTCTACCCAGTCAACCATCTCTATCATTTTTCTTCTTCGTACTCATGGTCTTTAACCAAAATCATTAGTAGTATCTCTTTTCCCGCTGACCAGTTTCCTCGTGATTGCCTTGTGTTTGGCCATTTCATAGATCTCTTATAATCGATGTGCCACATCTTCATCATGATATCTTTCTTTTTTCCTTGAAGGTAAATGTCTATACCAATACGAGTCTTCCAATTATCACTCTCTAGCCAAGTGTCAACTGGCTTGAGGAAGCAGTCAGACTCCCTTCTTCTTGGGTGGCTTTCTCTTTGTCACGTTGGTTTTGCCAAGGTCAATCTTCTTCCTTGGAGTGGATGGTTTGATGATGTTTGTGGGAAGTGCAGGTAGTTCATGGATGCTTGGAATGGATAGGTGTCGATCTATTGCTGCTTGGTTTTTTTTTGCAAATTTGATCAGGCCAACCTCAATATTTCTTGTATCAAATCACGAAATGTATTTAATGTTTAGTTTAATAAGTCCACTTATTTTGATATTTGCAATAGGTTCTATTCCTTCGATCTTCAAGACTGGGTATTTTCTGCCTAAGAGAAAGCCTAAGGACGTGGTTGCTCAACATTTTATTAAAGATTTGATATGTTTTAATAATGTCAAAAGTATAGACATTGTTCCCCTCCTTCACATTAGTTGAACTAGGATTAGGGCCTTTCTCAGGCCAAAGTATAGCAGGGTGTAAAGTTTTGCAGCAATAATTTTTGCCAGCTCAATGTTCGGCCAATCCTTTATAGCATACACTTCAGTATTAGGTTCCTTATAGTATGTTCTATTTGATGAGTTCATTCTATCCCTTGGTCTGCAATAGCTCCTTGTACCTTAAGGCCATTTCTCTTAACTTGAGCAAGTTTTGAAATTCCTTCACCTCAAATTTGACCAATTGATCAAGATGGATGCCATCTAGAGCTAGCTTTACAAACTTAACTCAGGTAAAGAGACTTTGACTTTGTGTTTAGCTTGCTTGAAACATTGTATAAGACCACTAACAATTCTTTGGCTATTTGATGAATCTTGGTCACATCAGTGATGAAAACTTCTGGGGTCGGTTTGTAGAACTGAGCATGGAAGAGATCTTCCATCTGGGCCCATGTGAACACTAAGATGAGTGGTGGGCCAATATGCCAAGAAAAACATGTATCACAAAGGGAGTTAGGAAGTAATCTTAGCTAAAAAAATCAACTCTGGCTAGCTCCCATATTGGATCACGAATCGTCTGATGTGCTTAATAGTGGACTGGCTGGTCTCACCACTAAAGGTAGCAAACTGGACTCTACCACGAAAGTTTATATCGACCTAATTAAGGAATGGCTTGGAATAACAGGGTAACCTACAAGTTTGAGGCCTGGGCCAAACTGTTCTCTGGTAAGATCAATTAATTAATCTTTATTGACCCCTCATTTGAGGATATAGATGGGGTTTAAACAAGGATAGGATGTCTGAGTGTAAGGTTGGTTTGGCCGATATCCCCCCGAGTATATCAGGGTGTATATACTGATATTTTTCTCCTTGGGCCTCTAACCTTGATTTTTTCCTTATTCAATCTGGTCAGCTTATGGGTTGGCATGAGCTTCGAGTCTGCATAACTTTGGTTCCCCCCTAAGGGCAACATCTCCGAGGTTCAGCCTATGTGACCAATAAGTGACGAGGCAACTTTGTTGTTAACATTTTGCCTTTCAGGTTCTTAGTTTTGTTTAGAAAGTCTCTAAATATAGTTGCTCGCATACATACTCCTTTAGATATTTACGAACACGCTCATCATCCTTTGAACATGCTCGTCACTTAGAACCTCCTTTCCAAAAAGGTTTCCCTATTGATCTCCAAATGGGTTCAATTGATCTTCCGCCACTCCATCACTTCTTTGAGGACCTTTTGAGTTAGAGGTATGGGCCATATCAGGAACTTGAGGGGTGTGTGTTACAGACTTTCCAATAAGATTTTCTCCTAGTGTTAACCATTTTGAAGAAATAAGCATGCGTGTACCTTATTGGGAGAGCCAAAAAGTATTTGCCTTGAAATGCTCAGGCAAGCCATGTTGCGGCGTGGCCTCGCGTGATAGATGTGCTAGGTATACTGGCATGCCAGGTCCTGATGGGACCACATATGAAACAAAATTCTTAATTTATGTAAATAGTCTGGTGTTTGGGTGAAAAATGTCTAATTTGACTTCTTCAATGAGGACTTGAGAATATTCTAAGAGTTCTTCTTTTTTTATGCTTTAGGACTTTTTAGTGCTATTTCAAGTTACATCTATTCTTACCTAATAGACTTCTACTCCTAAGTTGGTCGAGCATGTTAGTATAAAAAATAAAGGCAATTTACCTTCACTGTGGGTGCAGTTGAGCGATACAGTGGAAATCATAACACTTTGAATGTACAAAGCACTTGATTCAAAGATTGAATGCATTATGTGAACTTCCTGAATGAGACATGCAGTTGGCTTAATGTTCTACTTTAACATAAGATACACATGTTACTTAAGGTGTCAAGATAATTAATCTAGACAATATAAATGGGTTTTATAGTCGAGCTGTAATAATGTGCTCTGTGATCGATCCAATTTTGGGTTGCCATGTATTTTTCGGGCCTGCCTGGTTTTTCGCTCTGTTTACACCAGACCTCCAAGACCATCGAATTTGGAGCTGCAATGTGTACCGACGTGCCTGTTTTATCATTATGCTCACGTTAAGTCCCTTTGAGTGAACTAACTTTCCACGTTGTGGGATTGGATATGATCTCATTCACTAAGGCTTCGTTTGACAAATTTTTTTTTTTGGTTTTCAGTTTTTAAAGAGCAGTTTTTTAAAGAGCAGCTTAATTTTTTTTTTTTATAAAAACAAGTGGGTGTTTGATAACCCCTTTTTTTTTGAGGTTTTTTTTTTTGGTGTTTGGTAACCCTTTTTATTTTGACTTTTTTTTTTGGTGGTTTGCGGTGGCGGTGGTGGGGCGTAGCGGTGGTCGACGGTGGTGGTGGTGGTGGCCGACGGCCGGAGGTGGCTGCCGGCAGTCACCGGCGGTGGTGGCCGGCGGCCGGAGGTAGCTGCCGGCAGTCTCCGGCGGTGGTCGCCGGCGGCCGGAGGTGGCTGCCGGCAGTCACCGGCGGTGGTGGGCCGGAGGTAGCTGCCGGCCGTCTCCGGCGGTGGTCGCCGGCGGCCGGAGGTGGCTGCCGGCAGTCTCCGGCGGTGGCGGAGGTGGCTCCGGCGGTGGCTGCCGGCGGCCGGAGGTGGCTGCCGACAGTCTCCGGCGGTGGCTGCCGGCGGCCGGAGGTGGCCGGCAATCTCCGCCTGAGGTGGCTGCCGGCGGTGGGAGGGTGGTGGTGGTGGTCGAAAAAAAAAAACCAAAAGTGAAAAAAAAAACCAGTTTTTGGAGTTTTTTTTTTACTCTGCAGTTTAAAAACTGGTTTTTTAAATTGAAAAAAAAATGGTTACCAAACGCTCAGTTTTTAAAACATTTTTTTTGTCAAACTAAGCTTTCGTCCAAGCCTTGCCAATTTTTTACAACTCTTATCCGGACAACACGTACCATAGTAAAGACCTTCGGCCTTATGTGAAGGAGTCATGTGTCTAGCCCATGTTGAGAACTTGCCATGCATCGTATAGCCATTGTTGTCTTCGATTAGACATTCATCAACTTGTTCCACGTGTGTTGCCAGCTTAGAGTGAGGATTTGTCCTCAGGTCATAATTGGTGACATGACATGTTTTCTTTGATGTCTTTAAATGTGTCAGTCTTATCTAAGCCCACTTCCAATATTAATGACGTGCATACTTAATACCTTTAATTACGTCAGTCTGACTTATAAATCACACTTGCTAGTATAAACAAGAGTGTGGTTATCTAACAAACAGAGGGCAAACAAGATTGGCATTCATACACTTTAGACTTCATGGCCATGAGTACCAAACTTCGCACAAAAAGTAAAAATTGTCGCTCATGAATATTACCGGTAGTAATTATAATTATTTTCCTCCTTTTCTGTTTTATTGTCCCAAGAGAATCTTCCAAGGAAAGGGACATTTCTTGGTGCCATCCTAGAGATATTTGGAGCATACGTAGCACATGGCGCCCATGAAAGGAAAAACGACGCCGTCGCTTTCCCCATTTTCATGGTCTCAGAAAGATTATCACAGTTGATGGGCATTCCCCCAAACCGGTTGGTCCCTCGCTCTTCTACCAATCGTCGCTAATTACCACCTCTCCAAACAGAATCTGTGCTGCAAGTTGAGTTTGTGTGTGCGCGTTTGACTGTGTGCGAGAGAAAGGGCTCTGGTTCTGTAAGTTGAATCTGCGTGTGAGAGAGAGAGAGAGAGAGAGAGAGAGAGAGAGAGAGAGCTCTTGCTGCTGCCATGGCCTCACCATCACCATGGAGGTGGCCATGGAAGAAGCCAACGGACCCCAAAATCAGATTTTCGTATTACTCCACTTTTCCTTTCAACTCTTCGATCACTTACCCGATATATATAATAGACGGGAAGCGACGTCGTATCTCCACTTTCTCTTTCAACCATTCGCCGCCGAATTGCAGTTCCGGTCCGAATAATGCGCGAAAGAGACTGCGAAAGCCGGAAAAGCCGGCGCATGATGTGGAGATCGAGGTGCCTAATCGAGCTCTATCAACGAAGAGGCGAGCACTAAGTTTTAAGTCCCTCTTCGGAAAGCGAGCGTTGTGGCGGCGGATACTCTTTGCGTCGAGGAAAGTTCGGAGCATCATTTTGCTCAACGTCATCACCTTGATTTACGGTAACCATTTTGATTTTAGTCCCAAAGGATGTGATAATGACAGTTGTGTAGTAGTTGTCAACCCAGCGATCTGTTGTTAAGATGTGGTACCACAGTCAGATATAAAATTGATTTTGGGATGAAGATTGGTGTACCACACTTGGAACGATTTGTTTCTGGTTTGGTTATTGCAGATGTTCATATGTCGTGAACGTTTGGATAAATTAAGGGAAATATGCCTAACTTATCAGCAAACCTTAGAAAAACTTTTTCCTTTTTTGTTTTTTTATTGATAAGTTATACACTGAACCTCTCTCTGGCAATAGATGGTAATTTCCGTGTTTGTTTATTGGAGACAAGGGGCTATTGCCTGGAGTGAATATGGTGAAAGCCTGCATTGTTAAGTGAGAGGATGCTTTCAATTTTCAGGGTGGTCTGATTCTGAGAGTGGTTTCATTATTCATCTTTTATTTTGGTACAAGAAAATTAGTTCATTGTAATAATTTGCATGATTTGAAAAGTGAAGAGATAGGAAATTTAAAAGTATTATGACATTATTGTATTCTATGGCTGGAGAAAGTGTCTGTTGAGAAATTGGGCAGTGACATAAGGGCCTGGAACTTATGTTTCTAAGCCTAGTAGGACTTTCTGCCCGTTGCCACTTGATTGTGATTTGAATTTCACTCTGTCTACTGCTACAAAACTGATTGAAAATAATCTTCTTTAAGAAGTTCTTTAGGGCCATTTGATGTTCATGGTTGTAAGGGGAGCACGTGGGTGAGAAAATATCATCAGTAGGATTTTGTCCACTAGTCCGATGATTTAGCAAGATAGAAGGGCTGTCTACATACATCAGACTAATGTGATCCCTGATTTCAGACCCACATTTTTTTTGGTGTTTACACTGAAGTGTATCCCTTTCCATACACTGAATTACCATAGAATTTTTCTTATTATTTTTGTACCTTCCCAATGAAAATTTAAGATGCACTTTTATGTTTGCGTTCATCACCCTTGAAAATTGCTGTTCTTTGCTTTTTATAGCAAGTAACATACCGGTTGTGAAAGAGGTGGAAGCAATCATGGATCCAGCAGCCTTCACGGTCGTGAGATTTGCTTTAACAGCCATTCCATTTATCCCGTTTGTAATACGAGCACGAGGTGATGTTGAGACCCGCAATGCTGGAATAGAATTAGGACTCTGGGTCAGTTTAGGGTATCTTATGCAGGCACTTGGACTGCTTACTTCCGATGCTGGGCGTGCATCTTTTATTTCCATGTTCACCGTAAGAACCTGGGATCTCTTAAGTTCCTTATTATCGATTCTATGCTTTATAGCGAAATTGGTTGAGTTTGACAAACTGCGGATCTGACCAGGTAATTGTGGTTCCCGTACTTGATGGCATGTTAGGAGCTATAGTTCCTGCACATACTTGGTTTGGAGCTTTTATGTCTATTATAGGGGTTGGAATGCTGGAATCCAGTGGATCACCTCCATGTGTAAGTACTGTCCTTTCTTTTCTTTTTTCTCCTCGCAGTTAGCTTTCTGTTCTGATTGTTCTACATCTACAGAAAGTTCGTAGGACCCAATGATAAAATAGCATGAGAACGCTGAGGACGCATTTAGGTCTCTTTTACT
This sequence comes from Escallonia herrerae, assembly GCA_033070095.1. Taxonomy (NCBI): domain Eukaryota; kingdom Viridiplantae; phylum Streptophyta; class Magnoliopsida; order Escalloniales; family Escalloniaceae; genus Escallonia; species Escallonia herrerae. The sequence goes on along the minus strand of JAVXUP010000635.1, from coordinate 290,266 downwards.
GTATTTCTTTTTGTTCCTAATTTTTCTTGGCTTTTGTTTTCCTTTCTAATTACATTGCTTGTTTACTTTTACATTCTTCTTCTTTTTTCTTTATGGATATCTTTCTATTTATTTGATGGCTAGACCAAAATAGAGCATGTATAGAAGAAAAGGATACATGTTTTTCCCGTTGTCTGACCCTTATGTTAGCTCATGCATGGATTAAACCCTAGAAAATGGCTTGAAATTCCTATTTCTTGCTCTTAGGAAGGGTTACAACTTGTACTATGTAGAAACGAGAGGGAAAATAAAATAAATGAAAAACAGAAAACCGACATAGTTTCACCGATGACAGAAAATGGAATAAAAACCATACATAAGGACGTAAACCAACAGCCTAAACCTCTACACGAAAAATTACAACTCAAGCTCTTCTGACCATCTTAATATGCTCACCATCTTCTTCTATTCTTTTTCAGGTTGGTGATCTTTTGAATTTTTTAAGTGCGGTGTTTTTTGGCGTTCATATGCTAAGAACTGAACATATCTCAAGAAAAACAGACAAAGAAAATTTCTTACCGCTCCTTGGATATGAGGTTAGTTTCACATCATGAAAGAGCTATCTGTCAACTGTTTCTCTCGAGTAATGTACATGACTGGGGAAGTATAGCATCTATCATAAAATTTTACTTTAAATATTTATCTACATCTGTCCTGAACAGGTGTGCGTTGTTGCTCTCTCTTCAACTATGTGGTATTCTGTTGGAGCCTGGCTTGGTGGTATTGAAGAATGCAATCCATCATCATGGACATGGGCAATGTTTTGGGATTGGATGATGGTATTCCCATGGATACCTGCACTATACACTGGTATATTTTCAACTGGGTTATGCTTGTGGGTAGAGGTATGATCTTAATTTCCTGAATACTTAAACAAACATTATTATCTATTTCACTTCCTCATTTTGAGCTAGTCCTTAGTCATTGTAATTGCCGTCCCAAATGCGTGGATGGACTAAAATGCTGTAGTGCATACACTAGAATGTGAACCTAAAGATGCCATGCTTTGGTAGGGTCTTGGGTATGTCAGGATTTTCCAATGCAGTGGGAAGATTAATTTCAGATTCATTGTTTCCTATATTGCAGATAAAATTTAACCTTTGATTAATAATGGGATCGCGGAGTTCATTCAGTACATGAGTAAGACTAAAAAAGTGAAGTTGTATTAGTAGTACACAAAATATCAACACATGTTGACTTAACTGTCCTATTTATAACACTACTTGTATCACATATATTAAGGAAAGCAATGAAGTGAATCAAATGGACACTCTATGGTAGTCAAACTACTGAAGGATCTTCTCTTTTGTTTTCTCCGGTATGCTACCCTCACCCTCTCAGGTTGTCCACTAGTCCTCTCCTCCTTCTGCTCGTGTCTTATGCTCCAATTTGGTATCGACATCGTTCTAGTATATCCCAATGATAAGTTTATATCTGAATGCTGAGTGATTTTCGGCGTTCTGTCAAAAGTGAAGGGATATAGTATCTGCTGCGTGTTAAGTAGTAAAGCAACCAAATGGCAGGCAGCTGATTTACAAGCCATGCAGCAATACAGCCAACTTTTGCTATTCGCCTAGATCCTAGTAGCTTGATTGTCCATTTGTGGAAAGTGGGTTAGCCTGTTTGAGATTGATACTCAACAGAAGATTTTTAGATTAAATCATACTCACTTTCTAAAATCAGGTTTAAGCTATATTTAGCAAATTAGCTTTAAGCTATGGATCATGTCTGGATAAATAGTACAAAAAGCAGTTTCAACGTGGCCATATGACCATGAGTTCTTGTGTTTGATAGAAGGTGCTAAAGGTTTTTGTAATTATTTTGGTACCTGGTAGAAGCTGATTTGGGAAAGTAATTAATTCATAATCCTCGTTTCTTGGATAAAAACCTGATTTAATCCAAATAGGCTCTTAAGCATGGTCAATCCTTTAACTCTTAGAATATCCCCTCAACTGATATAAGCCATCAAGAATATCGTTGAATCCGTGATAACGAGGATTGTTGGAGGGTGTGATTGCTTCCCTTGATCAGCATGTTAATAAAAGCCTCTGAGCAAGTAAAAATGAATCTCAAGCGCCTCGGACAAAAAATGTAGCTCTAGTCCCAATACATATTAAGCGGAGAATCAAGAGAGACTCACTGTTACATCTACGTCGTGAAATTCACTCCACATACGAGTCTCCAATGCTAAGAGGCGTTCTACTCAGTGGCTGCATTGCCTAAATCAACTGAAAGGGCATTAAAGGTCCACTTACCTGAGACCACTCAGGTGTTAAAGGTCCATGGATAGGTATAGAAGATCTCATAAGATATACAACTGCATCATTTAGAGCGAAGGCCCATTCTCCAAAGATGTATTTAGAAGCTTTCTTTATATGTCATGACATAGATCTTCCATGACATAACAAGCAGCTGCTACGGAGTGCCATTGATGGTAATAGAGTAGGACAGAAAGCAGTAAAGCCTCCTTACATGTATGAAAAGAACGAAGAAAAGATCAACTCGCAGTCAACGTGATCAAAAGCCTTCTCATTAGCTAGGGAAACTTGAATGTCAGGATAGAGAGAATTGCGTTAAGCCATGTAGCCTGATTTTGATTTGAGGGTTGCTTCTAGTGATTCTTTGCTTATCAATCTTTGGGACTTACAAAGTTGAGTGTGCTTGAAATGTTTCTCATGGTCTAGAGCTTGGTACTTGAGTTATGAAAGATATGCCGAGCTAAAATGCCAACCCTCTCATGTGATTTTACAATCATGTTTTTTAGCTGACTTGTTTTCCTTTCTTTTCTGGTAATCAATGTTCTCTTAATTGAACTTTCTAGGAAACGTTTCTGAGTGATTTTTGTTAATTTTCAGATGACTGCTATGTGTGATGTGTCAGCCACAGAAGCTGCAATAATTTATGGATTGGAACCTGTATGGGGTGCTGGATTTGCATGGTTCCTCCTTGGTGAGCGGTGGGGCATTTTTGGATGGATTGGGGCTGGTCTAGTGCTAGGTAAAGAATTTGGGTCTTCTCCTTTGTTTTATTTTCTATTTGATTTTAGAGCTGAAATCCATGGCATTATAAGGGCTAAAAATAATTCTTGACAAACGATGCTCATCCTTACGCCACATGAGATGTTGCTTTCTAATATATTTTCTTAATAATTAAAATTTTCAACTAGTTAGTTAGTTAGAGAGAGAGAGAGAGAGAGAGAGAGAGAGAGAGAGAGGGAGGGAGGGAGGGAGGGAGGGAGGGAGATTTGGTGATTCCATCTTCAGTATGACGCATGTGGATGCCATCGAGAAGACATCTCATCCATCATGATACGTGAACCTAAATACTTTAGCAACCTCACCATATGTAAATGTAGAGTTGTCAATGGGCCGGGCTTGGGCTGGCCCAGCCCAGGCCCAATGGGCCAAAAAACGGGCCGGGCCCTTTAGGGCTTCGGGCCTTGAAAATCGGGCCGGGCCCGGGCCGGGCCCAAAGCTAGGAAATGGAGGCCCTGTCCAGGCCCAAGCCCTAGGCCCTAACTTTAGGGCCGGGCCCGGGCCTATTTTTTTTCCTTGGCAGCGAGCTGGATTTGTTCTTCTCCAGCCTCTTCAGTCTTCTCCCTTGTTCTTCCCATTCTTAACATTTCTCATTTTCTCTATCGCCTTTCCCCATGTTCTCCCGGTCTCCCCTGTTTTGTGAAACTGGATGAAGCCCAGTGTTGCCTCCTCTAACAGCAGGCGCCTTTAGCTCTTGAGCGATGCAGTTACATGGCGGAGGTAGATGGTCACAGGGCTGAGGTTGATGGTAGGCGATGGTGGCGATGGGATCTGACGGCTGCCGGTCGCCGCCGCTTAAAGGACAACACGGCGTCGATGCCCACACCTAGCACCGCCGTCACCACCTCGTGAGCATCGTCGCCTCCGCCGCTGTTGTCGTTGGCTAGCACCGCCGTCACCACCTTGTGAGCATCATCGTCACCACACCAGAGAAGCCAAGAGATCTATATGCAATTCCTTCTTTTTCTTTTATCAGATCTGTCCATGGTGGGTATTGGTTGTAAATTGATTGTGTGGGTATGGTGGCGTTTGGCATTGGGTACGGTGATGGTTGGCCGGAACAGTAGTGGCTGGTTGCAAGGATGATTATGGAGGGTGGCCGTAGGTAAAGAGTGAAGAGGAAAAGAGAGAGTCGAATGAATGAGGGAAAGAGAGAGTCGATTTGGAAGAACGTCTGAACAAATGTGGCGACGGATTCGAAGTCTTCGGAGGCCAGGGCTTTTTTGACACCGTCGATGCAGGCGGTGCCCTTGACGATGGCATCGAGGTGGAGGACGTCGGCGGAGCGGAGGAGGGACGAGAGGTGGCAGTCGAGGTCGGCGCTGCGGGAGACGATGGCGTCGAGGCTGAGGTCGACCGTCGACGGAGCGCTGGTAGGCGGTGCACAGGCTGAGGTCGACCGAACCTGGAACTGCGTCATGGCCAATTTCGGGCCTGATTTCGGGCTAGATTCGGGCCGGGCCAAAACCCGGGCTTTTTCGGGCCGGGCCTGGCCCGGGCTTTTTTGGATGAAATCTCGGCCTGGTCTAAGCCCAGGTCCAAGGCCCTTTATTTTTGGGCCTCTACTGTTCACTTCCGGGGCCGGGCCAGCCCGGGCCAGAAACGGGCCGGGTCGGGCGAGCCCGCGGGCCGCCCGGCCCTTTTGACAACTCTATGTAAATGTCAAAAAAAAATGTACAAGTACACAAAGCCTTTGCCCGGAAAAACTTTTTGATTGCAATAAACATTCATAAAGTAATTCCATTTACAAATGCACCATCCCTTATTAAGATGCAGTAATTCAGTCTGCCTTTATGGTGCGCCTCTTGCCTTCTTATTCTCAGCTACTAATTCCTTACTCATAAAGTCAAAAAATTTCTGCCCTGATCTATGGTGTTGATTATAATTCCTTTATAGTTACTGTAGGTGTATGTCATCTTTGATATTCTTGAAGTTGTTAACTTTGTCAATCTTAGGAGAGAGTTAATCAAGTGTACTGCTGAACTAAGATTCAGTCAAATACTATTATCCGAGGACTCTCTCTCTCATCGATGAAACTTGGGGGGGGAGGCTCTCCCTTTTAGAGAGGTCTACCCCTTTCCTCTCCCGTCTTCCCTCTCTCTCTTTGGTTGATTTTAACTAGCGTGGTCAGTAGCCATTCTCGGTCCGTCCCCTTGTTCTTTGTCTGTTGAGATGATATGTCTGTTGTTCATTGGTGGATTTTTTGTTGTAGCGTGAGGTTTGTGGCGATGCATGATCAATATTGAAGTTGGATGAGATATTTTGCACATTGACTGACTAGCTCATTGGAGTTATTTCACAAAGACTTGCCTTGGGAAGGAAGAATGGGGGAACAAGCACAGCTGGAGATCGCAGTACAAAGACTTCGAGGAAAACTTCAGTGTAATGGTGATACCACGTCATCACCCGGGGATGTGGTATCACCACCCAATCAAAACTAAGCAAATCGCTAGTTGGACATCGCCCTGAATCCATATCAACAATGAGATCCTCGTCATCTCCACCCAATCTAAAACTGGGACTGCAAGTCCGACAGCAACTCTTCCTCCTTCCTGATGAGCGAGGGCCGGACGGTGGCGAAGAACTGGGCCGGTGGTAAACCTAATGTGAGGGGGGTGAGGGCAAATGGGGGGACATGCTTGAGATTAGCAGTTGCTGTGAGACGTCATTGTCGAGATCTGGTCGAGACGGCTGAAATCCATGGACACCCATTGTTGTCCTTCCGTCGCCCTTTGTGGCCGCCGTTTCCATTGATGACTTGATGTGGTTCCTGTCGTTCCCTTCAAATCTGGGCCTTGACAATATCGTTGTTGACCCCGGATACTACAAGCCGCGAACTCAATTCTGATGGTGGATCAAAACTTGAGGCTGAACACCTCCTTGGTGAATCTGGACAAAAGTTTCGATTTGCTGATGCCAAAATCTTCGGCCGGGGTCATGGTCGACATGCCATTGTTCTGTGTTGTCGATCACGACGTGTGAGCTCCCACTTCTAATTTGCGTACAGATCTGAGATGTCCATTTGCTTAAGGGTGATACCACGTCAGCGGTGGTGACGTTATATCATCGTTAAATTGAAGTTGTCCTGGAGGCTTCATATGAAGCTGGTTTGAGGCTGAGGGCTATGATCAAGGATTGAGTTGAACATGTGGGGCTGGTCTGGTTTCAAAAAGTATAACTGGAAGATTGGCTCAGCTCACCAGGGGTGCTTTGTGGCTTCAAGCCCTTTAACTCAAATATAAATTGTTCACGTGCTTTGGAGTGCTGGCTATGATGTTGTTTGGCGTGGCATGGCTATCGTGGCGTCGTAGGTAGTAAGTCAGTCGAGATATTAAGGATCCATAGGATAGTCAGGTGGGTGTGGGTGTGAGCCCTTCTGATGAAGTCTTAGAGAGGCACAAGAAATGTGGGCCCAACAAATCCAAATTGGGGCTGATCTTAAACAGGGAATTTGGATGGTCCAAAGGTCTGATAGGATGCCCAGGTTCTAATATGGATGGAAAGGATACATTTTGGGAATTCTGAGCTGATTTTCTTCCCATCTTCTGCAGATTTTAGTACTGTTCTTATCTTTGGAAGTAATTGCTGCTGGTTTTCTGCAGTATTGGTTTTGCACGTTGAAGTTACTCCAATATTTCAGGGATTTCAGCTGGCTTAGTTGATGCAGACAAATCCCTCTATTTAAGCCTTAAGTAGCTTATTGTCTGCTGTATCTTCCTAAATAAACTGATGTAGTGGCTTTGGTTAAAGCATTTAAAGTAAAAAGAAATCAGCCTGTTCATATAATAGCTTTTGACCCCCCTTGTCCATTTTAGTATCTACATTGAATTTTTCAAAAAATCAAAAGAAAACAGCCCCTAGACAACATCATTTTTTCCCGCTGCGTCCTGCGTCACATTGAGGTGAGGGCTTATAGAATCTTGGAATCCTAATTCTTAGAGGCGACGTAATATATGGAACCATAATTCTATATTGTTGCGGGCCGTCTGTTAACGTCGGAAGCAAGCTGAAGTTGGCAAATTCATACTTTGCAAAAGTGCTTATCAAGTTGGGAAAGAGAGGACTTCTACTCGACACGTAAGCTACCCCAAGTTTATTATATGCAAGTTTGATTTTCTGCCCAAAATTGTATTCCAAATCATGTAATACCCAAGGATATCATCATTCCTAGGAGACCGTATATTTCATGATACCCCTGATCTCAGGACTCCATAAGAGCACTGGGTTCCTTCATCAACGCCGATAAGGCAGTTGCACCACCACTAAAAGTTAGTATCAAGGCAGGCGAGTCCTTGCTCTGAAAAGCGTTGTGTCTTGAATCTTTATATCAGTGGAGTTGCGAGTTTGGTTGTTATTGTATAACCTTACGAAGATAACGACCTTGAATCCACAAGATCCAGTGATGTAAACACACCACAAACACAGAATGAACCCTCAAAGATGAACGGATTTATCACGTAATTGATGTTATCCAGGGTAGGTACAATTAGGGCTATTATTCTTGTCCCCAAAAGACTTGTAAAGCATCCTTCTAGAATTCTAGCTAATTAAGTACGACAACCTAATAGGACCTAAATTTGATATATATGACCTTAAAAATGTTCTACTACCAGGAAACAAGTACCTCTAAAGAGAAAATCGGAAAGTACTGTAGAACTAAACATAGTTCATAATGTAGCATCTTCAATATCTTTCTTGTCTGCCATCACAGTACTACTGGCTTGTCATGCCACTCGTTTTTTTGTTGAAGGCAAAATGATAAATAGGGACTTACTACTGAGTAATAGTTATGAATGCATTTAAAATGCCATTTTATTCTTCTGTTAAGATGTACTCCCCCCGTCTCAAAATGATTGATCAGTTTTCCTATTTGAGTTGCCTCAAAGAAATTGATCACTTTCCAAATCAGAAAAGATTCTGTAGGTGTTTTTCCACATTTACCCTTTCTATGCTTTTTTATTTTATTTCTCCCTCCACACATATAATCTTCCACCAAGCCATTTTGCCTCGAATCTCGATGTCAGCGGAGTTGCGAGTTGGTTGTTATTGTATCACCTTACGAAGATAACGACCTTGAATCCAAAAGATCAAGTGATGCAAACACACCACAAACACAGCATGAACTCTCAAAGGCGAAGGGATTTATCAATAATTGATGTTATCGTGGCTAGGCACAATTAGGGCTATTTTTATTGTCCCCAAAAGACTTGTAAAGCACTCTTCTATATCTAGCTAATTAAGTTCGGTGACCTAATAGGATCTAAATTTGATAAATATGACTTTAAAAATCTTCTACAACCAGGAAACAAGTACCTCTAAAGAGAAAATTGGAATTTATTGTAGAACTAAAAATACTTAATAATGTAGCATCTTCAATATCTTTCTTGTTTGCCATCACGGTACTACTAGGTTGTCATACCACTCGTTATATACCACTTGTTCTTTACTGGAAGGCAAAATGATAAAAAGGGACCTACTACTGGAGTAATAGTTATGAATACATTTAAGATGCCATTTCATCCCTCAGTTAAGATGTACTTCCTCCGTCCTCAAATAATTGATCAGTTTTCCTGTTTGGCCTGTCCCAAAAAAATTGATCACTTTCCAAATCAGGAAAGGTTTGTAGGTGGTTTTCCATATTTACCCTTTCTACACTTTTTTATTCTATTTCTCCCTGCACATTTAATATTCCACCACCCCACATCTTTCACCAAACCATGTTTTGTCTCTCCTGGCCCACTCCCTCCTTTCTCTCTCTTTTTAGGAGCACGGTACTACTAGGTTGTCATACCACTCGTTATATACCACCTGTTCTTTACTGGAAGGCAAAATGATAAAAAGGGACCTACTACTGGAGTAATAGTTATGAATGCATTTAAGATGCCATTTCATCCCTCAGTTAAGATGTACTTCCTCCGTCCTCAAATAATTGATCAGTTTTCCTGTTTGGCCTGTCCCAAAAAAATCGATCACTTTCCAAATTAGGAAAGGTTTGTAGGTGGTTTTTCATATTTACCCTTTCTACACTTTTTATTCTATTTCTCCCTGCACATTTAATATTCCACCACCCCACTTTGTCTCTCCTGGCCCGCTTCCTTCCTTCTTTCTCTCTCCACATTTAATCTTTCACCAAACCATGTTTTGTCTCTCCTGGCCCACTCCCCCCTTTCTCTCTCTTTTTAGGAGTAGGATGAGAAACACACAATATATGACTTATATCTTTAATATGCGTGCCAAGTCAAAATGGAGTCATTATTTTGGGACGGAGGGAGTATATGTCAAGTATTGCAGATAATTTATGGGTGAAGTTGTCTACACACCTATTTTAGCTATATATAGAAACCATTTCAAATTTGTTGCTAAAGCTAAAATATTGTCGCCGTACATACATTTAGCGATTCAAGGAAGGGTGTGTAAATAGAATAGGAGGTGTGTGAATAGCCTCATATAAATCATATGATCTCGTTATTATCTACATCAAGCAAGACTGTAGGGCTGTAAATGAACCGAGTTGTTCACGAACAGCTCGTGGTTCGTTCTCTTAATAGCTCGTTCATGTTCGTTCATATAATAGGTGAACCGAACACGAACACAATTTTAGGGCTCGTTTAATAAACGAGCCGAGTTTGAACACAATGATGTTTGTTTATTAATGTTCGTGAACAAGAGGGCTCGTTTATTTAACGAGCCAAACACGAGTCGAGTTTTATAAATGAACATCGGTTCGTTTATACTCATTAAAAATTACAACCTACACAAAATATCTCTGTATTGGGATTTGGGGACGTGTGTTGGGACGTGGAGGCATTTGGATCACTTGTCCTCTCTGGCTATCTCAATCACCAAATTCATTTCCCTTCTCAATTCTTAGAGAGACAACAATCAAAACACCGTGCTCCACTGCTCCCCCTCTCATCAGTATATCGCCGACCAGACTACACCCCATGCCACGGCTAGACCACCGCCCACTGCCCCCGTCTCTTATCACCGGTCAGACCACCGCCCACACCGCCTCCTTCTCTCAGATAGTCGGAATAGTCAAACACCCTCTCCCCCCGTCTCTTATCGCAGGCCAGACCACTGCCCACCGCCCCCGTCTTTTATCGCCGGCCAGACCACCGCCCACACCTCCAGCCAGACCACCGCCCACACCTCCGGCCAGACCACCACCAAGTCAGGCCATAGTCACCCATCACCCCAGATCAGATCTGTGTTCTTCTACAGCTCCGATCTCCGATCTTGTGAAGATCCAAGAAATTGCCGATTTCAGAAGCAGATCTGAGCTCCTTTTCTTTAAAAGTTTTTTGTGGTTGATGATGAAGGCAACGAGTGGTTGATGAAGCTGGTGGTGTTAGTAAAATGCAGTAGAGGTGGCGGCGACGGTGGTGGAAAAAGATGATATGTGGTGGAAGTAGACGATGGCGGCGATTGTGGTGGAAGAAGACGACAACGACGACGGTGGTGGTAGTGGAAGAAGATGACAGCGGCGGTTGTTGTGGAAGAAGACGACATGGTGTTATGATGAATTCAGATTCTTCTTCTTCTTCTCCGGTGTTCTCTTGATTTGCTTTTTTAGACGAACGAGCCGAGCCGAGCCGAGCCCGACTTTTGCGTTGACGAACTCGAGCCGAGTTCGAACATCCATGTCTGGTTCATAAACGAACACGAGCCGAGCTCAAACATCCCAGAAAATAGACGAATCGAGTACGAACACACCCATGTTCGGCTCGAACTGGGTTCGTATACACCCCTAAGCAAGAGTGGCTTACTTCCAGTTTATGCTGATTTAGCTTGAAGATAAAAAAGATATGTAGCACCCCTGTTTGATTTCAACAATGATTATTAGTTTCCACTTTTCACTATATTCTGTGGGAGCTGTTATTAAATTTGATGTTTGTGCATTTTCTCCCTGCAGGTGGAAGTTTGACCGTGCAGATACTGGGGGCATCATCTCCCACTTTGTCTAATAAAGATGAAGGGAGTGGTAAGAAAGGAGGGGATCTCTTGCTGGTTTCAGATAAATCAAATGGTTTCTCTACCTCTCCAGTTGTAGTTAGCTCCAGAAAAGATGTTCCTGATATACTAAAAAAGTAAAGCACATAACTGGCGACTTTCTACTTATAAGTATATGCCGAGAGTAGATGTACATGTAACCACTTCTAGAGAGATATATAGCCTTTTTCCTTTCAGAAAGGGAAATAAATGATATTGTAACTCCTTACAAAGATATGTATACCTCTGTTAGGTCTTAGTTGTTCTCACATATGAACAGATATTGGAGGCCTATAGGCCTGCTGTTATTTATTAGTGTACACGTGTAACATATACAGAAATAAAAATGTGCAAGAACTTTAGTTCTGTTCATCTTATTGTTCTAAATATAGCTTCAGTATTGTTTTGAGTAACACAAATAATGGTCCATCGAGAAAGAAGTTGATTATTCGTTTCGGCACAGTTTGATGCTGCATCTGCAGTTCCTTTCAGCATTTTCTTCTCGAGGAAGTTTAAGATCGATTTGCAACAGCTTGCTGGGGACTTGAAGCATACTGACCAGGTAAGCACAAGACCAGATGCTTGAACATTCAAGTTCAGTCAAAGGTAATTCAGGGATCAATATGTGAACCCTAACTCAAAAGCCGGACATAGAGAGTTTATCAAGGTGGTTGCCAGCACGAAACATGCCTATCAGTGTGGTAAAGCTACTTTATCTCTTTCATATATAATCCTGTCTGACAGTTTTTGCCTGTTACTTTTCTTGCAGGAATCATGCCCCGATTCTGCTTGTCCTCTTCCTACGATATACTACTACATGCCATATATAAGTTTGTAGAAGTCATGACATATTTCTTGTTTCAATCTATTCAGGTTATTTTATTATTCCGCTTCTTACTATCACTCTAGCACAGTTTTCATATCGTTATAAAATTCCTTGATTAATTTTATGTCCCTCTTGCAAATTTAAACAGGCGATGCAGGTAAAAGAAGCACTACTATGTCTTTCTCCCCTCTTTTCTTCTTGGATTTTTTTCGATGTGGTGGATGCGTTGTCTCAAACCTCCATAGTCCAAGGAAACTGATGATATCATGTGTTTCTGAAGGCCGGAGGTAACGGCTGTATGGAAAGCTTACCGACGTTTATAATCCATAAAGTAAGTATTCCCAAAGTCATCCTTGCTACTATCAACTGTCATGACACCAGCAAGTTCTGATATGGAAGCTGAACTTAATAAGGTAATACTAAAACTGAAGCAAACGGGTACATGATCCTTTACTCTGCCATTTTTTTTGTAGTTTAATGCTTACACATGAAAGTGAAGGAAGCATATGAGGTGCCATTTGTTAGGGTAGTCTGTTGAAGATTTATTTTTGAAACTGCTTTCTTTTTTTCTTCGAGTGCGGAAGAACGAGTTTTAAAGGATGTGACATTCCATAGTTATTTGTCTAATTCTTAAATAAAACACACATGGCACACAGAGTCACACACACATGCCTGCACACCCTTCCATTTAGTGAGGTATTTATCTTAAGAGCCTGCTATGTGTCTTCTTTCCTCTGTTACATGGAATACATAAAAATGCATGAATTGGTGTGAGACACTCGACACTTGGACATGGGGGGTATGTGTCCGACACTTCTCACACGATATATCTTTAAGAATGCTAACATATATCCTAGGAAGTACGGACACCTCTCCTAGGTGGAGGTATGGTGTCCTAAACGGACGGACACCCCGACACCCTCCGGACACCGCCTGACACATGTCGGACGCGGCTAATCGGTGTTAGAATTTTTTTTTATTTTTCGACACCGTGTCGAACACTTCGTCGAGGAGTGTCAGACACGGGAATGTGCAGTGTCGGACTGTTGGGGCTACTTTGGAACTTTTGGAAGTAATTTCAGGGGTCATCGTCTTCTCTGTCACCTTATCTGTGGCCGTCTTCTTCTCTCTCGTCGTCGTGTTGCCGGATCTGTCGTTGATCTTGCTGGAACCGACAGATCTGAAAGTCGTCGATGTTATCGGAGCCGACAGATCTGAAAGGCGACGGTGTTGCCGGATACCGAGGCCGACATATGTCCACCGTCGCCGTCGCCAGATCTCTCGCCATTGTCGCCGGAGGTCCTCCACCGCCGTCGCTTATCCACAGGTTTGCTTCTTCTCTTTGTCTCATCAGTCGTCTCCTTCCTCTTTTCTTTGTCTTCTCTTTCTCGCTGACCCACAGGTCTCTTACCTCTCCTGCCTTCCCCCCCTCCCTTTTTTTTCCTTTTCTCCCTCTGTTGTGCATTCTACTGAAAGACCTTTTTTTTCTTTTTCTTTTTTAACTTCGTTTTTTTGCCTAGTACCAAATAAATGTTCAAGTATGACTTGTATTTATTTAAATTCTTTGTTTTAGTAGTTTTTAATTATTGTTTGTTATTTTAGATTGTGAAATGTATTTGATATTTATTAAATATATAGAAATATAATTATATATAATAAAAATATATTAAAAATTAGTGGTGTCCTGCGGTGTCCAAAATCTGATTTTTTGGAAATTGCGGTGTCCGGTTTCGCTGTCGGTGTCGGTGTCCGACGCTGTGTCCATGCTACCTAGCATATATCTTTGTTTTGTCGTGTCCCCATGTCCTGGGTTTTAAGAATGAGACGAATTCGACACCTGCGTATTCGATCCCGACATTTGTACTGAGACCATGTAACACAACTTTTTTCTCTTGTGAAGGGGCACGCTACCATCACTTCTCTTCCCTTTTGTGTTTCTACTGAAAGTTGATGCACCTGTTCACTTATTGCAGCTCATGCGTCAGGACTAGACCTGACAATTTTTGGCCTGTACCCGCGGGTCTACCCGTACCCGTCCAAAACCCCTAAGTACGGATGGGTACGTATACGAGAGACCCGCTGAAATCAGACCGGACCCTATCTGAACCGTAATTTTCAGGTCGTTCCGGGTCTGATAGCGGGTTACCCGCTTTACTCGGATTTTGATGCATATATAAAGAAAAATTTGTGTCCTACCATTCAGTTTCATTTTTCTTCCCACTTCTCACCTCTCATACCCTTCTCTCTCACACTCACGCCGCCCCCTTCCTCTCTGCCAATGACGTCGCACCCTTGCTCTCTCACTGGTCTTCCCCCTTACTCTAATAACTAACAAAGACACTGCCGATCGCCACCTATCATCGGGTTCGTCGTCCACTCAGCCCCTCTCATAGATATGCGGCACCACCGCCTCTCTATCCCTCACCTTCACTCAGATCTGTGCTGCCGATTTGAAGCTCGCACGCCACCGCTGTTCGACACGAATTCTGCGAGAACTGAAGATTTCATTTAGAAATTTTCATTATTTATGCATGATGATGTGATGTATATGTTGAAATTTAGTTGTAGTTTTTTTTTTTCCGACAGAAGTTGTAGTTGTTATACTTAGGATTGTGGGTAGGAAATGAGATTATATAAATTTACTAATTTAGTTTGCTTTATTTTGGATTGAGGCCTTGTGGGTGGAGGAATGTGTTAATGGGATATAGTATTTAACATTTCATTTGATAGATTTTTTTGTTTGTTTGTGATAACAGCTAATTGAAAACAAGGAACATGCTAGCCGTTACTGCTAGGTAGCTGAAAAAAGGCAAAAGAAATAAAATAGAAAAAGTTGGTATTTTATAATAATTTAATTCTGTTTATCAAAAAATTAATAATTTAATTGTTAACCCGCGGGTAATACCCTACCCGCAAGGGTAGGGTACGGATCCTGTAAAATCCTACCAGAAAAAATTCGGGTAAATTATACCCGATCTGTTTTTACTCGGACCCGATCGGATTTTATCCGTATCTGGCGGGTATACCCATTTGCCAGGTCTAGTCAGGACCTACTGGTTTTCAGACTCCAATTCTATCCATTATAGAGTATAACACTTAATCGGCCCTGAAGGAACTGTTGTTTCCTAAGCTTGAGCTCAAACAAGGATCAGAGCATCTCCTGACAGGTTTTTTTGACATCTCAATTGAGTGGATTGATCTCTAAGTTCAATTATGGGGACTTCCTTTTGAGTGTTTTAGCAAAAAATGTGCAAGAGTTATTGGAGCGAAGATTGGAGATGTGATCAGAGTTAGAAAGCCTCAGGTGGATATTGATAGTGAACGGTATCTACGAGTTAGAGTCAGATGTTCCATTTCGAAGCCTTTGGGGGGGGGGGGGTCGCTTCATCAGATATAATGGTGGTGAAGAAAAACTATGGATTACTTACAAATATGAGCGCATTTCATCAATTTGTTATTATTGTGGTTGCTTGGATCATAATGTTAAGGATTGCGATGCAAAATTGGAGGATGAACAATATGGTAAAACAACTGAATACCAACATGGGGAGTGGATGTTAGTTGATACATCTAAATATCGATCTAGGGTGATGAAAGAAGGATTTTGCAAAACTGCAGAAATACCTAATCATTGTGATGAGTGGCGGCCGATGTCTGGCAAAGAATATATCCCATATTCAGTGGAGCAAGTGGCTTCCTCCAATAACAAGGATTCTAATCAGCAGCGCAATGATAATAATTCGAACTTGAAAGAGATAACCAATGAAAATTGGGTTTTCATTAATGGGAGGAAGTTACGGGCGTGCGATTTGGCGGGTTATCCAACAAATAAAAATCACTGAAAATGGGGAATGATAAGAGATTGTAATGGGCTTGAACTCTCCTATTGTGGGAATTGGACAAGAGCCTAATATATCAATACAAGAAATTAGGCTTTTAGCGACGGGAAGATCCGTCTTTAAAAGCCCTACGTTAGTCACTAAACACTTTTAGCGACGAACACCCAGTCGCTAAAAGTCCCTCGCGTAAAAGCCCGTCGCTACAAGTTTTGTGACGGAATTTCAAAATTCATTGCCTAAAATTGGACTTTTAGTGATGGACAAATTATACATTAGCGACGGAATTTTCGTTGCTAATTGTATTTTTTGTATTTTAGTTTATTTATTTTTTAAAAATAATTTATTACTTTAAATATTTAGCAACGGAATAATGTTTTAAGCGACGAAAATTTCGTTGCTAAAAGTGAACTTTAAGCTACAAAAATTCCGTAGCTAAAAGTTTGCCTTTAGGGATGCATTTATTCCGTCGTTAAAACTCTTTAGCGACGGAATAAATCCGTCGCTAAAAGTCAAACTATTTTTTAAATTTTCTTAATGCCCAAACCTGTAATTACAAATTCAAGTTCTCAACAAGACACAATCCAACAAATGCACATTAGGGTTAAATAATTGCTGATTCGTTAGCAATTATTTAACCCTACAACAAACACAATATACAACTGTATAACTTTAAAGAATTTATACTATAATCGAAAAATAAAATGTACATATGGTTGGGGAGGGCACGGGATCCAGATACAATAGAGTAGGGGAGGGGAGGGGAGTACAAGTTGTGAGGGCACGAGAGGGGGCTCAGGGATTGCCGAGTCCCGGATCCGGCTTAGCATGTCTAGGAGCAGCCCTGCATGTGAAGTCACAGATGCATTAATCTCAATAGCAATCGTAATTCCTAGCATTGGTAACATATGCAAGAATCTTTCCGAAATATCAAAATTTCGAAAAGATCGCTTATGTTACCAATTCTACTTTAATTAAAGAGTCTCAACCATAATGCATTTAATTGATATTGGGCAGATATCATTGCAGTGTGATAATTACATGCCTGCCAAGGCAAGGCCAGTGTTATTCGATCAAGTTGCACATTTTTCGTGAGGGAGCCATTAGTTGTTCTCTGTTAGAACAACCATTGAATAAATTATGCTTAAAACATTTTTCAATAGCCTAAAGTATATAGACTTGCTTGGATTTTGTTTTGCTTTGAAGCCAAGTTCTACTGATGAGTTGGATGATGGTTTGATTGGATCTCAATCATATACATCCTAACTTACAAGGTAAAAAGGATGAAACAAAGGACACAAGAATGCATATAACTAAGAAGAATGATTGTTCGTGGCGAGGATATAAGATAAACAAGTTGGATCATTGCAGGTAATATATTGAAGCAAAGGTTTCTTTTTAGTTAAGTCACATCTCTTGATATACCATATTATACTTGGAACAGTTAGGCTTTTTTAAACTAAATTCAGTAGCCGTCAAGCATTATGCTTGTTTTGTTTCGCTGATTGTGATCTATTAGTTGTAAGACAGAACTTTAAGTTACTTTACAAAAGGGTATGAAGGCATAAGCTTCAAAGCTTCAAGCCATGTCCCTAATGGTGAATGGATGCTTGGAAGCTGTAGTTCTCACTCGGGCAAAGTTGGAAGGGTCACTGGAAGAGACTTTATGGCTCATTTAGGATTTGACAGGTTAGTTTTGCAAGCAAGGCTATATTGAAGAGGTGAGAATTCCGGAAGCCTAGTCCACCTAGGTTGGTAGGAGCACAAAGGGTAGGCTAATTGATCCAGTGAATGCCTTTATTGTTGTGGTCCCCTGACCACCAAAACCCACTCAGGATGGAGTCGGTTTTTTTTTTTTTTACAGATATTAAGGGAAAAGAGAAAGGTTTGCATATAGTACGTTAATAGTGAAGCGAGTACTGATTTAATAATGTTGCTCGTCCAGCTTTGTTGAGAAGAAGGCTATTCTAACCGGCGTAGCGTTGTTGGATTCTCTCAATTAAGTTTTGGAAGAAAGCAAATCGGTAGGTTCCTAGGTACATCCCCATGACTAAGAAAATCGGAATTCCTAAAGTATATGAGAAGTAGTCTGCTAAAAAGGGTGAGGTATTGGGACTAAGGAATAAGGCTGATTTTTGAAGATTTATTTGTTGTCCCGAGTCGGTTACATAAGAGTTAAGAAGCAGCTTAAGGAGTTCGCAGCATAGCGTTGTAACTTGAAAGAAGAGAATAGAATCGTCAGCGAAGAGAAGATGGTTTATCAGCTGAGTTCTCGGTGAGACATGGAGGCCAATTATGCCTTCATAGTGCTGAGCTCGTAGAAGAAGTTGGGAGAGGACTTCAGTGCATAATATGAACAGAAAAGGCGTAGAGGATCTCCCTATCAAATACCACATGTAGGATTGAAATAGTCAATCAGAGTGCCTTCTATAAGAATGGAGAAGGAAACCGTCGTGACGCACTGCATGAGTAACCTTGTCCATTTAGAGGAAAAGCCAAATTGGCAAAGAATAGCAACAAGAAAGTCCCAACGGAGACGGTCAAAAAAAGTTTATCATTTTCATTTTGAGAGACCCTATGCCCCGGGCACCATGTTTTTTGAGATGAATATAATTAGATAATTCCTGAGCAATCAGAGTACTATCATATATGTGTTGTCCTTTGGTGAAGGCATTTTGATACGGTGAGAGTAGGAAGGGGATGATATTTTTGAGTCGGTTGCACAGGACCTTGGCTATGATTTTAATTATATAAGGAATTGCAGAGGCTGATTGGAGAAAAATCCCCAGGATCAGTAGGATTGTCAGTTTTGGGAATGAGAGCTATGATGTTCGATTGACTTCTTTCAACATATATCCTGAATTGAGAAAGGATAGCACCGCGGTGGTAATAGATTGGCCCATGAATGCCCAACATTTCTGGTAGACTAAAGGTGGAAAACAATCCGGACTCGGTGATTTGAGAGGCTTTAATTGAAAGACAACAGATTTTAATGGAAGCAAATATGCACAGTGACTTGAATAAGAGCAAGCTGCAAAATTAGATGATAATAGTTTGCAACAAATAATTATATACGTTGACAGTGGTCTATCAAAAGGAGCAACTAAGGCATTGAGAATCAATTATCTGGCACTCAATGATCTGTTCCAACTGTCTAACAGAACGAAGGAGCTTATAAAATATGAATGTACAAATGGTCGAGAAGTATTTTTCAAGTCAGTTTTGATCTCTATGCGATGTATTTTTCACATCCAGGTGCAAGCTCATGTACAAAGCACATACAGACAAAGAAATAACAAGGCATGAGTTACATCTATGAGATGTATCACAAAACAATACAAAAAAAAATTCAACAAATCAAATACCATATATATCACAAAAAAAATTAGACAAGTTAATTATCAAAATCACGTACCAAAAGCGGGAGAAAGGGTGTGGCAGGGTGACAGAGGCATCGGCAACAATGTTGAGGGGTGACTTGATGCCCCGACAGTAATGCTATGGCGCGTGGTGGGCGGCGGGGGTGCTGCAGAGGGGTGGGGTGTGTAGGCGGTGGGCGGGGGAGGTGGTAAGGCTTGGGGCGGAGAGAGGGCGGAGGGGAGGGTGAGAGGCTGGAGAAAAGAAAGAAGGGATAAGGTTTTCCATTTCATGGTCTTTAGCGACAGAATTTCGTGTAAAGTCCATCGCTAAAGGTCATTAGAAAATTTGATGGTAAAAGTCTGTAGTTAAAGTCCAATTTAAATATTTCTTTCAAAAAAAAAAAAATCAGAAAAAGGAAAAAATTTCAAAACTCTCAATTGGGGATGGATTTCTCCATCGGTAATAGTCCGTTGGTAAAACTTTGTCACTAAAGACCTAAGCTTACGTACTTACCGACGGTCAAATCCGTTGCTAAAAGTCGCTTTTAACCCGATTCTTTTCTGTCACTAAAAAAAGCCATAGGTAAGGAGGGCAAAAGGCCCGATAGTACATCCCTCGCCAATAGTCTTAAAAATTATCGGCATAAGTCACTTATGTCGAACTTAGCATATTGTTTCCCTACGGAAAGACCGTAGGCTTATGTATGTACAGTCGTAGGCATAGGTCTACACCATCGGGATTTCCACCCACAGTACTGTACCGTTGGCATAGGTTAAGCCTACGGTACCTTGTACTTACGTGGTACACTGGGGGGATAATGCATCTCGATCTCTTGTAGTTTTGAGTCAACTATGTAAATTAAAGAATTTTCTTAATTTACTCTTTTAATTACTTATTGTATTTATTGTTAGATCAACTCTAATGCCTATATATACAGGCCTCCTATATACTCTTTATATATACATAAACAAACAAAAAGTTTTCTGTTTCAACTTGGTATCAAGAGCCTTTTTCTTGAATTTTTTTCTAATCCCTGCACTCTTCCCCATGGCACAAACACTATTGTTATATATCATCAGACGCGCTGCCACCGCCACTGCGGCGTCCCTATTATTTTCCACTCAATTCAGGTCCTGTAACCACCACATACATGCTTAGAATAAAGAAATGGGTAAATTACACATGACACTCCTGAGGTTTGCCCTAAATTACACACGGACCCCCTATCTTTGCAAATTACACTGCGCTCCAAAAATGTAGATTTCTTTGACGGTGTTAACGGCTGGACAAGAAAAGACATTTCTGCCCTCCTATATAAGTACACAGTCTCTCTTAGGTTTTGAAGGGAAATTGAGAGGTCTGGCTCTTGGGTTACAGACGTCGAGAGAGGGCAGTTGGTACAGAGGAAAAAATGGGATCAAAATCGATCCCGTTTCTACAAGGTTGCAAAATCGAACCCAACAACGACGATGACGACAACGGCAGCCCTGAACGGTGCTACTCGAGTCAAGATCGTGGATGGTGGCTCAAACATAAAGGTATGTTTTCCTACCCTTATCCTCTGATATCAATCATTTCTTCATTTCTTTGAAACTGCTATGAATGATAGTTTAGGACGAAGCCCTAATTTGAGTCTCTGTTGTATTTAATTATGTGCATATTGAGTCTTTGTTGTATTTAATTATGTGCATGTTGAGTGTATGATTATTGCATGATGAGTATATGCCTCTTGCATGTTGTATGATTATTGCATGTTGTAGGTAGCCCTAGCAGAAAACCCTAATTAGAGGCCTACTTCCTACTTAGAGCCTTAATCAAAAGCCCTAAATTGAAGCCATAATCGAAAGCCCTAAAAGCCTTAAATTAATTCCCCTAAACCGAAAGCCCTAAATTGAAAACCCTAAACTGAAAGGCTTAAATTGAAATTGATAGCCAAATTGAATCCCTAATTAGGGCTCGTAGTTGAAACTCTTTTGATAATTGAATAAGACCTAATTGAAAACTCAATTGAAATCCTAATTGACAACTTAATTAAATTAAACCCCTAATTGACAACTTAATTAAATCAAAGCCCTAATCGACACTGAAATTGAAGTCATAATTTGAAGTCTAATTTGTATTCAAAACCCTGATTGACAACTCAATTGAAACTCTAATTGACAACTTAATCAACTTGCCCAATTAAAAACTTAAATTAAATCCCTAATATACACCCAAATAGATAACTAATTAACATACCTAATTGACAACTTTGTTAAAGCCCTAATTGATAAATAAATTAATATTATTTCTAATTGGCAAGTTAATTAGAGCCCTGTTTGAGAGCTTAATTGACATCCAAGTTAAGTCTCTTTCTAATTACATTACAGAAATGCATACCCTGCTGGTCCACTACTGTAACACAGCTAGAGAGATTGAGAATGTAGATCCAGACAGATACAATTACATGGACCTGCTAACTGATACAACTGAGCTAAGTTTGAAAGACCTCCCCCCTAGGCTAGGTTTATGCATTGACATGTACTTCATGTTGCCTGGAACTCGGGTCAGGGTTGAAGTAAATTCTGATAAGGCTTTGGTGGACATGTTTGCTCTATATGAGAACTCTAGGGATATACATGTCTACTTAGAGACTGATAGAGCTGAACCTGGGGCAGTTTGTTATCCAGAACCAAGTAGTCAGGCACCTAGAAATGAGGACTTGAATGAAGTAGAAGAAAGTGAGGGGGATAACAGTGATGAAGAAGAAGAAAGTGAGGAGGAAATACATCTGTCCAGTGATGATTCTGAGGACTTTGATTGGCAAGGAGTAAGAGTGAGTGAGAGTGAAGGAGAGTCATGGACTAATGATGAATACACCGAGATAGATGATGATAAGCTAACTGATGATGATGATGAAACCCCCTTGTACAACAGTGATGAGAATGTAGATATAGCTACAATAAATGTAGACAGATTTATGAGTGAGAAGTTGTTTCATCATAAGGAAGGGGAAAAATTGAACTACATCAGGTTTATTATTTGAAGATGTAGATCAATTTAGGGCAATTTTGAAGGACTATACTATTGAGAATGGGTTTAAACTGGTGAGAGACAAGAATGAGAAGAGAAGGGTGGCTGCCCATTGTGGTAGCCCTGGATGTGCCTGGAGAATACATGCATCCAGTATCCCTGATGGTGTAACATTTAAGATTAAGAAGTATGGCCCTGAACACACTTGTGTAATGGCCACTACTAATAAGGAAGCCAATTCCACTTGGATCTCAGAGAAGCTGCATAAATACATTAGGGGAAATCCTGACATAACTTTGGGTGGTATGCAAGAATTATTGGCTGAGAAGTTTGGTGTAGAGGCCCATAGAATGCAGTTCTATAGGGTTAAAAAGAAGGCACTAGAAAAAATTGAGGGGTCTCATGCTGAGTCATACTAGAAGTTGTGGATGTATGGGCAATAGTGATGAGGACTAACCCTGGTAAGCTTGTTCAAGCTTGAAACTCAGAGGGTTAGTCCTAACTTGGATTTGCCTCACTTCCATTGGCTCTTCTTCTCATTTGCAGCTATCCAAGATGGCTTTGGACATGCTTGTAGGCCTTTTCTTGCAGTCGATGGATGTCATCTCAAGGGGACTTTTGGAGGTGTGTTACTGTTTGCCGTGGGTCTTGATGGGAATAATGGCTTGTTCCCTGTGGCATTTGCTATAATTGAGAGTGAGAACACACAAAGCTGGAGTTTTTTTTTCACATCATATATTCAGCATCATTGGGGATGGTTCTAGGGCAAAGCCATGGGTATTTATGTCTGATGGCCAAAAGGGTATTGAGAATGCCTTAGCTAAGATCATACCACAAACAAGTCACAAAAGGTGTTGCAAGCATCTCTACTGTAACTTCAAGTCTATGTACCCTGGCATTAAGTTGAAAACATATTTTTGGGTTGCTGTGAAGGCATATAAAGTTGATGACTTTAGCCTTGCCATGAGTCAAATGAAGGACTGCTCATCAAAAATAGCTGAGTGGTTAAGTGGGCATAGGTTAGAGAGTTGGGCTAGGCATACTTTTGACTGTTAAGAATGAGCATGTAACTAGCAACATTGTTGAGTCCTTCAATAATTGGCTAGGAACTTGAGAGGAAAACTTGTACTATCTTTGGTTGATACTATTAGAAGTAGGTTGATGTCCAAGGTGCATGAAAGGTTTGAAAATACTGCCTCTTGATGGTAAGGTAGCTCCCAAGATAATGAAAAAATGCAACCAAGCAATTGTTCAGTCTAGGCATTGTAACATAGTGATGTCTGCTGGGGGTACATAATTTGAGGTGGTTGATCTTGGCAAGGTGCATTTAGTTGATCTTCAAAGGAGGAGTTGCTGTTGCAGGTTTTGGAATATAACTGGCATACCTTGCAAGCATGCAACAATACCAGGAGAATGGATGTATTAGATTTTGTGGATGTATGCTACAGTAGGGACACATATTTGAAGGCCTATAGTGGGGTCATGTACACAATGCATGATGATTCCCAATGGCAGCGAGCTCCAGGGGATCCCTTGCAACCTCCACCAATAAGAAGGTTGCCTGGAAGGCCAAGAATAGAGAGGAAGATGGCTGCTGATGAACCTGTTAAGGAAGGCAAGAGGTCATGCACCATAAAATGTGCAAGTTGCAAGGAAATTGGGCATAACAAAAGAACCTGTCAGAGGGCACCTGTGAGAGGCATTAGTAGGGGCACTGTTGCAATGAATGCAAGGGGTGGGAACCAAGCTGATGGTAGCCAAACTGGTGGCAATCAAGTGAGATGCAATCAAGTTGGCATGAATATGGATGTAAGTATACTAACTGTGGTGGTTTTGATTTTGGTTTACTATGATTTAGTTTACTTTTAACTAAATATAGTTTTGAATTTTTGAATAGGGAGGACCTGATGTGGGAGGTCCTAGTCAAGGAATCATGCCTTAGCAGCTGCTAGTGTGCAGCATTTTGTGTACATACATGGTGGTATAATGTGCAAATTATAACTGTAACTGCAGATTCATTTTGTGAATATCATGTGAAGATTCCAGAAACTGTGCAGATTCTTTTTGTGGAGCTTATTGAAGACTTTGTAAATGGTGTGGATTGCTGTGACTGAAGACAAGTTTTTGAAGTTAAAGTCACAGTGGGAATATGTTAATTGTAGGTTACAGTTAGGTTGACTACAAGATTCAAATTGTACACTTTAGGTTTTGGTCAACATTAATGTTTTTAATCATGTTTATCAACATTTGGATGATGTAAACTCTATTTGCACAATGTTAACATTTGGATGATGCATGATGTTCTTATTTGAGCTAATGTGTACTCCGTTTCAGTATGTTGCTCAAGATTTTGTTCTTACTTATTTGCACAGCCCTGTTTGACAACAGATTGTGCAGTGTGTTAGAGGCATTGGTTAGAGCAAGTTGTGCTTGTGTATATGAGTTTGAAAATTGCAGCTGGTAGAATTTGTGCATGGTTAGAGCGGGTTGGGTGTGCAATTGCGTGTTTGAACATGCATTGGTTAGAGCAGGTTGTGTGTTTGAACAGTCATACTTTTGAGCACGTTGGTAGTTATGTTGGGGACTTGATTTGTGTATTATCTTGGGGATTGAATTGAGCAGGTTGTGACTTGCATTTTGTGGTTGGACCATTTGAGCAGGCTGTTTCTGTAGTGGTCTTTATGCAATGTGCACAAACCACAAGCCCCTTTAAGAAGGCAACAGAGTCATTTGCCAACATCTTCATTTACCTAGAAAATAGATAACCAACATCTTCATTTTCGTAGAAAATTTCATTGCAGTCATAGATACTTCATTCAAATATCATTACATGAACCCTAGAAAATTAGAGAGTACCATTCCTCTCTTAAGGCTACATTGGTTGCATTACATAACCATACACCAAATTCCTCATTTGTTAATGACAAAAATTATCATCAACATACACATCTATGAGGAAATTAAAGAACAAATAACCAACATCTTCAACATTGCTTGATTAGACTCAATTAGCTGTAATTTTTGACTCTTACAGCTTCATTCGCCTCAAGCAAGTGCATCCTTGATTCTTCATTGGTTTCATGCTTTGAATTTCTTCATAAACATCAGGTGAATAGATGATTGACCTTCCACTTGGCTTCAATGTTGCTCTATCAGGATTGCACCAACTAAACATGTTACATCCACCAATTGCATAAGTGAAGAACAACTTCAATTCCCCTTGCTTGGTTTCTCATCAGATTCAACAATTTTAAGAATTGCTCGTTTTCTACACCAGCAACTTACGTAATTAAACCTTAGATCCAACCATTCCTCACTATTTCATGACCTTGACATTTTTTGGTTAGAAAAGGAGGAACAAGGAGAAAGAAATGGGTCTGCAAAGGAGAAAGAGAATGAAGAAGAAGAGAAAAACCCTAAAGGGCAAGTGGGGTTTTATTCAAGAAAGGGAGGGTAGTTTGGAGATGAAAAAAAATAAAAAGTGAGGTGTCAGGGAATCTATAGACAGAGTTAGGGTCCCCGTCGAATTTGTGTATCTTCGTGAAATGCGGGTACAAACCTTAGGGAACATAGTGTAATTTACAAAGATAGGGGGGTCCGTGTGTAGTTTATGACAAACCTCAGGGATACCGTGTGTAATTTACCCTAAGTTAATCTGTACTTATTTATCGGGACTGTTTCCCTAGCCACAATAGACCACACATGCCACCATAGACAACGCTCCACGCGCCACTATAGACAGCTCCCCACACACTGCAAAGAATAAAAATTATGCACTCGCACTTGCCTGCATGTGCCCAAACACGCCAACACGCGCCCATTTATCGCCACGCGTAGCACGCACTCATGCTTTCATGCATCTCACACGTTAATCTCCAGTGCCATTGCCACGTGCATGTACATGATCCAGCTTCTTTCTGGTTCAGCCCGACCCGATCTTTGACTAGGTTCCCCAAAAACTAAAGGAGAAAAAAAAAGGAAAATGAGAATTCCATGGTTGCCCAAATAGACAACAATAATATTTTGGGTCCTAAACTTATTCTTTATGATGCTAACTATCATCGTTGGGCACAACAGATCTATCGTTTGCTTCAAAGACGCCATTTTTGGGGTTATATCAGTGGCAGTGTTAAGGCTCCCTCTCTTATTGATGCCTTTTTTTAGGACAAATAGGCTAATTGGGTTTCAGAAGTTTCTAAAATTCTTAGTTGGTTTTCCAACACCTCATAGCCAATAATCAATTAACTCTTTGGACTATCTGATAGTATCCTGCCACCAACATTGTATCTGACTTGGTCTTTCAGTATTAGATTGATCTGGATATCCATCGTTGGAGTTTCGTGGTTAATTTATTCAAGACTATTACACTCAGTTAGCAATCCTTTTGGATGAGCAAACACATTGATTTCAATATACAACTTGTTTAGTGCATTACTCTCTTGCTCGTGACAATAAGAAACTATGCCAATTTATGATGGGTCTAAGAACGACATTACTCTATCCTAAACAGAAACGAAACTCCAACTCTTGCTGCTGCTCAAATCTGAGGAGGTCAGAAAGAAGACTACTGCTATCCCCGTCTTCTTTTTCAACTTAGAATGTTCTTGCCACTCTGATTGCGTTCTTCTTGCCTTTTCT
Organism: Escallonia herrerae; assembly: GCA_033070095.1. Lineage (NCBI taxonomy): Eukaryota > Viridiplantae > Streptophyta > Magnoliopsida > Escalloniales > Escalloniaceae > Escallonia > Escallonia herrerae. Next base: position 263,528 of record JAVXUP010000635.1, on the reverse strand, counting down.
TCTCGCCCTTCCTCTAGGAAGAAGTGGTGTGACTTTCACAGGTGGGGGTATCACTTGATGAAGACTGCAAGCGAAATTCAAAGGGCAAGAACTAAATTTCGGGCTTCGCTTCACCTAGATCACCGTCTCAACCAGTTGCTGCTGTTACTAACACTGCTGTATATGCAGTGCATTCTTCTTCTCCCTCTAGCTCACTACAGATGAATTGTCGGTTTTTTTTTCTCATTATCGCATTTCCTAGACAGGTAAGTTTAGTGGTATTTCTACTTCATCATTTCCTAGCTATTCTGCCTGTTCAGTAGCCTTAAGTACTAAATCTTAGTTTTAGATTCTGCTTGTTACAATCTTATGAAATCTAATTCCTCTTTATTCTCTCACAAAATTTCCAATTTTTCAATACCTCCTATAGATACTATTGATGGTACTGCCTTACACACCACACATATAGGAGCTATATCCACACCTTCACTCTCTCTATTTCATACTTTTCTTATTCCTTTATTGGCTTATGAACTTATATCCTCGGGTCAGCTTGTTGTTCATGGCTGTATTATTCACCTTAACTCTTCTGGTTGCATTGTCCAAAATTCCTAAACGTATAAGGTTGTTGGGACATATGGTAAAGTGGATCGCTCTTTGTGCTGGATTATCTACATCTGCCATCCACCTTCATTGCTACTGCCTCTACCTCTTTAAAGCTATTTAACTTTGGCATGCTCGCTTAGGTCATGCCTCATTATCCATGATTTTGTTCTCTTATTTTAGTGGACAATTTTGGTCAATTTTTGTCTCAGGTTTTAATGTTTACCTTGTCGACTTAGCAAGCAATCAAAGTTGCTACGTTTAATTTACTTCATTTTGGTGTATGAGGTCCCTCTCAAATTCTTACTAAGGGTGGATCTTATTATTATGTTACTTCCATTGATGAGGACTCTTGCTTTACATGGATCTATCTGTGAAAAATATTCCCTACTCTTGAGTATTATATTCTACTTTTGCCAAAATGGTCCATACTTAGTCCTCCAATACCACAAAAAGGTTTCGTTCAAATTAGGCCGCCGAGTTTACCTCTACCCCTTTCTTATCTTTACTTGCTCACGAGGGAACAAAGGTTCAAACTTCTTGTCCTGGCACATTTAAAAATAATGGTAGAGTTGAACCTAGGCACATGCGCATTGTGGAGACAACAAATACTTGTTGCGTTCTGCTTCTCTTCCTAAGTCTTTCTGGAGTGGAGCTGTACTTACTGCAATGTATACCATCGACCTCAGATCCTCGGCTCTTTTCGGCAATTTGTCTCCTTATGAGTGTTTCATGGTGTCCGTTATGTTTTTTTTTTTGTTCAACCTCGTCCTCATGAGTGAAAATATCAGAACCTAGAGCTCGTATGTGTTGTTTCCTGATAGAAGGGTATCATTGTTATGATCCTATATTTTAGCGGATATATTCTTCATGCAAATGTCTTCTCTTTATACTTCCAACCACACATCCTCACTTGACACTCTGGCACCATCCATGTCGGCATCTGGCTCTGCTCCATCATCTCAATCTCTTGCCCATCGGATTCATACTTCTGATAGATTAATTCAACCAAATGTTTGTTTAAACTTATGATTGCTTTGCTGCTCTATCTACTCTTCATGAACCTACTACCTATATAAAAGTTGCTAAAGACCCTCTATGGAAGATATGAATGATGAATTTCCTACACTCACTAAGACTCATACTTGGGTTTAGTTTACCTGCCTCTTAGTAAATCTGTTGTAGGTTTCAAGTGGGTGTACAAGATCAAGATACATGCAAATGACAGCATTGAACGTTACAAACCTCGGCTTGTAGCAAAGGAATATAACAAGAAGTATATGGCATTGATTACAAAGAGACATTCGCTCCTAGAGTTCATCTTACATCAGTCTGAGCTCTCATTGTAGCTGCCTTTGCTTGCCGTTGGTTTCTATTTCAGATGGGACGTAAAAAATGCTTTCCTTAATGGGGGAGCTCACTGAGGATGTGTACATGAAACTTCTGCTTGATTATCCTCATCCTCCACATCAGGTGTGTCATCTCCGAAAAGTTCTTTATAGTCTCAAGCAAGCTCCCCGGGGCTTGTTTTCCAAGTCCAATGCTGTCCTCACACAACTTGGCTTTACTTTTCCAGTGCCTATGATTTTGCTCTATTTTGTCAACAGTCTGACTCAGGCTTGATCTTGGTACTGCTATATGTTGAAGGCATGATAATCATTGGTGACATCTTTCAGGCACTACACTCTCAAACTCATTCTCAGTCAACAGTTTCAGATGAAAGGTCTTGAAAATCTTTTATACTTTCTTGTTCTTGAGGTCACCTCTACTCAGATTGGATACTTTCTTTCTCAGACAAGGTATGCTTCTGATTGGGTCTCCATGTTTGGCTTCTCTTCTAGTGATACTCTTATGTTCTCTATGGAGGAAAATTGGTAGCATTGTACATTGATTGGTGAACCTCTTTTCCGTCCCATCGACAACTGGTTGGTAGCTTGACTTCTCTCACTGTTACTCAACCAGACATTGCTTATGCGGTTCATTACCACTCTCTCTACCATTCACTTGGCTGACATTGCATTATCCGTCTGCCCTTGAATCAGCTCACTGGCTTCTTTGATGCAAACTGGGGACGTGGCCATTCTGATCATCGCTCCACTGCTGGTTTCTATTTTTTTTTGGTGATTATCTCATCTCCTGGCGAAGCAAGAAACAATCCATTTTCTTTCGCTCCAGCAATGGTTTTGAGTGTCGCGCTCTTGCTGACAGTACCTCTGAATTAGTTTGATTATGATGACTACTTAGGGACATCGGTGTCCCTTTTAACTCTACTGCCCTATTTATTGTGACACTCAGCGATATCCAGGTCACTCACAATGATATTTTTCATGAGAGGACAAAACAGAATGAGATTGACCGCCGTGTCACTCGTAGCCATCTAACTCATGGTACACTTCAGGTCATTCCCATTTCTTCCTCCCATCAACTTGCAGATGTTTCATGAAATCCTTAGCAAAGAACTTCTTGCACATTGTCTCCAACTACGTAAAATAAGAAATCTCCTTAATTTACTCCTCGTCTTACGTCAATTTAGTATTCTGTCAATTCTTAATTTACTCATTCTATCTATTGTTAGGTCAACTGTAATGCCGATATATATGAGAGGCCTCCAGTCTACTCTTTATACACATAAAAATATTCAAATAATCTTATGTTTCAACTGTGTTAATTACTTAGTATATTGCATTTTCTCGGTAAATCGATCAATGTCCAGTAAGGCACTCAGGTAATTGTTCAATTGCTGTAGACAGCAAAACCAAATCCATTGCATTCGGGTTTATAGGCGGACATGTCATCAGGTATACAAGAGTTTCAAGGGAATCATCCAGGCTGCTTCAAATGATGGCTTGAACAAGGTGAAATGGTCCTTGGAATATCAGAAAGGCAAATAAAGATCTGCCTGCTCCACACAGTAATATTTGCCTTCACTAGATGTGCCTGCTCCACACTCCTATATTGAGTTCCCAGTTCATTGCCTCTAGAGGGGTCGTTGCTTACTTGTCAAACCGTAGGAAAAATAGTGGCCGGTGATATCCGCCAATAACTATGTATGTCTAAGGACCCAGTTGAAGGTAGAGGTCTTCCTTTTTTGGAAGAGTGATGGAATTGGAGCTTAAGGGCATTATGATTATCTCAACTTTAAGCTGTGATATTGATTGCTTGATTGAGCTAATTGTCAAAATAATGACTGAATGGCAATTTTCACGTTTATTATTATCACTGCTTGTTGGGACTTATGAAAGGCAATTTACCTTTGCTGGCCATCATCACCCTTCCAGCCACCACTAACCATCGCCGGCCAACACCCACTTCCATCCACTACCATCATTTCTGATTTTCATAAGCCACCAACCGCCTCACGACCCAAGACGGCTGTTGTAACCACCACCAGCCGCTGCAATCAGGGCCACTTATCGTTGCCAGTCGCCACCACTATCTAACTTGATATCTGCTCCAAATCTATCTAGCTCATGTAAATTTTCCAAAAAATTTATACAGAAGAAAGTTGCACAAGTCTATCGTCTGTCTAGATTTCCCTCACATCTTTTGATCCTTCCATCTCATGTAGATCTGTCATGAATGTAGTTATTTTGTTAGGCAATACCCATTAAATCCTAACCCGCCCCCAACCCAACCCATAAGACATGCCTGTCATTGTGCCTGAGATTGTTTTGCTTGTTGTGAATCAACTGAGTATACGGGTGCTTCAAGTGGATTACATAAAAAAAAAGGGAAAATCTTGTCGGTCCGATTTTCTAGAATATCCTTGTGCATCACTCTTCAAATGGAACCATCAAGGTATACCTTCGGGGCTACCGTCGAGTTCTTATTTTGAATTCATCAGGGTGAGTGAGTTATTAATGTCACTTTTTGTTGTATCAACATTATGATGCCAAGGAAAGTGGATTCGCGGTCGACGTGGAGGTGTCACGAGGAATGCAGTCCGACTCAGATACCAAATATGTTGATGTGAGACACAACAAGGGCGGAGTAAGGGCAGAGACCAAGGACTTCCCAGACAGAGCCTGAGGGTGGCAGTGCTGCGAGGGCGATGACGCAGGATGAATATACGACGACAGTCACAGTCTGATGCTTAGGTCCGAAGTCAGGGTCATCTATGTTTCTCTCTCTAGGATTCTAGAGTGAGAAAGTGAAAGTGTTTTGAAAATGTCCAATCTGTCAAATGAATTCTCAATACCTCTATTTATAGAGGTTGAGATGATGATATCATCACGCGACACGTGACGCTCCTCGGGAGTGACAAGTCACCGAGGGGGTCCACAGCTGTCGGTGCTCCACGGACTGCCGAATCGCATATTCACCCGGCTTACCTTGCACAACGTCGCTCTGTCTATCTGGAAAGACTGGCTCCCACAGCGTCGGTATGGCTAGAGAACCCCTTTGATCTAGCCTCTAATCCAAGCCCTTGTAGAGTCCCACGAGGAGCGTCAAGAGACGCGTGGAGAACCTGACAGTGGTGAGGGCTGCCCCTGTAGCCAACTGTCAGGCGGACTAGGCGCCATGCCCTCCAAGGACCTGCTCCCGTCCTGGAGTGACCCGGGCGGGGGTCATTGCCCTGGGGATGTCGACGGTCAATGGTAAAATGAGTGGACATGCTTGCAGCTCAGTGCTCAATGTCCGGGGCAAGGGGTCCTTGTACCGGAGCCCCCCATGACTGTGACGGCGATGGCTTCAAGATTGTGAGCCCATCCCATAGTTGATTGTGCCGGCGATGGCTTCAAGGTTGTGAGCCATCCTGTAGTTGATTGTGCCGGCGATGGCTTCAAGGTTGTGAGCCCATCCCATAGTTGATTGTGTCGGCGATGGATTCAAGGTTGTGAGCCCATCCCGTAGTTGATTGTGCCGGCGATGGCTTCAAGGTTGAGAGCCTATCCCGTTGCGAGGGGTCCTCGTGCTGGAGCACTACAAACGGAGCCCCCCGTGATGCTGCACACTCAGGAGAGTGGGTCGAAGCACGTTCCACGTCCATGGCGGGGGCGCATGGTGTGGTGAATAAGTGATGCCCGAAGGCCTGTATCATGATTGTGGCGCATGGGCGCGGCGACGAACGTCGCGAAGACAATACTTGGTGCCGGAGCACATGTCATGAGAGTGGTGCAGCGACGAACGTCGCGAAGCAATACTTGGTGCCGGGGGCACATATCATAAAGATAGCGCACGGGCGCGGCGATGAACGTCGCGGAGCTATAGTTGGTGCCGGGGGCACGCATGATAAGAATGGCGCATGGGCGCTGGACGAACGTCGGGAGCACTACCTGGTGCCGGGGGCACGCATGATGAGAATGGCACACGGGCGCGGCGACGAAGGTCGCGAAGCTATAGTTGGTGCCGGGGGCACGCATGATGAGAATGGCGCACGGGCAGGGCGACGAACGTCGCGGAGCTATACTTGGTGCCGGGGGCATGTATCATGAAGATGGCGCACGGGCGCGGCGATGAACGTTGTGGAGCTTACTTGGTGCCGGGGGCATGTATCATGAAGATGGCGCACGGGCGTGGCGACGAACGTTGTGGAGCTTACTTGGTGCCGGGGGCATGTATCATGAAGATGGCGCACGGGTACGGCGACGAACGTCGCGGAGCTATAGTTGGTGCCGGGGGCACGTATCATGAAGATGGCGCACGGGCGCGACGACGAACATCGCGGAGCTATAGTTGGTGCCGGGGGCACGCATGATGAGAACGGCGCATGGGCGCTGCGACGAACGTCGCGGAGCAATACTTGGTGCTGGGGGCACGTATCATGACAATGGCGCACGGGCGCGGCGACGAACGTCGCAGAGCTATACTTGGTGCCGGGGGCACGTATCATGAAGATGGCGCACGGGGGTGGCGACGAACGTCGCGGAGACGGCGCACGGGCACGCGTCGGGTGTCCCGAAGATGGGATTTGAGCTGAGTGTACCTGTCATAACAAGATGATGAATGCAACAAGTAGTAATGACAAAGTTGGAAGTGATGGTACGCTGTCATCAGTGATGGGTCATTCGGTGGTAGTGCGCGACTTTGGGTGACGGACATCGCAGGAGCGGTGCGCGGTCGCGGATGGCGAATGTTGCGAGGTTGATGTACGACGGACGTCGCGAGGTTGGTGGACGACGGACGTCGCGAGGTTGGTGCACGACGGACGAGCGAGGTTGGTGCACGACTGACGTCGCGAGGTTGACGGACGACGGACGACGGACGTCTCGAGGTTGACGGACGTCGGAAGGTTGGTGCATGACAGACGTCGCTAGGTTGGTGCACGACGGACGACGCGAGGTTGGTGCACGACGGACGTCGCGAGGTTGGTGCACGACGGAAGTCGCGAGGTTGGTGCACGACGGACGTCGCGAGGTAGATGTACGAACGTCCGTAAACAGCACGGAGGTGCAAAGACTTGAGAAAACAAGTGCGCGTGGGAGGAGAGGCCATAGGCCAATGATTGGGGGAAGGCCAAGGCCACCACCCCTAGGGAGGCCGAGGCCGACCCTAAGGGGTGGCCAAGGCCAATGGCCAACTCCCATGAAGGGAGGCCAAGGCCACTCCCCCTTTTGGTGAACTTCGGGGGGGCCGACGGTAGGTCTTTTTATGAGCGATGATGAACCCGAAAGTTGCATTGCGACGAGCGTGTCGACGTGAAACGTACCCGCATGACGAACAAGGTGCCAAAGCCAGGTACAAAGTGTATGAAGCGATCAAAGCGCGGAAGGGACTTTGCGCAAAGAGTGAACAACCGGGGGGGGGGGGGGGGGAAGGCCAAGGCCAACACCCCATTGAGGCCGAGGCCGACCCCATGGGTTTGGCCAAGGCCTATGCCCTTGACCCTGTCGCTCCGGTTGCACCAACGGTCGATGTTTTTGGTGAAAAGGTGCTTAGGTGGTCGCGGCGCGACGAACGTGGTACTGTGAGTCACGGTAGCGTGAAATCATTGGTGACTGTGTCGGGCGTGAGGAGTGTGAGGCAAAGAATGCAAGTGACTTGGGCGCGCGCACTTTGTCCGGTTCAAAGCGTTGAATACTGTGCTTGTGCGGACGTGTCATGCACAATGGAACTCCAAGTGGACCTTTGAGTGCGACCAGAATAGGTTGGGAACACATTATAATCCAGCTGAGCTCCGTCCAACCTTTCCCTTTCAATGAGTTCTAGTGTTGAGCTAGGGTCTAAACCACTAGAGCCAGGCTAGTCCTACACGTGTTACACTATTAACGATTGATTTAAAATGTTTCATTTGTGCCGTATATTACCAGCAACCCTAATCTTACATTTTGAGTCTTTCGTAATCTTACATTTTGAGTCTTTCGTAACACACACACACACACAAAATCTCTCTCTCTCATCATCGCCAGCTAAAAGCAATTAACCTTTGCCGACCACCATTAGCCTTCTAGCCACCACCAACCGTCGCCATCCACCATCAATGTAATCGGCCGTCACCCTATTCCAACCATCAATGTCATCGGCCAGCACCCCATTCCAACCACCACTCATCGTTGCAATCCAAGATTACCCTTCTAACCACCACCATCGCCTCTAGAAACATCACCCTTTCAACCACACCACCATTTAATTTCTGATGGTCGAAAGCCACCAAGCGCCTCAAGCCACTGCCTCATGATGTACAACCGCTATCGTAATCACCGGCCGCTACCATCGACCACCCATTGTTAGTTTATGCAGTAGAAAAAGGGATAATGAAGTTATTTGCTATCAATTGGGCTGAATGCATGGTAGTTGACAATCTAGTTAAGCCGGAAGGAATTCGTTTAGAGTTACGAACAGCTGCAGCAAAGTTGGATAATCTAAAGGCTGAGGTTCAAGATCCTCCCATAGAAGTGAACTAGGAACTAAGGCTGATCCACATCCTATCTTTGTTAGTTCTTGTTTGAATGTTGTTGTACAAAATAAGTGGTTAATTTAGTGACAAATATAAAGACTATTTTGCCTAGAGTATGAAAAATCGCCACGTTTAGACAAAAAGTTGGTAGAATTTCAACTTCCAACCAAGCAAGACTTTAAACCTTAAATTTATATAGGCATCAAAGAAGATGTCAAAAAAGGTCAACTTATTTTTGAAGGACGAAATTGAAAGGTTGTTAAAGCAAAGTTTATCGGGACTGTTAGTTGCCAATCGATCTACCTAAGAGCCCCAGTTGCTACCTAGCACAGTGAAGCTAGGATCGAATTGGCGTCCCGTTAGTTTCTTGAAAAAGCTGGATTTCTAGACCAACAATTGTTTTTCCCAGATTCGATAGGATATTTGGTGAAACAAAAGCTTCCTATCTCTAAATGAAGGGCCTAGAAGGTGAGGACTTAGGGACTTTGGCTGTGTTTGGCGCGCGGGATAAGATCTCTGGATAGGATAAAATAATCCTATCCGGCATTTGGCGGCGCACTTAAAGGCCGGATAAGCTATCGTTTGAACTTGTTTTATCCCACTAAAGTGGGATAATTCTGTACCTAGGGGAGTGGTATAATATTAATCCTGGTGGGATTGGAATAAGAAGGATTCCACCCTAATTTTCTTCCTCTTTCCAGTCAAGACCATTACCGCATTACCGCAGCTACCAGTCGTCCGCCCATCTTCTTATGTCGCACGTCCGCCCATCTTCTCCGGCCATCTTTCCGGTTAATTTTCTTCCTCTTTCACGTTCGCCCGTTCGCCCATCTTCTCTAGCCATCTTTCCCGTCAAGTTTCTTCCTCTTTCACGTCCGCCCATCTTATCCAGCCGCACGTCCGCCCATCTTCTCCGGCCGCACGTCCGCCCATCTTCTCCGACTGCTGGCGTCACGTTCACCCATCTTCTCAGGCCTCAGGTCCGTCATGGCCTCATGACCTCTCCGCCGATTCTCTGTTCACAGCCTCGATCCTTCTGTTCGACTGATCTTCTCCGTCCACAGGCGTCTTCTCCACCGATCTTCTTCGTCCATCCATCGGTGTCTTCTCCACCGATTCTCTATTCACAGTATGTATATATATATATATATATATATATATATATATATATATATATATATATATATATATATATATATATAATATTTTATAAAATGCTTATCCAGCTTATAACCCGGACTTGGTCCAAACGCCGGATATGATTTCTTGCTTATCCGGCCTTATATGATGGTATAGCTTGTCCGGTCTTATCCGCCCTTATCTAGTCCTATCTGGAACTCTTATCCTTGTCGCCAAACACAGCCTTTGAGTTTTTCCTTACGAGGATCACAGTTCCTTGGTCCATGTTGCTATGTGACCGATTGGATTGGTTAAACCCGAAAGAGGGTTTGGAGAAAAGGGAACACCATCCCCTTCTTCATATTTTGGGGGTAATTGCTTCTTGTTTCCAATGATTGAAGTTTAAGAGGAATTACATGCTTTACCTTGGGAAGGTGAAAGAGCCGTAATCTGAGAAAGATAGAGCCTATTGATTAGGTGAAGAACTCTAATTCAGTCTATTTATGAACTATATTGAGTAATTGGGTAAGAATTGGTAACAGCCCAACCCCTATAATTGATCGCAAAATTTTGCGTGAATATTGATTATAAGTTTGCTGTCGAGCGTAGTTAAAAAAAAAACAACCAGCTTGATATTATCTTAATAGCCTACCAGGGTGATGGGGCCCTCCTTTATGTGAGTGCTTTCTCTGTAGAAAGGGCGGCCAGCTTTATATCTCTTGCCCAAGTTTTGTAGTCCAATTGGCACCCCAATATTCCAGTTAATCTCGGAGATGATCCATCGTAGTCCCAGCATTGTTCTTCCCCCTCTCGTCTTTTCTCCGAAAATGATGCAGGAAATATACTCCTGATTGTTAGGACAACTTCCAACTTATCTCCCTAATGATTTTTATTCCTTCTGCTCCCCCTGCCAGGGATGAATTGTTCTCCTCCATGCATAACCAAAACCCTGTACAATTATGGAGTGTGATTCTTATTTCATATACTCATTTGAGGTGCAGTTGAGTGAGCTCTGTAGAGAGTTGGCAAAGATTGGCGTTGGACTGAAGGATAGACTCAATCAGCAATGTAGAAATCTAGTTTACGTGTTAGTATTAGCTAAATCTTATCTCCAGGGAAAGTCCGTCAAAATACAGATTTTTCTCTATGAAGAAACGTCAATGCTTTGGTTTATTTATCTTCCAGCTTTCCACACAAAGACTGTTGAAGATGTGAGTTTAGTGGCGGTATGACTCAATAAACATCTCAGTCGTTTGGTTTTGATGCTTATACATTGGATTTTAAGTTGATTTTGTGCCTTATTTATATCAAAACAAGTATACAATAAGCTCAATTTGAGGCATACAGAAAGCCACTTGCCTTGTAGTATAGAGCGACATGAGCAAATAGATGAATCATGGTTGGCCAAAGAACAAAAGAGGGTGAATCATGTGATACGGTATGGTCTTCATTCTCTGGCTCGCAATATGAAAAAGTTCCTTTTTTAACACTTGAAAAGCCTATCAATGGCCTGACTATATGGCTGGCTTGAAAATAACCTTCGACTTTAGCAAAATATATCACTAACATGTTGCATGAGTTGCTACAGTACGAGACTACATGGCTCGCAATACGGTATGGTCAATTAAATATATGGTAATAATACCTCTAAAATTTTCTACTAATAAGTTAAAATAAAGAGTCATGGTGCATGTGAGACTTTAATAAGTGGAGGTAAAAGAATAGTGAAATAGCAAAATAAAGATAATGACATGTTGCAAAATTGAACAAAAATGACGTGTCATACACAATGCACAATATATATATATATATATATATATATATATATATATATATATATATATATATATATATATATATATATATATATATATATGCAAAAGATTAGATTTAGCTAATACTTACACGTAAACTTGATTATTAAGTTGCTCATTGATTCTTTCCTTCAGTCCAACTCTCTACAGAGAGAGATTTGAGGTGCAGCTCTGTAGAGAGTTGACGCAAAGGTTCGGGTTGGACTGAAGGAAAGAATCAATGAGCAACTTAATAATCAAGTTTACGTGTTAGTATTAGCTAAATCTAATCTTTACGGTCCAAATTACAGATTTTTTCGAACATGTTTCTATCCAGAAACTTAAATGCATTGGTCTGTTTGTCTTTCAGCTTTACTCAATAACATCTCAGTTGTTAGATTTTGATACTTATATACTGGATTCTAAGTTGATTTTGTGCATTATATATCATAAAAAGGTCCATCATAAGCTCAATTTGAGACGTACAGGAAGCCATTTACCTTGTAGTAGAGAGAGACATGAGCAAATAGATGAATCATGTAATAGGGTATGGCCTTCATTCTCAGTGGCCTGATTATGTCCCTAACATGTTGCATGAGTTGCTACAGTATAAGAATAACCACCCCACCTTCCCTCCCACGGCCCAGATTGCTTAACTAATTCTTGAATTTAAGGGTGGATTTTGACGTTCATGTAGGTTGATCCCCAACACGTCTATGACAAACAGGCATTTTGCCATATTGGCTGGATTCGAATGGAATCTTAATTAGGTTGAGATCCCCAACATGCCTATGACAATTCATTAATGGCAATTCCTTATTGGTGTCATCACAAATGAATAAAGCTCCAGGAATTACATGCTACTCACGGGGGTTTATAAAAACTCAGAACGTTCCACATAAGCAAAATAGAGTTGGATGGGGAAGCACAGGTTCCATCATTTTCCCCGGCTGTTAATCCCCCTAAAACTTTACTATAAAAAGGCCATAAGGTACAATATTCCTCTTCACTACTTGCCTCAAACCATCTTATTTCTTCACGTCCTTGGGTTTTTGAACTTCGTGGGTGTTATTGAGAAGCGATGGGTCTAATTGGTAAGATGGTTCGCCAAACAAATGTCAAGTTTGATGGAGATGTGTTCCACAAAATCTTCACACACAGACCTCATCAGATGTCCACCATAAGCCCTGATAATGTGAAGGCTGTCAATCTACAGGAGGGTGGATGGGGAAGCACAGGTTCCATCATTGTTGTCAACTTTGTCCATGGTAAGACAACAGTCATTGCAGTTCTCATCAAAGCTAATAGCAGAGTTGAATAAGCTTTAAGTTCTCCTTGTTTTTCGTTCTGGTTTTTAGAGGGAGCCTGGGCTGGCTAAACAATGAGCGGTACATATACCCCTCTCCTCCACGCCATATTTAGATGGGATCTCATCCTAGTTCTCCACGTATAGTGTCAAGGAAATTTGAAGTTGAACTAAATTCAACACATAAATATAATGAGCATCTATTTCCTTTCTTTCTAATGTCGATGCTTATCCTTTGGCCTAGTTGACATCCTCCTGTCATAAGATCTCCATGAAAGAAAGCACGGCTTCAGCCCTTCGTGTGTAATGACTACACTGGTTTTTTAAGGCCTATTTTTGGGCAAATGGTGCACTTAAAATGGCGGGCAATCAACATATGATTATTAACTAATTTCATAAGTCAATCTAATGAAATAACGAAGCCATCGCCATTGAAAAAAGTATCATACCTACATAATGATATGAAATGTTTGACTCACATTGATGCCTCTAAAACAGTGTCCACAAAAAAGTTGCAAGCCACAAACTTGTTCTTCTTCTCGTTTTTTACTTTTTGGTACGCAGGTGAGAGAAACTTGAAACCAACAACTTTTCGAATAAGTGATATCCTTGCTTTCTTATGCTTTATGGCTCATGGTTAGTACTAAAATACATTTAATGACGTTTCCAATTCTTCCCTTTTTCCAGAATTACTATGCTGACTCGGTCTGTAGATACGGCACCTTGTCCTGTAAACTCCTAGAGAAAATGAATTCGTAGTACATATTTCGACATGCACAACTTTTAGCTAGCAGTGCCCTTTTAATACAAGATTAAAGGTCGAAACCCCATGATAACAAAAAGAAGCCTGTGGTCTAAGAACTAAACTTCTACATGGAAATTTTGACTCCGCATAAAACATCAGATGGGAAACAGAAGGTGGCTGAAGAGATCATCGAAGCCGTGGACGAGGAAAAGCAGTCAGTCACCTACAAAGTGATTGGTGGAGATCTCATGGAGTTATACAAGACATTCAGAATCACTGTTCACGTTGATACAAAGGGTGAAGACAACTTGGTGACATGGACCTTCGAATATGAGAAGCTGAATGCAGGCACAGAGGATCCAGATACTTTGATGGACTTTTGCCTAAATGTCACCAAAGATATTGAGACTCATCATATTCTGCAGCAAAAGGTATGAAATGGTTAACGTGCATTGCTCGATTATAAGAAGTTCCTGTACAATAAAATGCTGTGTACTCACTTTGTACGAAGCCTCTGCTGTATCATGACATGTGGTATACTAAAATGTTTTATATGCAATAAGAAGGACGGCTGATGTACCAGGCTTTCCTAGTTGTGGGGTCTTTGTAGTGTTTTAATACTTTATTCACATTTTATGCAAAATAGAAAAGAACAAAGAAATAAAGAAATCATGCATTAATTCTTCTAAGAAAAGAACAAAGAAATAAATAGATTACCTCTTTCTAGCAAATTAATTAACAAAGATATAATTTGCTTAGAAATTAGATTTAGCTTACACGATAAATTCCTTTAACCAGTGATGTAGGAACGTACTTGAAGGTTCCTTTTATTGTCGGAGACAAAATAAAGAAACTTGTAGATATTTTCTTGACAAAGTTCAAACGAGATAATAAGTTTGAAAGCAGAGAATTCATGCTTGGTGCTTAAAAGGCGGTAACCTTGGCAGTTCCTGTTTTACACCACGCAATCGGTAAAATCTCGGGAACTATGGCAGAGGGCATCCATGGGCATAAGAAGCCAGGACTGTGGGGAAGAAAAGCACTCGTAAGAAGGTGCACTTGTTGGCATGCAATCCAAAAAGATGGGGTGGAGGTTTGGTAACCAAAATTTAAGTAGTAAGCATCTCAGCATTGGAAGTACTGTCTAGTCTCCTCTCAATGTAAAGTCATCTTCAACTTGGAGGAATCGGTAAATGAAAAGAAAATATTAGATGCTAACTTTGCTGCACAAATTACTTGAACTTTAGTCTTAATTAGTTTTGACCCCGTGCGTTGCATACGGGAGCATATTATGACTACTAAAAATCTCATCCAGATATCGTACTAACTTTGAGTTTCAAAATTTTAAGAATTGATAGTGAACAATACAATTGGTAATAACATACATACATAAACCGATTCCCACATTATAGTCGATCATTGTTTCCTAAGAAATAAGATATGGCGCAAAATTGTTGTAATGGTTTCTAAATATTAGTTTTATATTCGGAATTGTTGCTTAATTTTACTCATTAGTAGATGTTATCGGGAAAATAAGTCTATAAATAGACTTGTCACTAAATTTGGAACTTTCAATTGACAACTTAATTAGAAAGGTGAAGTTAGTAATAGTAAAAAGAGGCAACTATTTTTGCATCCAGGAAACATGAAGCATTCAAGAATAGGCAACTATTTCATGTTCGAATCACGAAATAAAGTTAGCTGTTTAACAATGCATAAAACATGATTGAACTACATTATTTTCAATTTATAGCGGTTACAATTTGCCTTTAAGCGTTCCCGTCTCTTCCTAAACAAAAAGCAAAGCAAATTATCTGCTGATTAGAGTAGAGAGAAAAAGGTTACTAAGAGGAGAAAAATAAGATTTATGTGTACATATACATCTAATTATATACAATATTTATCTAGCATTTTTTATGCTTATTCACATCATTCTGACTCTTATAGAGTCGTAGTTCATCATTAATGTAAATGGAATACAAAAACATAATAAAGTTTGTAAAATAGAGTTCGCAACGATGATAAATAGAATGACCATATATACTATAGGAGGAATTGCTTCTATTTCTGTAAAACATGTTCTTACTAATTGATGCTGTATGCAACCAAAGACATTAGAAACATATCATAAAAAAAGATAAAAGAAATATGAATCGTGAATTAAAAAGTGTCACAATTTAGATACCAATAGTTGTTGTTAGGCTGTGAGTATATATTCTAAAGTTAGAGTACATTAGAACTTAAATAATAGAAATCTCTTCATAAACAGTAGCATGGAAGGAGAGGATGGTTACATGAAGATGTGCGAGGCAGAGAATTGCGTTTATGAAAAAGAGTATGTGAAACTTTGGAGGTATTTGTGATTCTTATCGATGAATGACTTGTACTTAAAAATAAATTTTCAAAAACAAACTAAAACTAATCAGATAGGAGGCAAAAAGGTCATTTTTTTTCAGCATTCAATATTTTTTGTGTTAAGAAACATGAGGCTAAAATTTTGGGTTTTATAAATTCTTCAATTGTTCATGCTATAGATAGGAGATAATAGACATAACTTAAAAATGTTTTTGGAGACTTAAAAATGAAAAGTATTAAGTGCAATGATATTAGTTTAGTGATAGAAAGTTTGTTTTCCTTTGAAATATTCCTTTTTAGAAATAATAACTCTCCGTCTTTAAATATTTTAGGAAAGTTATAAAAGGTAAGTGATACATTTAATTAGAAATTGATTTAATGTTTGAAAGAAAAGTTTTATTCCACGTGGCAAGAAGAGAGAGTGTCCACGTAGGCAGTGACATGACTACTTTCTCTCAGCTCCGGCTTTCATATATATATATATATATATATATATATATATATATATATATATATATATATATATATATATAATTCTTGATACATTGAGCACCAACATTTTTAAATTCTTTTCAACTAAACCATGTCATTGGCATTGTAAACATAAACGTAAGTTTCCTCATTTAACCTTAACATTCATAAGGTTTTATATCTATTAGTGTCACGATATAGTCCCTATGTCCTACTTCAGTGACCAGTTTTTACTTTTTGGCCTATATATCTAAAAAAATAAAAAATTGCTCACTTTAAAGATCGAAAAGTTTTTGTATGTATTTTTCCTTTACCCCTTCTATCACTATAAGAAATCGGGCTTTTAGCGATGGATAACATTTCCTCATTTAACCTTAACATTCATAAGGTTTTATATCTATTAATGTCACGATATAGTCCCTCTGTCCCACTTCAGTGATTAGTTTTTACTTTCTAGCCTATCTAAAAAAAAACTGCTCACTTTAAAGATCGAAAAGATTCTGTACGTTACCCCTTCTATCATTACAAGAAATTGGGCTTTTAGCAACTGACAAGTCCGTTATTAAAAGCTTTAAATTCGTAGCTAAAATTTCTTAGCGATAGACACCCCGTCACTAGAAGTCTGTTGTCTATAACCTCATCGCCAAAAGTTTGGCGACGAATTATTGAATTAGCGACGGGAGTTTTGTCCCCAAATATTATGTAAAATATATAGCGGCGAAAAATTCCTTCTCTAAAAGTTTTACTAATGAAATTTTAGTGATGGAACATCCCTCACTAAAAATTATTCGCAAAATAAAAACTTTTTAGCAACGGAATATATGTAGCTAAAAGTCTGTCGGTAGAACTTTTAGCAACGAAATAGTCCGGGGCTAAAGTATTTATGCATATCTTAAGTGCATACCTTTAGTGACAGAATATAATCTGTCACTTAAAGTCAAACTAATTTTTAAAGTATATTTTTTATACCTAAACCTTTAATTACAAATTCTCAACAATACAATCTCAATCTAACAAATATTTCTCAATGCACATTAGGGTTAAAAAACACTATATATATATATATATATATATATATATATATATATATATATATATATATATATATATATATTTACAAATTCTATATTAATCAAAAAACAAAATGTGTACAATATTCAAGAGGGCACGCGAGCGGGATACAATAGAGTAGGGAAGGAAAGGGAAGCATAAGTTGGGAGGGCATGGGAGCGGGATACAAATAGGAGGGCACGGGAAGGGAAGGGCTCAGGGGTTGTTGAGTCCTAGATCTGGATCATGCTGATCATCGTCATCCTAGATCTGGATCCTGCTGATCGTCGTCGTCCATTGGGGGTACTGTCATCCGGATTCGGCTCGGTATGTCGAGCAGCAGTACTACCCTCCATGTAAAGGCATAGACACATTAATCTCGATAGTAATCGTATATAGTGTTTGTACCTGATTATGCGCTCTGATCATCCTGAACACCTCCTCAGCAATGCGATGGATTACATCCTCGTGTAACGGTGCTCCGTGGTCGGTGTCTGCATCTGTGGAAGGGCAGTGGGGGTGGGAACGCTCTTATCACGACACATACTGTCGTGCTGGACAGGCTGCATACTCGACCTTTTGGCCTATTGACGAATCCCGATGTATCTATCCTTCGCTTCAATCTCCCAACAATCGTACCTGTCCTCGTGATTGCTAATGGCTATCTGGATTGCTACTTAGATCCCCTGATCTGTTCATACCAGGCCTGCAAAACAGTGATTTGACATTGAAAATATTTAGACAACATACATTGAAGACAACTGAAATTTTAACATAAACAAATTAATAACTTACATCAATATGCCATGAAATATTTGAAATGATGTCCCCCGCCTGATGGGCATCGTCCTTATCCTTCTTCCTCACGTACGTCAGAGTACTGACCTTATCCGCCTCTAGGTTTGGGTGCTCAGCCGCATTCTTGTGTCAGAGGACATCGTGAGCCACCGACCCCCCTCCGCCGCATGTGCGTGGGATGTTCTTGCTCCCACTCTTACTCTTGGCCTCCCAAGATGGATCAATCCTCCAACGATCAACCATCTGCCCCCGTATAGATGGAGAGATCCAGTGAGGGAGATACGCCTTTCACTCTTACATCGGGGCATCCTCTGGCAGCATTTTCTTAGCCCGCTTTCATGCGTCGTGTAGCCATCGTTGATAATTCTTGCTGCTATAGAAAAAAAATGCCTGCCACCCCAACGCCTGCTGCTCAAGCGACTCAAACTCGAACCCCTCCTACAAGCCATCCAATTACGGAATCAATAGTTTAAATATTAGGTACTATTTAAACAAATAATGACTGAGAAAAAGGAAAACTATACCAGCCACTCCTCTCACGAGCACTCCCTCGTCCCGGTATCCCAATCTGTTCAGTATAGCTGTGGCTCAAAAAATCGACCCTTTACAAGGATGCCGATCTTCGATTTCTCCAGAGACTCTAGGATCCTTATAAAAAAAATACATTAAATAAGTGGACCATAATAACTATCGGAATTGAAGAATGTAAGTTCTGCATTATGTGATTTTTTTACATACTGGCCCTCCTCGGTGAGAGTAACTCTTTATTGACGCTGGGGGTCGATGCACACCCTGCGTGTAGGTCCATGGCCTCGTCGAGATCCTAGATAAAATCAAAATTAATAAAGTTCAAATATAATTTAAATATAAGTCTAACACTATGACTAAACACCGATATCAAATATACCTGAGGTGGAACCCACAAAAGAAGGTGAAACGGCATGCATGTGGGAGGAATCGACCTGGGGTTAGGACCCCGCCTATTGGATGTGATTACTATGTGCCTTGTCCTCAGTGGGCAATGATGGGGTGGGAGCTACTAAGGTTAATGCAGCCCGACATCCACCGCGATCACGAATAGCCTGTAATTTATCCATAACTGACTTTGTATAAAGGAAGTCCAAAGAAATTAACACATTGAAAACAATGTATAGTCCACAACATGTTACAACATTATATGAACCGAGTACAAAAACACTATATGATCCGAGTATTAAAACAATGCATGTTACAACATTACAAGTCAACCATCTTCATTTTGAGAATCATCATCATCTTCATCATTAGACTTGTCATCCTCTTATTCCAGGGACTCGTCGTCCTCTTCATTTTGTAATTCATCCTCTTTGTCAATAGACTCCTCCTCATCATCTTTAACACTTTCTGCATCTTCCGGTCATCATCTACAATTTCATCTCTTACATCAAGTGTTGGTTGAAGAGGAAGATAGCCGTCCTCGTTGTTCAGCTCAACAGGTACCAAGACAAGTGCTTGGTTGGCTTGAAAAATGTCTTCCTCACTGTCATATACCACGGATAATTTCTTGGACCTGATAATTGTATACCAATGAGATTTAGGATTTCCGACGTCTTTCGCGTATAAGACTTGTGCATCTTAACTAGCAAACATAAACAGCTCGTCTGATGCAAGTCTTGACATAACATTGACATCTACAATCCCTTGCGAGCTAACACGGATTCCTCTACTGCATTTGACATCAAACAGGTACACTAAACATTTCCAGAAGGTTTTGGGTACCCAAATATGTTAGTGCAACAATCTCATCCAACTCTCCATAAAAGTCCATGCAATTCTCATCATAACAATCATCGTTGACCAAGACTCCACTTTTTGGGTTTGTTTTGTTCTGTCATCATCTTTTACGTTAAACCTAAACCCGTTGATAATCTAGCCTCCATGACAAGATGCTTGTTTACTAGGGCCTTGAGCTAGTAATTTCAAGTAGAAGGTTATTGGTTTATCGACCAACTGAACCTATTATTGAAGAAGGTAAAAATTAACGATAAATCAACATACTAATAAATCACATAATTATATATAACACATAGTAAAGTTTGGTTAAAGACTTACACGTCTTTTGAACCACTTTACAAATTTCAATATCTGATGAGATTCAAGTCCAACATGATCAGTGATTAAAGATTCCGCATCAAACTCATTGCAAACTGATATAGTTAACTCAATGATCACACATTTTCAAGTGTCTACAATAATTATTTGAAGACAGCAACTTATTCAACGAATGCTAAAAATTCATCACAATTTAGAAGGTATATATTTTTGCAGCAATGTACTCTTCATTCATTAGCCACCGAGTATAAGTTTGTCCGAACGGACTACCCGATTGTTTGAATATTGACAAATGTCCTTCCAAATTTGTGCTCGCTCCGGTTTATTTTAGCCTAGTTGATTTAACTTTGCATCAACATTAGGCCCAAAATTTTGGCTACAAAAGTTGACAAGTTCTTCCATTATGTAAGCTTCAGCAATTGAGCCCTCAACACGAGCGTTATTACGGGCTTTTTTCTTCAGATAAACATGAACCTAGAAGTTCAAGGAATAGAGTTAAGTGAAATATCAATGATAACAGGATTTGCATTACGTGTAAACGAACAACACAGAGTTAAAGGGTTACCTCTCGAATGGATACATCCACCGATATTGCACAGGTCCACTCATCTTAGCTTGATAGTCCAAGTGGACAGCCAAATGCTCCATTGAATCAAAGAGTGACGGTGGGAATATTTTCTCGAGCTTGCAAATCGTCACCACAATGTTCTTCTCAAGCACCTCCATATTACTCATCCGGATTATAGAAGAACATATATTTTGAAAGAAATGAGATAATTCATTCAAAGTCTCGCATAAAACCCTTGATAAACAGTCCCTGGAAGGCAATAGGTAGAGATGGCAATGGGGCGGGTCGGATGCAGATTTTATAAAATTCGAACCCGCCCCGCTACTCAATGAACTTTGCCCGCCCCAGACCGGGTTATGTAAGTAAAATACCATAACCGATCCTATGTGGATTTAGGAACCCCGAACCCGCCCTGCCTCTACTGTAGCATGCAAAAAACCCGAAATCAACCCGACTCGACCTGTTCAGCTTGGTTTAGCAAATATTTCACACTTTTTAAACATGTATTACACCAAAACTTGCACCCGTGTTCACAAAAAATAAGCTATACACATCATATTAATGTCTAAAAATCCTAAAGAAGACATTAGTAAATTACAACATAGTTCAAATAAATTATAACATAGTTCAAATTAATATTCAAATAGACTGCACCATAGTTAATAGTTCAAATGGATAACACCACATTAACATTCAATCACTTGGAAGTAGCAAATACGAGAGGTTAAGCTCGTTCAGCTGATCCGCATTCTAACTCCAAATACATATGCAGTCATTGTTTACTGAAAAATTAATAGGAAAAAAATGACATTAAAATAAATGGATACAAAAAAAAGTGAAATTATTCTGAAATACAATTTACATAAGGAATCATACACCCGTAACACATGAGTTGTCACCGTCTTTGTCATCATTAATTGTTGCATATCCCTTGTGTGCTAGATTAAATATACCTACAACACCATAGTACAAATTTACAAGTACACGTGAAAATTCAAAGTATTATCAAATTTAACTCCATGAATAAAATAATAGAATGAGCTTACATTTCATTTCAACAGCCCACAACCAGTCTTGAGCACACATTAATGCTTCTAGTGTCTTTGGATGAAGCCTATTAAGTGAGGACTCACTAACCTACCACTTGTGCTAAAAGACGCCTCCGATGCCACTGTAGATATGAGAATAACAAGAATATCCTTAGCCATCAGCTGTAATGTCGGGTATTTCAATCCATTAGTCTTCCACCAAGCCAAAATATCAAAGTCCAAAGACGTAGGCAACACATCCTCCTCGAGATAATGATCCAACTCAGATTTCAGTATAGTCTTTCTCTTCTTCTTGACATGTTCATCAAAACCTTTAAGAGAATCTAGACATCCTACCTCAACACACTCTTGCGAGAGAACAGATGCACCTCCACGAGTATCATGATCACTAGTCTCTCTATTTTGGTATTCACGAAGAAGTCTATAACAAAGTGATGACACGTTTTCAGTTTCTTCCGCTACTCCCGACCCGTAAAACTGACTGTAACAATACTGAATCAACTCCATGTTGTACCTAGGATCCAACACTACAGCAACCGCCATGATTCCATGAATATCTAACCAATATTTATCGAACTTCTCAAGCATTTTCTTAGCCGTACTTCTAATCACCTCACTTGAACTAATGAGCCACTCACCTAACTTCATTCGAATCTCACAAATTTTAGAAAAAAACAAGTTAGCCGTAGGATACTTTGTGCCCGAAAACATCTATGTTGTTTCATAAAACAACCTCAACTTGTCACATCTCTCTTGCAAAAGTCCACTCTCTTCACTTGGGCAAGTTTTATATTGAGACTCTGGTTGCTTCAAGCGAAAAAAAACATCTTTATACACAAATGCAGTTTCAAGCATCAAAAAAGTTGAGTTCCATCTTGTAGGACAATCAAGTGCAAACTTTTTTGTACTTGAAATACGCAATTGACGGGCAGTCTCTTCAAATTTCTCATCTTTCTTCGGTGTTACCCTCCAAAAAGTCACACTTCCTTTAACTTTTTCAATTCCCTCCTTTATCACATTCAACCCATCTTTAACAATCAAATTCAATACATGTGCCATACACCGCATATGAATCAATTCACCAAACAACAACAGAGAACTAGAATCCAACTTATGCAAGAAGTCATCAATCATTGCATCATTCGTAGTACAATTGTCAACTGTAAGTGTACATAATTTTCTATCAATGTTCCAATCAAGAAATGTTTGTGACAAAACCTCACAAATAACTTCACTAGTGTGTGGACATGACAAATATAAGAACCTATAAAGGATAAATTTAACAATTATTATGCGAAGTAGGAATCAAATTAGATTGTAAAATACCAAAATGTCTCGTGATAGCCATAAAACCCTTCTTTTGATTACCAGAAGTCCACAAATCAGTTGTAACAGCAACCCTACTTCTTATCCCCTTCAACAGCTTCATCACTTGCTCCCTCTCATGTTCATAGATATTTATAATGTCACTCTTCACTGTGTTCCGGGTTGGTATCTTAAACAATGGTTGAAGTGCAGATGAATACCTCCTAAACCCCACGTTGTCACCAATAGATAACGGGTATTCATGCAAAATTATCATGTTTCCAAGTTCTCTCCTGGAAAAATCCTGATCAAAGGTATAATTACCTAGTTCAGGCTTAGCATTTGCTTTATCCATTATCCCAGCCAAGAGTTCTGTCTAACATCTGGTTGCCTTAGACGTTTACATCTGTCTAAGTGCATACACAGGTGAGTAGTCCCATTTCTTGGTTTTGCCCCAAGGGTTTTCTTGCAGTGAATACATGTTGTTGTCACGTTTCCACCATTTTTTTTCCTTTCGAAGTACTCCCACACACTACTTTTCAAGTTCTCGTTGTTTAACTCATCGGGGCCACTATCAAGGTCAACAAGTTCAGAACCAAAGACTCCTATGCTTGCATTTGGTGTTGATGGCTAAAAAGTTTGATACTCTAATGTAGCTCTAGGGGTTTGCACCGGAGATGATGCAACGGGAGAAGACATAATTTCATTGGAATACATGATTTTATCTATATAGTTACTTAAACTGAAAAGAATGATTTTCAAGAAAATCAAATAAATAACACCTACTCTGAAATAATACCAAATTGGCTAGGACTTTTCTAATATGCCCTCATAAAACCATATGTAAATAGCATGAAAAACTAATTGATAACAACATAAGAACTTAAAGAGCAAAAAACTGCTACCCAGCAAGTAATTGAGATAATGAACCCATAAAATAAGAACAAAGTTTCTAGCAATGACAAAGCACCTGGCAAATGCAAACAATAGACCCACTATCACACCCAACATGCTTCTTTCTGACGTAGTCCCTTTTTTTAGGTTCAGTTGAAGATTTATTAATCCATGGCCTTTACGTGTTAGTGGCTTTGGCAGAGCAACGGTCTAATTTAGAACGATTGAAATAGGTTATGTTTCTATTTGCCTTAACAAACAAAGCAAGCACCTTCTATCTACAGGATGTGAGAGGTACTTTAAGCCTGAAGATTAAGGCTAGTCTAGTTATCAAAAGTGTAAATGTTTAAGAATCGCAATCTTAAATGGATCCCCCGCTAAAAAAAGGAGCAATTGAAGGAAAATATGGGATCTTAGCATACTTTTTTCAATAATACGGCTTGATGTCTTTCATGAAATGGGTTAAATGACAAAGTTAAAAATTCCAATTTCCTAGACGGCTCCATTTTTGGCACCTTATTTTGTTTGCTTTGACTGTTGTATAACTATCATGCTATTAAGACAACTAAAAAACTAAGTGTTACCTGTGAATCAGGATAGATTTCTTCTTCAAGAAGAAGATCAACAAAGATGAACATAACCACTAAAATAGACATATACATTGAAGAGAGATTGTAACGACCCGGTCCATGGCCCCACCACAGGGCATTGCCTCCCTTAAAAGGGCTAGCCAAGTAGGTACTTATGAGTTCCTTGGCAAGGTCTTATAAGGGTCATCTCATATTATTTCACATCCGATGTGGGATATTACAATCTACCCTCCTTATACCTTAGCGTCCTCGCTAAGGCTCAATCACACATAGCCCAGAATCTTCCTCTCTAGCCAATGTGGGATATACCGGGCTCACCCTTCGTTGCCCCAACCATCCTCTTGATGTGGGATATACCCGGGCTTGCCTTCGTTTCCCCAACCATCGGCAACCCGACTGGATAGCCCAGCCCGAGTTTTCGAGAGTCGGCTCTGATACCATCTGTAACGACCCGGTCCATGGCCCCACCACAGGGCATTGCCTCCCTCAAAAGGGCTAGCCAAGTAGGTACTTATGAGTTCCTTGGCAAGGTCTTATAAGGGTCATCTCATACTATTCCACATCCACCCCACACCCATACCCGAGAGTCCCTTGCTTTGTTTTAGCTTGCCTGTCTAGCTAGATTACACACTGTGGATGCAAACAAAGCCTTTTGTAAGTTGTAATGATGCTATTGAAGTAATGAAGATATTTGTGACCGTTTTGCCCTCGTGTTGAAATTTACTCTTTGTGCACTGTTTTATGCGATGTTGATGCACTGCTTGCTTTAAATTGTTGGGATTGGTTGGCGGACTCTTCTTGCGAGCGGCAAGTCGAGTGCCACACACGGTTTCCTTGTGCCATCAAGGGCCACCGTGTGTCAGGTCTGTAACGATCCGATCCACGCCCCACCACAGGGCAATGCCTCCCTCAAAAGGGCTAGCCAAGTAGGTATTTATGAGTTCCTTGGCAAGGTCCTATAAGGCCAATCGCAAACTCTCCCATAACCGATGTGGGATTTTACAATCTCCCCACCTTATTCCTTAGCGTCCTCACTAAGGCTCGATCACACATAGCCCAGAATCCTCCTCTCTAGCCAATGTACGATATACCCAGCTCACCCTTCATTGCCCCAACCATCCTCTTGATGTGGGATATACCTGGGCTTGCCTTCGTTTCCCCCAACCATCGACAACCCGACTGGATACCCCAGCCCAAGCTTTCGAGAGTCGGCTTTGATACCATCTGTAACGACCTGATCCACGCCCCACCACAGGGCAATGCCTCCCTCAAAAGGGCTAGCCAAGTAGGTACTTATGAGTTCCTTGGCAAGGTCCTATAAGGCCAATCGCAAACTCTCCCATAACCGATGTGGGATTTTACAGAGATTGATTACCAGGCTAACATAAACCGGACAGATTACCTCAATGGCGGGCATCAATTCGTGGCCGTACAGTGGAGAGTGGTAGTGCATTGACCGCCGTGCGATACTGCAG
>JAVXUP010000635.1:22500-232500 GCA_033070095.1 Escallonia herrerae | reverse complement strand
GCTTTACTAAATGAATTTGTAAATAAAATAAAAAAAAATTCTAACAATCCCCCACAAAGGTTTAAAACCTTAAAAAATCAAAATAATATTATAAGAATGGGCAACTTTATACTGCACAATGGGTGTAGGTGCCTTCCGGGCTTGAACCTACACTTAGTGTTGACAATTTCCGTTTGAGGGAGCCATAATGGACTACGCCTTGAATTAGGTCCCTTGATCAAACTTCAATTAGCCACACATGCAATATTGATATAGGGCTTGGTTCATAGCGGGTAGCGCTATTAAAGGTCATGCGCTCTAATCTTGATTCTCATGAGAGTCTTTAGGGATCAGCCCAGTTCCCACAGTCGCGGCCTCACGACCACTCTCATTTAGGTGAGTCCTTCAAGGGTACGTGTGACTGTACCTCGCGAAAATATCCGCCTCGGGCTCATTCAGGGTAAAACCCTTCCTTAGCATCACAAAGTAGCACTATCACCATAGGGATGGGGAGGAGACGTTCTCCTGTAAAATTAGTGCTATCATTATAAGTCACGCTCTATGGGTTGTTCTTACCCATTGAACCTTCTTCATGGGATCTCCAATCATAAAGGTTGGGTTACCCCCGCTGGTGACTCCCTGTGGGCTTAAGTCCCATCCCCCTCGATGATTCAACTACACCCTTTCTGGGTAAACCTTTAGTTAAGTTATCAGCCAAATTCTTTTCAGATCTCACAAAATTAAGAGATATCACATTTTTATTTACTAGTCCCTTGACTGACTTGTACCTTACTTGTATGTGTCTGTTCATCTTTTTGTTCGTGTGAGACTGTTTAATAAGATCTATAACAGCTTTGCAATCACAATGCACAGATAAAGCTGGTAAAGGCTTATTTACTAAAGGTATGTCTAGCAAAAGATTTCTTAACCATTCAGCCTCTGTACAAGCTGTATCTAAAGCGATCAGCTCAGACTCCATTGTACTTCTAGAGATGATAGTTTGTTTCTTAGATCCCCACGATATAGATCATCCTCCTAGTGTAAAAACATAACCAGTCGTAGATTTGATCTCTAAACTATCTGTTATCCAATTAGCATCACTACACCTTTCCACCACATTTGGAAACCCCTGATAGCATAACGAATACTCTAATGTCCCTTTAAGATACTTAAGTACTCTCTCTAAAGTATTCCAATGCTCCTTGTTAGGATTTTGGGTATATCGACTAAGTCTCCCAACAGCATATGCTATATCAGGCCTAGTCCTATTAGGGAAATATAGTAGGGATCCTATGATTTGAGAGTAATTCAATTGTGATATCGGTTCTCCCAAGTTCTTCTTTAAAGCTATACTCGAATCATATGGAGTCTGTACAGGATTAGTATCATAATATCCAAATTTCTTCAACATATTTTCTATGGCACTAGATTGAGTCAATATGATCCCTTCATGAGTTTTTCTAACGTCATTCCCAAAACTATATGAGCTTCTCCCAAATCTTTCATATCAAAGTTCCTAGATAAATAGGTCTTCACATTCTTAACAACATCTAGATTAGTGCCAAAGATCAGTATGTCATCCACATATAAGGAAAGTATGACATGTTCACTATTATCCTCTTTATAATACAGACATTTATCATGATCATTAATCTTAAACCCATAACCTAGGATAACTTCATCAAACTTTTCATGCCATTGCTTAGGGGCTTGCTTAAGACCATAGAGTGATTTCACTAACTTGCACACTTTATTTTCTTGTCCTTTGACCTTATAACCTTCAGGTTGTTCCATATAAATTTCTTCATCTAAATCTCCATTTAGGAAAGCGGTCTTAACATCCATTTGATGTATCACTAGGTTGTGTATAGATGCTAGCGCCAATAGGATTCTAATGGTGGTTATTCTAGCTACAGGAGAATATGTGTCAAAGTAATCTATCCCTTGTTTTTGTGTGAACCCTTTAGCTATTATCCTAGCTTTGTATTTTTCTATGCTCCCATCAGGTTTTAGCTTCTTTTTAAATACCCATTTGCAACCTATGGGTTTGCTTTCAGGAGGTAGATCAGATAACACCCAAGTATTATTTTGAATGATTGATTGATACTCATCATTGATTGCTTCTTTCCAAAAAGGCGAATCTATGGATGACATAGCTTCTTGGTAAGTCTTGGGTTCTCCCTCAACTAAATAGGTGAAAATTCCTTCCCCAAAGTTCTTTTCCGTCCTCGTTCTTTTACTTCTCCTAGGTTCAATGGGAGACTCGAGATCCACTTCTCTAGTTATGCTACTAGGAAGTACCTTATCACTTACTTGGATTATAGAGCTAGAGGGTTGGATAGAAAGCCTAGTCTTAAAAGGAAATATATCTTCAAAATATGTAGCAGCTCTAGCTTCTATGATAGTGTTATTTGAGATATCACTAATTTCAGAATTAACAACTAAAAATCTATTTGCACTACTATTTTGAGCATATCCAATAAATATGGCATCTATTGTTTTGGGCCCGATTTTCTTTCTCTTAGGTTCGGGTATGGCTACCTTAGCTAAACACCCTCACACTTTTAAGATATCCAGCCTTGGAGATCTCTTTTTCCAAAGCTCATATGGAGTCTTGTCATGATGACAAGACGGCTTCCCCCCACAAGTTCTCTGGTGCACCGGAATTTAATAACATTGCATTAACCATGTCTAATAATGTTCGGTTTTTCCTCTTCGCTACACCATTTGATTGGGGTGAATAAGGAGGTGTTAATTCATGTATTATCCCACTATCTTCGCAGAAATTCTTAATTTCATTCCACGTGTACTCTCCACCTCTATCAGACCTAAGGACCTTTATTTTCTGTTCTAGTTGGTTTTCAACTTCATTCTTATATATCTTAAACTTACTAAACACTTCATCCTTGGTCTTGATTATATAAACATAACAATATTTTGAAAAGTCACAAAATATTTATTGCCTGCTCTAGTAGAAGTTCGGTTTGAGTCACATACATCACTATGTATAAGTTCTAAAAGGCTTGTATTTCTATGGACTGGTTTGTGAGGTTTCCTAGGTTGTTTTGCTTCTACACAAATTTTACACTTGCGTTTAGTATCTACATTTGCTTTTGGAATCAAGCTTAAATCCATCAACCTCTTGACCTTTCCATAGTTTATATGTCCTAATCTTTCATGCCATTTCTCACTAGATTCAACATTTAAAACTAAAGAAGAGCTTTCATTTGAATTGATCAAGATGCTTAGTTTAAACAATCCATCGCAAACATAACCTTTTCCGACAAATACATTATTCCTAGTTATTACAACTTTATTAGACTCTATAACAACTTTGTATCCTTGTCGGACTAAGGATGATCCACTAATCAAATTTCTTCTGACTTCCGGAACATGCCGCACTTCGTTAAGCGTTAGCGTCTTTCCCGATGTCATCTTTAAATCAACTCTTCCGATTCTTATCACTTGTGCGGCTGTATCATTTCCTAGTGTCACGCTTCCTCCACTTGAGTTCTGATAAGTTTTAAATAGTCCACGATCAAAGTAAACATGTACATTAGCACCCGAATCTAACCACCAATCATTACTTTGATAACTATAATTCACTAAACAAGGATTAGGATCAAACCTAATAAGAGGTTCATCATCTACCAACATGTTGACTTGATCTCCTTGGTTTCTACCATTTGGCTTGTACTTCTCAACCCTTTTGTAAAAGCAATCTCGAGCTATATGATTGGTCCTTCCGCACACGTAACATGGTCTCTTCTTTCCTTTGCCCTTAGCATCCTTTGCATTCTTGTGATTTGGAAGGTTTGCGGGTTGGTTATTGTTGTTTTGAGGAAAACGGTTGACTAGGAAGTTGTTGTGGCGGGAGTTTCTTCGATGGAAATTATTGTCGCCTTGGGTGTTCTGCCTATTATTGTTTCTAAAGTTATTCCCCCTAGGTCTAAGATGGTGTGGTGTGTTTGAAGTTATATTATTTTCCACCAAATTAGCTTGGTTCGACTTTACTTCCTTATGTTTGATGCTTTTCCTATGCTTTTCTTCTATCCTTAGGAAATTGAAAGCTTGGGTCAAAGTTAAGGTTCCTTGTTTATGTCTAAGACCTTTAGCAAAGTCGGACCAAGAAGGAGGAAGTTTGTCTATAAGGCAAGACACTTTATAATCCTCACTAAACTTAGAGCCATTCTCCTCAACGGCCCTTAAATGGTCTTGAAACTCATGAATTTGATCGCTAATTTCTTTTCCCTCGACCATAACAAACTTGTTAAACGTAGACACATTAAAGCATTCTATACCGGCATCATCAATGCCATATTCACCTTGTAAGAGATTCCAAAGTTCCTTAGCACTTTTTGTAGCATGATATACATCATAAAGACGATCCGAAAGAGCACTTAGGATTCTATTATGGCAATGAAATTCAATTTGTTCGGGAGTATACCAAGAACTCGACTCCCGAGATTGACTATTGTTTTCCTCTATAGCCGAGATGAAGCCTAAAACGGTAAGCCAATATTTCATTTGTCTTTGCCATCTTTTAAAATTTTGTCCATTGAATTTTTCGGGTTTAAGGGTGATGGTTTCATCATAATTCTGTACTGGGTAAACTGCTCCAAAACAGCCTCAATCCAATCACTTAGTTGTTCTTACTTCTGCCCCTTGTCTCTTCCAACATGTGGTTCAACCCTGCTCTTAGCAGCTTTGGCAGTTGATGCAGTACCCTCGGTAAATGTTGTCTTGCCAACTTTTGATCCCCTTTCCATAGTAGCAGCTAACATGGACTTTCCCCTTGTTGTGTCAGCCATCACAACTCCTCCACTGCTACCTGAGGCCTTAAAGTTTGCATGATAGCTGTTGGAGGCCTAGAAGCAATAACTGTTGGCCATGATGTTAAGGTTGGCCTCTGACATGTAGCTCCAGGTGGAACCCAGGCAGCCCTTAGCTATGTTCTTGTAACAGGTTTTGAAGCAGGAGTTGGCTGTGAAACAATTTTGGCAAACAACACAATCTCACTGTTTAAACAGAAGGGAAAATGCAAACAAGACAAACACACAATAACAGCTGCATCAATTTAACTATTTATTTTGGCTAGCTAGCTTTGTGGGAGGAGATGGCTGTGAAATAGTATGCATAGGAGGAGATGGCTATGGAGGAGTTTGCTGTGTCTGTGGAGGAGTTGGCTGTGGACCTGATTGATTAGGGAGTCTTCTTCCCTAAAAATGTAAATTTGTAGTGAGTAAAAAAAAAAGACATTGTACTAAAAAAAACATGCGAAGACATGATCCCAATCAAAAAATATTAAAATTGCATGACAGGGGTTCACTACAACTATCATAACCACACACTATATGCAACTTTTGAAACTACAGGGTCCTTTTTGCAACTACCATAAACCACAAGGTTGTCTAATGCAATCTTCTCATAAACATATATTCCACAACAATTTGAACCTTTTCTCCTCATAAATCAAAAAATACAAATGATGTTGCATTTCCAAATGAAAAAGAAAAAGACAGTACCCTTTTTGTTTTGGCTGGAGTCATAGTACTATCCACTGCCTTTTCCTTTCCCTTGCTTGTGTTGGCCTATAAGATCAGATTAAACTTAAAATCAACCATACAAGAATGATTAAACTAAGTTATAGAGATAAGTTATATCATGTGTATTGGGCCATACCTCATAGGATTGTCTTACAAGTCTGGATTGTGGATGGACTGGGTCTTTGCATGACCTATTGTTATGACCCCTTTCTAAACACCTTGCACATGTGACATACTTGTTGCTCCTACCCATTGTAGGAGGATTTATGGGCTCATCATCACCTCTTCTCCTCACCTTTTTAGGCTTGCCAGTTGGTCTGCTATAGAAAGGTGGGGCAAAAGCATCCAAACCACTAACTACCCATGCATCCTCACTTGGAACAAGATGTATCATACTGCTACAAGCATCCAAATAAACATCCTTGCTATAAAAATTGTCTACATATGTCTTAGGCCTCTCTTTGTTCACAAATATAGCAGCCATAACATGACAACAGGGACTCTACCACAATCTTGTCCAACTTTCTCACAATATTAGGACATATTGCACCCTTAAATTTCTCCATCCCTTTCTTCTTATAAGCATAAGCCCATTGTTAAATGTCTTTCCAAGTATCCTATATGTCATAGTACTAGTAGGAGGCAACCCTAAACGCATGCACATATCTAACAGCTCCCAATATGATAGGTAGTCAGGGTCACATTTAAAAGTTATACTTTATCTCTAGTCCAAGACCTATTGGGTGGATTTGTAAACCCCCCCCCCCAATAACGAATTTTAATAGTGACTTTGCCTGACATTCTGCCAATAGAAAAAAAAACAAAATCAATAATGGCCTAACCTAAAGCAGTCCTTTTTAACACATGCAATAATTAACATCAGATAAGGCTACATATGGTGAGGGACCACAATCAAATTAACAATTGTCAACAAATTTTAGCACTATATAATCTCGGGGAAGGAGGAGGGAAGGGGAGTACATCAGTTGCATGGCTTTGAATTGACGGAAAAAGTAGATTACAGAAAAGCCCTAGATTAGACAGAAACCCTAAATTTTAACAGATACCCTAGAATTTAAAGCCCTAAATATTAATAGAAACCCCAGAGAAGTTGAAAATTTCTAGGTCTATGAAAGTACGAAGTGAACAGAAACGTTATCCTATTGTCAATATCAAAAAGTTACCTGGAATCGCTCTTCGATCAATGTAATGTCTTCTTTGATCAATGTAATGTCTTCTTCGATCTCTGCCCATTCTAGTTTGATACGATTTATCAGCCATATGTTCGATTTTGTGCCTGATTTGTCCTATTCTTTGTAGATTTCTTAATTTTTTTGGTGATTTGTTGTAGGGTTTTTGTTGAAGGCGACGGGTTCTTTTGAGAGAGTTTGTAAATTTTGGATTGAATGTTAGGGTTTCAAAAACCATACAAGGT
Source organism: Escallonia herrerae (assembly GCA_033070095.1). NCBI lineage: Eukaryota > Viridiplantae > Streptophyta > Magnoliopsida > Escalloniales > Escalloniaceae > Escallonia > Escallonia herrerae. The sequence continues at coordinate 225,540 of JAVXUP010000635.1, read as the reverse complement.
TGTTATATACAGGGGTAGTTTAGGCAATTCGTTGATTCCGTAATGTTTCTTGACATATGCAACACATTTTTAACCTGAGGTGTCTTTTTGAAACTTTTGAAACTGCAGGGGCCTTTTTGCAACTGACCCAAACCATGAGGGTGGTTTTTGCAATTTTTCCTTCTAAAAAATACCATACCCACCCCACGACTTGGTCAAATTCAAAATAACCCGCTCCTATTGGGGTGGGGCGGGGCAAAGACTCATGGGTTTGGATTTTTTTGGCATCCCTAGCAATAAGAATGAATCTTTCCATAACTATATGGTAGTCGTGACTCTTCAACCCTTGGAACTTGCATTCCGATTCATTGTAGCAACGAGATATGTTGGACACATGCCCATCTGAAAGCTTTAAATTCTTAACCCACTGACAAACCTTCTCCACATGTTTCTTATCCAGATTGTACGATTCTTTTGGAAGTGTCGTCCTCCCGCTGACTGTTCGAGGATGCAAATCATGGCGTACACCCAACTGTTACAGATCCTTTCTTGCTTTAAGGTAATCTTTCGATTTCCCCTCGACATTCATCACTGTGTTGAACACATTATCAAAAACATTCTTCTCAATGTGCATCACATCCATGTTGTTTCGAATAATGAGTGTTCTCCAATAGTCTAACTCCCAAAAAATACACTGTTTCTTCTAGTTGTGCTCTTTCTTGTATTCTGGAATCTTCTTCTCCGGCACACCATTGCCATATGATATGTCAGTATCAAGTGTCTCCAGTTGTAAAAGCAACTTCTTCACCCGATGGATAGTCTAGTGTGATATCCTCATGCTCTATGGTCCCGTCCAATTTATCCTTCTACCTACGGAACTGATGGTTTAGTGGTAAAAACTTTTGATGACATCTGAACCACGAGAATTTCTGTCGTGCTTTAACGTATGATCAGGGTTCACGCCCACACAAGTAGAGCTTGCTAACTTTTTGTGTGCACTCCAGCCACACGTCATTTCCAATGCAGGGAAATTGTTATAATCCACATCAAAGCAGCCATCATCTGGAAGTTTAGTTTAAGAGATGCATCATAAGTTTGAACTCCATGATTCCGTAGCTGTTTGAGCTCATCAATTAACGACCTTAAATACACATCTATGTCCTTACCAAGATTCTTCAGCCCCGAAATAAGCAACAACAAAAACATATACGGCTTCTTCATGCACATGCCTGGTGGAAGGTTTTACGGGAGAATAATAATAAGCCATGTGGAGTAGCTAGACTGTCCTAAAGGTTTGAACCTATCGCTTGCCAAACCAAGTCTAACATTCCGAACTTCCTGAGCAAAGCTTTAATGCATTCAGTCAAACTCCTTCCACGCCACTTCATCAGCAGGGTGTGTCAGCATATCGGCATCGCCGCTGCGAGTCTCACAGTGAACCCTCATATGTTCAGCCGTATTGGAGGAGTAGTAAATTCTTCAAAGCCTTGGGGTAACCAAAAAATTTTGCAATACCTTCCATGCAATGTTTTTCTTCTTCCCTTTGTCCGGTTTATACATTGAATGATCACCATACTGGAGACCGTGTCAAGTCCATATTCTTTTTCCAGAACAATGTACAGTCGTTATTGCATGCATCTATCCGCTCATAGCTCAATCCAAGTTTTATCATCATTTTCTTCGCATCGTAGTACGACGGGGGCAACTTTTCACTATTTAGAAAATTTCTTTGATAAAAGTAATAAACTCGTTAAATCTTTTCTCACTCAGCTCGTAGTCCAATCTCAACTGTAATAATCTACTAACCGCAGACAACCGTTTTGTGTTTTTGAATTTCATACCACAACGGCTCTTCCTTGTTTCTCAACAAATAATAAAACTGATGAGTCTCCTCGTTCAGTTGTTGGGGGCTATCATTGCCGCGGTAGTCACCTCAGTCAACATTAGCATGCCCAATATCTATAACCATATCTTGATAATCATATTGTGTCTTCTCCCTAACTTCAGCTTGATTCGCCGAGTTGGATGACAATATTACCGTTTTCTCGTGTTCCATCCACCTTGTGTATGCACCCATAGAACAGTACCGGAGAATATTCTATTTTACTACCATTCTTTTTCTCCATTAGAACAACTCATATTTACTGCACGGAAACCTTATCTTCTCAAAGTTAACATATGCAAGATGCACGTGAGTGAACTCGAGAAAATTCATCGACGTGATCCTCACAATTATCATAATTTTTCCTTTTCATCCCATTTCGATCGACCGACATGACGACCGAGATTATTATGTACCACCTTAAATAAAAACTTATAATTAGGTAGGATCGATATGGAAATGAATGCATGCATGTGAAAACATGTCTATACCCCATCAGCTCTCTAACAGGCACTGGTCCCAGCCCATTTAGAAAAACACATATTTATAAAATAGTTACCAACTCATACTTAGTCCTATGTATACGAAAAATACAACATCATCTTCCCGTATTTATCCAAGTACACGACATCGATTAGATGTTCTAACCTCCATCTAATCTTTCTCTTGCAAGATTTTAACGGATGTTAGAACACCAGATCCGTATGCATTTGGAGAACATTTGGAGAAACACTGGAGAAAGTAGTGGACCAAATATCCAAGACATAAAACATGGAGCACGAGTCAATATACTGTTTTATAAACACTTAGCTTTTCCAAATTGTCCAAACTGGACATCCAAAGGCTCACTACAAAGCATTATGTTGTAATGAGTACCTTTGAACGAGAACTAAGAATTTTTATACATGCATGCATTTGAAAATTGGTAACACATCGAACCATCTTTCCGAAATTTCAAAATGTCGAAAAGCTGGAAACATCAAGTTAATTTGCAAAACCATGCCATAACCAAAATGATTCACTTTAGAGTTGTCAATGGAATTCACAAAATAAAAATGAATATTTCTAATACATGAACGCGGGCGCGGGGTTGATATTGCCCTACTTGTTATCGAGTCTGGGGTTTACGTATATAGTCTGGGGTTTACGTATATAGTTAGGGTTAGGTAGTATTTAAGATACTTAGGGTTAATTAGGGTAATTAGGGTTAATTGAGTTCTTTATAGTTAATCAGGGATATTTAGGGCGCATAAATTAAGGTTTAGTTAATTAGGGCTAATTAGGATTTCTTTATATAATATGGGTTTAAATAGTTTAGCTAGGATTTGTCTACGATTTATTAGGGCAATTACGGTTTAACAAGGTTAATTAGATGTGATTAGGGCTAATTAAATTAACAGTAAATTAGAATTAATCAAGGCTAATCAATGTTAGTTACGGCTAATTACGATTAATTTGAGTTAGTTAGGTTTAATTAGGATTAATTAGTGTAAACTAGAGTTTAATTAAGAATTAATTAATTAATTAGGGTTAATCAGCTTTAATTAGAGCTAATTAAGGCCAATTAGAGCCAATTAATTATGGCTAATAAGGGCTAATTCGAGCAAAATAGGATTAATTAGAGTTAACTAGATTAATTATTGTTAATTATGGTCTAATTAAGAGTTAATTAAAGTTAATTAGAGTTAATTTTTAATTTAGGGGCAATTACGACTACTTAGGGCTTATTCGAGTTGTTTAGGGTTAATTACAGTTAATTGGGCTTAATTAGACTCAATTAGGGTTATTCATGCTTAATTAGGACTAATTCGGGTGACTTAGGGCTAATTAGAGCTGATTAGGGTTAATTTTCCTAATTAGGTTTAATCAGGATCGATTAGTGTTAATTTAGAGTTAAATAGGGTTACTTAGGGTAAATTAGAGTTTAACTAGTGTTAATTAAAATTAAAACATGTAAAAATGTACAGTTAGGGTAAAATTACACTATACATTACAACAAATTAACTTCAATTAAACACAATTAGGGTAAAATTAACTTCAAACTCAAATTCACATGCATAAACTCAAACTCAAAATTAACTACATTTATTTAAATTCAAACTTACATGCATTAACCCACATGCTTTAAACCAAATCAGGATAGAATGGACATACATGTGGTGGTTTTGCGACGGTGGTACCGTGACGGTGGCGGTGGTGGCGCGACAATTGAGGGCCTTGGGAGTTGTGGAGGGGCACGACGTCGAGGGTGGGGGGGATGATATGTCCCGGGGGGGGCATCCCCGGAGAGTCGCCCCTGAAGGAGAGACAGAGAGAAAACATGGAGAGAGAAAGAAAGGAAAAGTGGGTTTCTTAAAACAAGACTTTTAGCGAGGTCATAACTTCATAAATTTTTAGCGACGATTTCTTAGTGATGCAAAATTCATTGCTAAAATAAGTTTTAGCGACGGAATTATTCTCGTCGTTAAAAAATTTCTAAAATATTGAACAAAAGTAGCCGAAAATAGGAAACTTTTTAAAATCTTTTAGCGACAAAAAATCCGTCGCTAAATAGGCCTTAATAAAAATCCGTCGGTAAAGGTTGGGGTGCGCCGTCGGTAAAATTTTAGCGACGGAGTTTTACCAAGCGACGGAGTTTTACCAACAGTAAATTCCGTCGCTGAAAGAGCCTTTTAGTGACGGAATAAAATCCTTCGCTAAATACCCTTGTTCTTGTAGTGTATAATTTTTATGCTATTTCTGTTCATATTTAAACATTTACCAATTCATTTTCTTTCTCCTGCCCCACTTCCTCTGCCTCCTCCCTAGGTGTTAAATAAAAGCACATATATTCTTAAATATGCGTGCCAAGCCAAAATAGAGTAGTTAAATCGGGACGATGGGAGTAATTCCCACCACTTTTGTCCAGCATGTTGACTCCCATACCAAAATTTTTTGAACATTATTATTTTGGAAATTAGCTTCTTGACCCTAATAATATTCCAAACTCATATATATACATAAACATCAAATCGAACACAAAACAATGAATTTCAAAAATTAATTCTAATCTTTCTAAAACTCAACCTTATCATTGTACTAACTTATTAGGACTTAATATTGATTATGGTATCTTCAAAACTACTCCCTAATATGACTATAAAAACTCATATATCTAAAAAACAAAAATAATATTTTCGAGTTAGAAGAAAAAATTAATTTAAATACTCATTCTAATCATTCTAAAACTCTACCTAATCAATATACTAATTTCTTAAGACTTCATTTTAATAACTATGTCCTTAAGAGTGTTTTCTAATATGAAAACTAAAATTGATAGACACAAAAAATAACTTATGAGATTTAGACTAAAAACATGATCTAATAACTAATTTAAAATAGGATCCTTATTTTTTTATCAAATTAATTTTTTAGGAGTAATAAAAGTTTTCTATAAGCCTTATATAATTCAAAAACTAATTCTAATTATCCTAAAATGAACCTAATCATTATACTAACTTATTAGGACTTAATATTAACTATTTATCTTCAAAACCACTCTCTTATTGGACTCTTATTGGAATACAAAAATTCATATATATATATATATATATATATATATATATATATGAGTTTTTGTATTCCTATTAGAGAGTGGTTTTGAAGATAAAATAGTTATATAATAAAATGGAAATAATACATTCCATTTGGGAGAAAAAATTTTCTTCACAAGTTACTTGAATACAAAACCAAATGATAGAAGTGTTATTTGTTGAATATTATTATTTTGGAAAAAAAATATTATTTTGGACATTAGGGTCAAGAAGCTAATTTCCAAACATTTTTGAAAATTATTATTTTGGAAATTAGCTTCTTGACCCTAATATTATTCCAAACTCTTATATATACATAAACATCAAATCGAACACAAAACAATGAATTTTTTTTTGAAAATAATAATATAGTCTTGACAAGTTTCTTGAAGCTGTTACGATTAAAGTATTAAAATTTTCTTGCCAACGACTATAGTTTTAGCATAAGTAGATTTTTTTTCATAAGATATTAATCTCTTTTTTTGTTTCGTGAAATGTGGTATGCACTGATACACTTTTCATAACTTTTAAAAATAATTTATTAACTTACTGGAGCTTGACTCAGGATCCTGAGGTATAATATCTAATAATCGAGCCGAGAAATGCAATGATAGCTCATGGCACCTCATTACATTGTCTTTCTAATATTATAAGAGTTATGAAAACTAATGTTAAACATATTAATTTTGCTAAAGACTTCCAAACATTGTTTTGAATGGAGTCCTTAATTTTGAAATTAATTAAATTGGTAAATACAATATGCATTTAAGTAATAAGCCTTATGCAATTCAAAAATCAATTAAAACATTCAAAATTTTCTAACCAATATAATAACCTACTATGATTTTATTTGAATATTATATATCAAAAAAGCTCTCTAACATTAAATATTAACCTGTAAAACAAAAATTACTTAAGAGATTTAAAAGAAAAATGAGGTACTATTTCGAATTCATATTTAAGCTTTCTTTAAATTCAAATATGATTCTAACTTAATAAATATGTTGGTTAAATATTTTGGTCGATAATTTCCTTAATAAATATGTTGGCTAAATATTTTGGTCAATAATTTTGTTACTCTAAGGTTTTGCGGTATCCTATTTAGTCGCATTGGTTAAATGTCAAAATATGGTAATATGCGAATTCCATATGAGATATATTTAAAACAAAATAGTGTAATTTTAAAACCTTAATTATGTGAGCATTTCTTAAATTCAACTAATTTTATGATGAAAAAGTTTTGAACCAATTTTTTTTCTTCTATAGTAACTTTATTATGAGTTTAATCATTCTAAATTCTGCAGTAGCAATAAACCATCTATGATTTTATATTAACTTTTATAATTCTGAATATAATTACAAATAAAATCTAAAAAGATATTAGTTATGTTATGATAGAACTTAGATTGAAAACATTGTTAGATTTGAAGATAACTCCTACTTAGTAAGCATGCTTATTGTATAACTTGTGAAGTATTGGTTAAATTTTGTTCAACAATTTCCTTCCAACGAGGTTTTGAGCTAGCCTATATAGTCATGTTTGTTAAACTTTATATAGTTACCTCATGCACTGATTACTATTTTTTCTGTATATTTTGTTAGTGGATTATATTTGCTTCTAAAATGCCACATCATCCTTATTTAATTAGTCGTGTTGATTAACTTTTATAAATCACATGCTATAAACAAATATATGGACCAAAATTTTCTCTATCAAAATTAAACTAATATGTAATTAACGTTATGGGTCACTCATTCAAAGGTACAAATTATTTTTAAAAGATACTTAGAAAATAATAAAAATGTCTTATGCAATATCAAATTGATCTCAATATATTCTCTGCATATTTTTATAAATAGAATTTACTTTTTCTTTTTTGTGTACTAACTAAACTTTTAATTTTTGTTCATCTATATAGTTACCAAATCAGAATTAGTAAATATGTACAAGGACATTACTTATTGATATTTCATCAGAAGAGTTAATTTATTTTATTATAAGAAAGTTCAAACCAAAAATTAAAATAACTATCTTTGATAAAATAAGCATAAAATTGTACAATATATTTTATTATACATTTTAAAACTACTAAAATAAATTACTATTAATAAATCATTCCGTGCTTGACACGGGATTCTGGGCTAGTTAGAGTATAATCCCAGTGAAAACCCTCACTGAATAATAATCATCTCTCAGAGTTTTCAATGTGTTTAGGGGTTCCCTTTGGGATGTTAAAAGCTTGAGGGCCTAGTGTAATTGAAAAGCTGCACAAAAAGACTACAACGCATTCCTAGTAGCTACCAGAGAAATAGTGTATCGGCTGGTTCACTTTTCCTTACGAATCTACTTTCAATCCCTTGTTCTTGAAGGAAAAGCTTTCTTGCCATGTAAATGCACGTGGAGTAAATAAAAACGGCTCAGTTTGCAATCTATGGTACACCAAAACTACTAGACTTTGACATGGCCAGGAGTAACTAGACGGTATACATGAACTAACTGGACCAAACTGAAAATGAATAAAAGAAAGCCGGACTGATTGAGCTGGACAGGACACACTTCAATTGGACAGTACCAGACTGGATTGGATGGAAAGTCAGGAAAGATGGAATAAGGTCTATGAAAATGGGTATTCACAACCGCCGCTTACCACCGACACAGACCTAACATCCCACCTCACATCACACCACCACCACCCATACCCTCACATTGCACCATTAACATTTTGAGCTTACGTTAAATCAAGGTTAAGAAGGGTCTGATTTGAGGTTAAGTTCCGAACCGAACCGGTTTCCCTCGGATTGGAAAAGTTTGAACTGAACTCAACTGAATCAAAGATTATCGGTTTGGACAGTTCCAGTTCGTTTTTTTTTGTTTAAATGGGTTGATTTGGTAGGTTTGTATTGGTTACCACCCATTGGTAAATTTGACCCCTTTTAGACTTATTATTCAATCCAATTGATATTCAAAATTGAAGAAGATATTATTAGAAGTCCGCATAATCTAGCTAGTTGCATTCAATATCTAATTGTTAATGTTAACTTTAGACATGTATCGCAATGAAAACTGAAATATGCCTTTGTCGTCGATGTACAGGAAAGGAGTGAATATACATGAGATCTTGACCATTAGACTTTTAAGTTATAAGTACTCTCATTATCTTCTTTTCTTTTAACTTTCAAGATTTTATTTATTTGGCCTTACTTACTACCATGTATGTGAAAATACTCATTGAATGCCAGTGATAAATAATTTAATATATCATAGGTTGATCAGTTTCAGAAAATTAATCTTTGAACCGAACCGAACCGAACTAAAATGTGAACATAACCTTTAAGATTTTTGGATGGTAAAAGCCACTGGGGTTATATCTACTTTGAGTAGATATAACCCTAAAATCTGAATGTAAAAAATAAAGGTTATTTCAATTTTCAAGAATAGCCACATTCTGTCATTAATTGGCTTGTATACTACCGTTACCTATTTAGGTCATCTTTAATTAAAGTCTACATGAATGAATGTTTAAACGCATTTGCAATCTCGAATATTAACGTTAAAAGAATTTTATCTACACACTTTTACCGTGCCAAAAAAAAAGAGAATATGAACTAAATTGATATTAATAACCCAAGTCTTTTTTAACTTATGGTATTACATCTTTCTGTAACAGTATTACATGTACCACCATACTAGTAAAGGAGTAAATGTTGCATCACTTGTTGTTAATGGGTAATGGAAGTTGTAAAAAGAATGCCACTACTATATGCTTGGCGATAAAAGATTGGTGTAATGGATTGAAAGTGACCGACAACGTTGTTGCTATTTGGTCAACATCATACAGAGGGTGTTTGAGATTGATTAAATCTTGGTCAAACCTGATTTAATTTAGATTAAATTAGGTTTGTGGGTGTTTGACAAAAGAGATTAAGAGATTTAATTCATCTTCAAAAAGCTAAAAACTGATTTAATTCATAATCCTCAAAAGTGAGGATTATGGAATAATCACTTTTTCATAATCAAGTTTGACCTTTTGATTTACCATCTTATCCCCTATTTTTCATAAAAGACATCTCATACCCCTTAATTAAATAGATATTTTCTGCATGGTATGCCATACTATGACTTTGATGATCAAGTCAAGATCGTTCTTGCATCGATGGCTGTCCACAATTATCTCTCTATCTTAAAAGTGTAACGTGTTTATTCATGTTTCTACACATTTTTAGTACCAAAATACCCTTTGTGATGTTCCATATCAGCGCACCCACCCTCTCACGCCACTTCCAGATGGCGGCATGATTAACTGCTGCTTCTCGTACTCAAGCCACCTCTTCATCTTTACTTTCCTAAAATAACAAACTAAAAAAAGCCCAATCTCCTTTTGTGATCTTCCAAACAGCGGGAGAGCAAGCACCTAACCGTTGCCGTTCTTCTGAAATCCTCAAGGATTTTCACGCACGCAATTACATCGATGAATACATGCCCCTTTCTTCAAGTTTCACACCGCCACTTCCAGGTTCATTCTCTTCATTTCTCTGTCTTTAATCGTCATCCTTCCCAATCTCAGTCTCCGTCTCCGTCTCCAACTACTTGGAACTGTATCTCTAAAATAACCCATGCCATGCACATCAAACCATTATCTGCATGCTATTAACATTAGTGTGGATTAACGTCTTCCGAGATTGGACTTACATCGATACATTGTTTAGTGGTGTCCTTCATATGTAAATGCATTGAGTTTGTGCCCTTGTTGATTCATCTTTTTATTACATCAATTAATTTGCCATGCATTTCAACCCTCACCACATTCTGTTCAATTATTGTGGATCAACGCCTTTCAAATTGGTTTTACATTGATACATGTCATAATTTTATAGTGCATGTCCTATGCATATGCATTGAATTTTTGCCCTTGTTGATTCATTTGTCTTTCTATTGCATCAATTTATCTGGACATAAGTAGTCATTCGCCATAATTAGGTAGATGCGAATCTCGGCTCTTTATTAATGTTCATAATTTCATGTTTCTTATCTCTTCCATGCAGTAATTATTGGGAGACACATACCCATTTGCAACGTTTTCTCTGATTAACCACAAAGGGTAAGTTTCCTTTTATGTATGCTCTGAACCTTTGTAGTTCCATTCTCAGTGTTCTTTTTATGGGTTTACAGCTTTTATGCATACTACGTTTTTGATACTTTTACATGTTTTGACAATTAAATTACAATGTACTTTGTTCTGCTGGTCACATATACAATATGGTTATGGTTTATCAACGTGAACATTAAGGTAATTATGAAAATAATGTACACCATTAGAACGATTTCGGTGATACATCATGCAATTTTGGCGTGAGCCATTAGTAGATCATGTGAATTGACAATAAGTTGGTAAAAATGTGGAAGGTGATCAGTGTCACTACAAGAAAAGGGATCTTTAGCGACGGATTTTTCCATCGCTAAAGACCAATATCCGTCGATAAAGTCCGTCGATAAAAGTCCGTTGGTAATAACCCCGTCGCTAATCTTTTAGCGACGGATTTTGGTGATCCGTCGTAAAAAATATTACTTTTAGCGATGGAACTAAATATTTTTACCAACGGATTATTCTGTCGGTAAAAATATTATTGGTAATTTTTCTATTTTATTTTTTTGCAAAAAATTAAAATAAAAAGACTTTTAGCGATGGAATATCCGTTGCTAAAAGTCTATCTAAAAAATTATCATCGCTTTTAGCAACAAAAAGTGAGTCGCTAATAATATCTTGTGGTCTGTTTGTAGGTCTTTGGTGATGGAATTCCCTCACTAATAATATATCTCTGAACTGTTTGCAAGTTTTTTTCTAGCATACTTTTTGTCGCTAAAAGTCCTGCAGTATAAAAAAAAAACCCTTTTTAAAAAGATTTTATTACGTTTTTAAAAATAGGTTGTTTGCAAGATTTTTTTTATTATGTGGATATTCATAGGCCTCAAGTCGAACAATGCTTAACATTTACAAGCTGAGATCAAATTGACATACAAAAGAAAACTGCCGTTAAAAACCAACCAGAAAGTCAGACAATAGTTAAGATGAACTATTTTGTTTAATGTCCTATGAGTAGCATATAATGGTAGGATATACCTCCATTTCGAAATAATATCCACTAAAGTAGAAAAAACAATATCCCCCATCAGTCTCCTCTCTATGAAGCTCTTCAGCTGAACAATATCCTTCCTCTTTGTATACCACCTTACGAGAAAACTTCTCACTTCAATGTCAATCTAACGGTCATCTAACAATCCAGGAACTGAAAACCAGCCTTTGCTTCTATACATTTGATGCAATCAGCCTTTGCTTCTATACATTTAATGTAGTTCACCTTTTCTTCACTACAGTTGCATACATGCTATACAATATAAATCTTAATCACATTCTAGTTTCATAATATTGTACGATAAATAACGTACCAAACTATTTATAACATACCACATGATACTGAAAACTATAATTGTCATAGTGCAGCAGTACCTGTATTCCGGCCACAGCTGCGTTGGAAGGAGGATCTGATGACACTGGCAGATGACTTGGAATCTGAAGGGGAAGGTGGTAAGAATGGAGAAAAGGTTGTTAAATGCTATATGATGGAACTTTCATCCAGAGAAAGAACAATCACATATAATACCAGTTATGTCTATATGACTAACCATCAAAATTAAGTCTTTCATTGTTTCTCATGTGTAACATGCTTGTGTTTCTGCATTTCGTCTGCAATGCTGTTCTCTCTTTCATGCATGAATCAATTAGAAGTTTTATATTCATGCATAAAAATAGAGATTCTCTGGGCAAACTTCAAATTGCAAAATATCTGTAAAATATTAAAAAGATGTTGCAAATAAAGTAAATACAAACTGTAAGGCATCATGTAAACGCAACATAGAGATACGTGTGTGCGTTTTGCATGCACGTGCAAGTGCGCTCGTCTCTCTAACGCAACATAGCAATAAGGATTCCCTAGGCAACATCTTCAAGCAAAAAATCCATGAAGAACGGTTCATGTTATACCAAACTTAATCCATTAAATTCCATCCAAAATTATCAAGAACCCAGAATTTTTTAATAGACCAAAAAAACTACACTAACTGGGTTTTGATGAGTCAATTAAAAACTAAAAAACCCAAAATAAAGCATCACAAAAAGTAAAACATAGCAACAAATGAAAATGGTAGAAGGAAATAACATGCCAATTAATATTGAAGGATGGTGAGGTTCGCTTTACAACATTATTGAATAGTAAAAATCCATCAAGAAATAAACAGATTATACAAAATTTGGTAAATCTAAATAGGTACTTCTATTACAAAAGTGAATGCAGTAAATTCATGCCAACTATCATACCATCAAGACTTCAAAACTCTGAATAAAAGAAGTACCTTGCTCAATTCCAGTGAATCAAGTGAAAATAGTGAGAAACTCGATTAGTGGTTCTGCACGGGTACGACGACGTCACTGAGAATCTTCACCACCTCAATAAACTTGTTTTGTGTCGGTGCTGCTATCGGCTAGGTTGAGTATAGTGCTTGATTGAACACTACAAACCCTAACTTCCATTGTTGGACGGTGGATGAGGAGGAGAGAGAGGTGGGCAGCGGAGGTGAGAGGGACATAAAGGGGGAAAGGTGGTTGCGGAGGTGCGGGTGGGTGGCGTGGTGCTTGTGGGAGGTAGGGTGCGAGAGAGCGAGAGAAAAGAGAAGAGGGTGAAAGCCAGAAAGGTGTGCGGTGGGTGAAAAGAATAGACGGGTTAGGGTTTCTTTTAAATAATATTCATTGGCATCAGATTCAAAGGATGTTAAAAAAATACAAATTTATAGACTTTTACCGACGGAAATAATCCGTCGGTAAAAGTCCGTCGCTAAAACCCATTTTAAAAAAGTTTTGCAAGAAAAAAATAAGGAAGAAAAGAAAAAAAAAAGTATGAAAATAACATCTAGCGATGGATAATTCCGTCAGTAATAATCGGTCGGTAAAAATCTGTCGCTAAAGACCTTTACCTACGGGACGTTCCGTCGGTTAAGGTTTTTAGCGACGGACTTTTACCGACGAATAATTCGTTGTTAAAAGTGACCTTTAGCGAAGCGACGAATTCTATTCTGTCGCAAAGGAGTCCTTTTCTTGTAGTGTGTTTGGAGTGTGGTTTAAAGTGTGTTTGGAGTGTGGTTTAAAGGGGCTACATATTCTATGGCATGGGTGATGTAAGTTAGACCAATAATTTGTTTGCCAAAGGGTTGTTGTCTTGTCCTTTCTCTATGATTGGAGTGTCTTGGGCAATGCCCTAATATGTTCCTTCTTTGCTGAATTTTCGGGCTCAGGGGTCTGTTTACAAGCCTTTGCGTCGCAGCTAGAGAGGGGCTCCTCTTCGTATCTGGTGGTGTCTTTGTAAAGAGTGTAATCGTGCGCTTTCGATGGGATGTCTATTCCCAAGTGGATGTGAAGTAATTTTTCTTCAAGTTTCAATTTTCTTGGATGTCAGCCACTAGGAATGACGCCTCCCACTCTTTGTTGAAACTTTTTGGATGCTTTAGCTTAATGCTGTAAGGGTTGACAATCTATTGGTATTAATTGTTGTGTCTGTCTATTCCCCTTTATTGGCATTTTTGCTTCCCTATAAATCTTACTTAAAGAAAGAAAAGAATATGTATCTGGACTAGCACCATGAGATTGGAATTTGAGCGAGATTAAGAGCCTAGGTCAATGACATATGGGAGAAGAGGTTAGTCTCTATCTCCATGGGCGAGTGCTTAGGCACTAGTAGAGTAAAGAGGGGAAATAGATGAGTTGCCGCGTTTGTAGCTATAAAAGCTGATGATACAAAGCTAAGGAATCATATTTACGTGAATTTCGATACCAGTAGGTTAACTTAGCTTCACTAACTAAGACTGAATAGTCCTTGATGTCCAATGCCCCTTAGGATGAACTGTGTCTTCAAACCATCATGAATGTTGCTGGTGGCTTGTGAATCCAAGATGCAAGTTTATATATTTCTTTGGTTTAGAATAAGGTACTCTCGCTGCTATTGCCTATTCAGAATTGGATAAGCCTTTAGTGTTGTTGAGCATGGTATTTTCTGTCTCGATTCATGTTTGCATTTTCTTATCCCTATAAGGAAGTTTATTGATTGTCAAGATGACTCAATTTTAAGTAAACATGTATGGGTTAAAGATCATTCTTATCTCTTCGTGTCAATTTAGTCCACGAATCTACCATTTTTCTCAAACCTGTTCGTATCCATCTTCCACTTAGCATAACATAGCACTTCTACCCCAATTTCTATTTTATTGGATGTAACTTAATGGCCCAAAACCAGTTTAAATCAGGTGATCAGCTTATATCACTTTTATGCTAGGTAAATCTTATTCTTTATTGAGCCTGCAACTTTGTACATTTCAGTTCGTATTATCCTTGTCCTCTATATTGAGGAATTCTTATGCAATTAAATACACCATGGTTTTCTTCTTTTTACTCCTCCTTTTTTCCCTGGTGAAATATTTTTTTTTGAAGTTCACAAACTATCTAAACCCCTGCCCTCGTTCTCCATCCTCATAGATAGCTACAAAGCTAACTCGATAAGTAGGTTTGATACTCTTGATGTATCTGGCCTATATATTGAGTCTATGAGGGGTGCTAAAATTTATTGTCTATGAAGGTTTTTTTAAGTTATACATACTTTCTTTGGGTTTGGTAAGAAACAAAATAATGAGACCTGGGGAAGCCAAAGTATAACATTGGTCTCGTTACAAGATTTGGTCCACTTAGCCATCTCATATACCCCTCGCGACCTCTATTTTATTGCTAAAAGTTTCTTCTCATAATGTTTCCTTGTCAAAATCATTTTGTTTAAGATCAGTGATGTAGTTACTACAATCAGGTACTGTTTATGTTTAAGTCTATGTCCAGTTGTTTTTTTTTTCTGCCTTTCATGTGGCTAGATTTGAATGTACTTTTTCCTGTCAACTTCAAGCAGTGTTTTCATGCTTTTTCCCTCCTCTAGTCAAATTGGCTCTTTTTTTTTTCTTCTAATCCACCAATGGTAACTATAATTTCTTTTTAGTTTGTCGAAGACGACCTTACGCATGTACCTTAGATATGTGTTATATTTTTCATTCTTAGACCTAGATAAAAGTAGCATGACACTCATTATGTTGACAAGGTGGTGCTTACTTTCCATATTCTTTTATATATGAAAACATAAATCGCAAGATAGTAAGATTATAGTCGCTTGGGTGGAGGTCAGAGGGTTAGAAAAAAGGGATGACATTTGCTGCTCACTTTTGAAAAAATATTGAAATGAAGATTTTGGAAAAAAATTCAATTGTGCATCAAAATTATGCCATAGCATAGCATTTTATTTTACTTTTCGCATACATCTAATGACGCAAGTAAGAGCAGTGTCAAAATTCGCCTTTTGCTCTTAGAAAAAGTTTAGCGAATTTTAGCTCCGCAATCAATTAAGACATCACATGCTTAAGTTATAATTTGAATTTTTATTTATATCATCGCTGTTGAAATTATTACTGCATACACGCTTGTTCTTTACCAAGTCTCCCTTAGCAGATATGCTTTACAATTAACTGTATAAAGGCCATTTTTTTCATTGCAACAAAGCGCAGTTTCGCATTGAGCATCATTCGTGCCTTTAGTCACAAAGGTTTAAAACTTTAAACTTATAAATGATGCACCTTTGTGAACATCTAATTTTTGGTAAACTTAGAAGAAGTATTTTAAAACATGTTTGCACATAAAAGAAGGGGATGCTGAAGCCTAGCTATGATAGGAATAGAAACGCTCGAGCTAAGTGATGAAGAGAGATCCTAACAGTTCGGAAAGTATCTAATAATAGGAAATTGAGGCGCAAGAATGTGAATGCAATTGTTGTTCTTGATATCAACAAAGCAGATATGTAAGGGATGCCCAAGGCACGTCATGCAACCACCAAGCATAAATTTCTTTTATGTATTAAATCGCACTTTATCTTTTGCGTGCAATAATTTTGCTTTCCTTGCATGGAAACTCTGAAGGTTCTTTTGAGAACTAAGAAGTACTGAACTTAACACGATGGCCCAAAGAAAAAGGGATGAACTCGCTCAAACTGAAGCTAAACTGGGCATAACTTGTTGATTGCTGATTTTGGATGGGTGGGCTTCAGACATGTATGGCCCCTTGGAAGTAGTTTGGTTTGAGGTTGGGCTATCATCAATGCCAGAAATAGTTTAGGTACTCGATCATGTTAGATAATGATACTTTTTAATTGTTATGTTTTCCATTAATGTAGCCAATTATTGCCAAACTCGCAAATTAGGTCTTTATTGTGTGTGCATGTGTGCACGCGCGCACGTGTTGAGTTGGTTATGTAATTGCGGCAAAATGTCAAACACGGTGAAGCTATAATAAGAAATGTTTATGAAGGCAGGGAAGCAAAAGTTTCAGGCTAGATCTTCTCAATTAGTTTTTGAACTCAGATATTAATGAAACTTATGAGAATAAAAGATAAGTCACTTGGTGTATTAAAGAGGCTATGCTAGACTTAGCGCCTTGAGACTTATGTGTTTAGCAAACTTATTTTTGATGATTTAATCTAACAATATCCTAGGAATTATGTAAATTGTGAAATAGTTGTTAGGTTTCAACTATTATTGGGTGAACTTGTAGGATATTGGCGTGCTAAAATCTGCGAGGATTCCGTATGCTGTTCTAGGAGGATGACTATAGTTTCAACATTTTTGGTTAGTCTATTACCACTGAAGCATATTCTTTGGACTGTTACTTTTCTGAAATTGTTTGGCAATGCCAAATTTAAACTTCCTTTTGCCTTCACCGCCACATGGTAGTGTTCCATCACCCCCCCCCCCCGCACACGCGCGCGCCGTGAAGACAGTATGCCTCCAATTGGTTACATGACGTATATACCCTCTTTAATACCTTGCATAAATCATCTGCATATATCATGCTCACATGGGTTTCTTGCCTTCAGTGTGAATATGTACTTAGTAAGGATAAAAGTTTGACCAGATCAAACTATATTACTTCTTAAGGGCAAATTGCTCTCTCATTAATATTAGTGGATGCCTATTGTTCTTCTGTTCCTTTATTAGATTAACCTTTATTGGATAAAGGAAGTCTTACTTCACTGAGGTGGTAGGAATTATCTTTAAAGCCCTCATTTGGCATCTAAGATTTAAGACAGGAACAATTTGTGATCATGGAAACCCAATTCTAAAGTGTTAGCAGTGGGTTCCAGGTGAAGAGAGAGAAATGAGCGGGAGTATGGACTTTCCTCAACCTCTTTATCATCTTCATGAGCGGGAGTATGGACTTTCCTCAACCTCTTTATCATCTTCCATCAGGTTATGTATTTAGTTTGCCCTCTGTCTTTCAGAGTCTTTAATTACTTGGTTATCGTTCCACTTTCTTCTCCGTAAAAAATTAACAAACTTACACTTAACTATTTATTGTTCTAATTTTTGCAGTATCTATTTGTAAAGCTTGTTATTGTGCAACCCAGGCTTAGTGACTTTCGAAGGGTTGGATAGATCCCACAGAATGTGGCGCATTACTAATGGTTCTTAATTGGAAAGGTCTTATAGATGTATGACAATTGGCACAAAACTATTGATCATCGATTGCTTTGGTCCAAATCAACAGACTATCCATCTTAAGACTCAGTTACTGCTGTCGAAAGATATAGGTTTCCTATAATATCAAATGCTGAAAACATGTTCAGGACCCTAGGGTTAAACAAAGAGATATATTCACGAAAAAGTAGCAAAAGTTAGCCCCATCAATAGATATGTAGAAGTTTATACCTGCAATGTGAAACAGTGTAACAACTTGTCAATGTTTTTCTAATGCGCGACTCACACCAACTGTATGCACTTGTTTTTTTTATTTTTTTTTATCAGTATTTGCTTCCTTGCTCGTTTACCACAACTTTGTTTTGATGGTTTCTGCTGAAGTAAACATGTAGAGTAAGGGCACTTGAATGAAGTTGTGCTTGATGTTAAGATTGGCATATCTAGTAAGAATTTTTCTGACTAAACTGTTTTGATTTTTGTTTTGTTTGTTTTCCATTGAGTTTCTGTAAGAAGATTTAAGTAAAGCAAAGCAGGTGGTAAGAAACTCATATGCCTTTGGGAAGTGGTTTACCCCTAAAAGCTCCATAAAGGAAAGCCTTGTTGCAAAATGGAAGGATCACAACAGAGTAGGACAACAAAGAGCGATATATGAACTGGTCTTTGCATAAATTTACTTTGTACAGCTATCATATATTTTTTGCAAGAGATGGAAACAAGTTGATGACTTCTTCACTTGTATTTGTGTAATTGGCAAATTCAGGCTGAAATACTTATTTTTCGTGGAAACGATCATTGGTATTGGTTCGTCACAATAGATTTATTCGTTTCTTTGATGTGAATAAAGTGCTCCCATTGACTAGGCAGGCCAGTGATCTTTTTCCTCATTTAAGCTCTGGAATCAGGAGCCTGTTTAATGAGAGAGGCCATGCATAGAAACACTTGATAGTTATATGTTCTTGAACGCTCATGAAGGTAGGCTCAACCAAATTCATGTGAAGTGATGTTAGATGTCTGTTGGATACATCTTGAGCTGAGAGCATTAGGCACACTGGTTTACGTCATTTACCAACTTATATTGGTGATATTTTAGTTTAATGTGTAGGCGCCAAATTTAATAAATCACGTGAACACTAGGAGAACTGTAGCACTTTTCTCTTCCCCATAAGTTGAGTTGTTATAGTTCTTAACTCCACGTTGATTGATGATAAACCATTCTTGCAAGTTATATCCGTTCTTAAGAATATTGAAGTTTGGGGTATTAAAAAATTGTCCTTTCTCTCCTCGGTGATATTGATGATAGTTTATCCTCGTACGTATATAATTACTTCGGCGCTCCCTTGATGTCACTCTATTCTCATGTCCTTGCTATAGAAATTAATGCAATAAGGTAAAGTTTTGTTTGACAACACTTTTTTTTTTCAGTTTCAAAGCAAAAAAAAAAAACTAAAGAGCAGTTTAATTTTTTTTTACAAAAATAAGTGGGTGTTTGATAACCCAATTTTTATTTTGAGTTTTTTTTTTTAGTGTTTGATTACCCAGTTTTTATTTTGTGGTGGTTTGCGGTGGCGGTGGTGAGGCGTGGCGATGGTTGACGGTGGTGTGGCCGGCAGTGGCTGCCGGCGGCCGACGGTGGTTGGTGGTTGCTGGAGGCCGGTGATGGTCACCGGCTGTGGTCGCCAGAGGTGGTTGCTGGGGGTGGGAGGGTGGTGGTAGTAGTGGTCTAAAAAAAAATGAAAACAGAAACTCATTTTTGGAGTTTTAAAAAACAGTCTTAGTTTAAAACTGATTTTTTTAACTGAAAAAAAAAAAAGAAAAATGCCAAACGTGTTTATTTTTTCCAGTTTCCAAAATTGAAAAAAAAAACTGGAAAAAAAGTCCTGTCAAACGGGGCCTAAGAATATGCTCTTTAGCTCTCTTTTTCGCTTTGACACTTGCTCCTCGCACAATATCCCAGTCAAATCTTGCAAAATCTATCTTTTAAAAAGTCTTAGGAGGAAAATTGATGGTCACTTTCTCCTATAGATGAACAATTCAAAAAATAATTGAAAAGAGAATTGGCCATATATTACATTTTGTGAGGGTGAGTCTCTTCCTTCGTTTTCACAAATGTATGTTACTAGCTAAATGTTTTTGAATTGTTACAACGTATATCATTTGTGGTGTAAACTGTTATCGGTAATGAAAGAGAACATGCCATGTGATCGCTGTTTATCAAAATTATTCACGTGCAACGCACGTACACCATAACTAGTATTAGAAAAAGGGGTAGCTCTGACAATGCATTTGATATTGCTGAATAAGAACGATATTCTCCAACTGATGCAAATGGCGAATATGATAACAATGAAGGAGGCACTCCATTCACCGGTGTTATTGGGGATGACATTTACATGACCAATGTTCGTGATGCTATCTGTGATGCGATTTCTACTAGATAATTTTATTTTATTTTTTACTAAAGATAAACTTTGTTTATAATTCGGGGATGTTATCGTACTCTACGCAATCACGTGAGATTGTTTGTATTTTTAATTTAAAATAAAAAGTAACAACTTTTGTAAGTGCGTGAAAATAGTTATTTTCATAATTTATTTGGGCATTATAGTTATTTACGAATAAAAGTTATGTTTAACTTTACTTGGATATTAGAAAACTGTTTATTGAATGTTCTCTGTGGTCATTTTATTGTAGTGAAACTGATTTAAGTATTTTTATCCAAACATTTTTATAAATTTAATCTAATTTACAATTACTTTTGTCAAACAGCAAACTAATTCTAATTAAATCAGATTTTAAAACTGATTAAGATTTAAGCATAATTTACTTTTTTTAATCAATCCCAAAGGAGTTCATAATCAATTTTGTTTTACAACAAAATCCCTAATATGATCCGTCACACAACGAAGTGGAGGACTTATATCACCCACCCATCCGAGCTACGAGGTTATTCGGTCCGATTCCGGATGTAAAATCACGATAGAAAGAAAAGGAGAGATATCAACTCCCATCACGAGTTATGTAAAAGATCATCTAATTGTGTATAGAAAGAAGAATTGTGTCTGTTGGGAAGGAACCTCTTGCTTCACTTATGTTATGATGACCCGCCTCGAAACCCAAAACTTCGGCTCGGACGTCTTTGAAGGAAGTTCCCTCTTCATATTTGATGGCGATTTGTTACGATGACCCCGGAGAAAAGGGCCCTAGCTCAACTGGCATTCAGCACCCTACGCTACGTGATAATATTCAATTCTGCAGCTAGTTTGGGTTCTGAACTCTTTGACTGGCCCATTACCTTGAGTGAGGCCTAACGTGTACCTTGGACTTTACTTTCTCTCATTACCAAATTAGACTATTAGCTTCAACATTACGAACAAGAACAAGGATAGTTTGAAGTGATAATGTATATGCAAGTAGATAGACATTTTTCAAGTTTTGTGTGGATGCGAAGTTACTCACCTATCATTACAGTGACTTATAAAGATTAAACGTGTGTTCAATGGTAATCTTATAAATTAAAAATGTCAAAGATTTTAAAAAATAAGGAGATTGCGATACATTTGAATCTGCTTAAGATACGAGAACTAATGTGTTGATAAAGTTGAATAACAACATTGATATAGGTACCAAAATCAAGTAAAAAATGACTGCAAATCAAAGTCGTTAAACCCGGCTACATGGATGCTGGCATACAACCATCAAAGTATTAAGCAAGTTTAGGCAGGTCACATTATGAAGTTGGTTCAGTTATATTTTTTGGCATGTCTTGCAAGGCTCCCTAAGCTTGTAAAAAGTTGAAAATCAGAAACGATAAACTTATCTTAAACTGTTCTAGTTCTTCCACACCATTAAACTTTTCTAGTTCTTCCACAACAATTAATATTATGATTCTCACGTAATCCTTTTGTTGAAACTAGCTATCAGGTGATGAAGAATGATATACAAATACTGCTCAAGAATGATATACAAATACTGTCTCCACAAGCAAAATTGATGGAAGAAAATCCAAATGATTGTACTGCTACCGGTTGTATTACATGCGTTAGTTCCTTGATCCTTCCTAACACGACGGATAATATTAGGGCTAATTACTCCTATGTCCCTGAGGTTTGGGAGTAATTACACGCGATGACACAAAGTTTCAAAACGTAACACTTATGTCCGTTGACAAACGGAATCCTAAAAATTCTAACAGTTTTAACAAAATGACTTTATTGCCCTTATGTTAGAAAGTTATTTTTTTAAAATGCCATTGTCTCTTTGAAAAGAAAAACCCTAAATTTTTTTTTCTCTCTCTCTCTCTCTCTCCCCCCACCCTTTCCCCATCCACTTCACCGCCACCCACACCCCTGCCCTTCGCGGCCCCCCAGCCCTCCCTCCCTCGGTCACCCCCCACCCACCCCGTCTGCCACCGCCCTTCGCCATCGCTACAATCACTGACCCCATCCCCGTCACCGCAACACCCTCCCCCTTCCCCGGCCACCGCACCACCCTCCCCCTCCCCCTCCCCCTCCTCCGTCACCGCACAGCTTTCTCTCCTCTCCTCGAGTCGGACGCCGATCATCTCTCAAAGACCCCCGTCGCCCAAGAAATGACGACGACCACTCCGTTGAATTGAATTGAATTACTGAATTGAATTGAAATGGGGTTTAGAGTGAGAAAGGGCAGCCGGCGGTGTCTAAACGGCGCGGGTTTGCCAAGGGGCTTGCGGGCGACGTATCAGCGGTGTGGGTTTGCCGGCGTGGTGGGGTGGGTTTGCCAAAGGGCTTGCTGGCGTGGTGGGGTAGGGCGAGTTTGCCGAATGGTGGGCCGAGAGAGGCTGCTGGCGGCGTGGGGTGAGGGAGGAGGCTTGGGTTGCCGGCGGCGAGATCAGATCTGGAGGCTGCCGGCGGCGTGGGCTGCCGGCGGGGAGATCAGATCTGGAGATAGAAACCCTAATTTGAAAATTAGGGTTTTGAAACCCTAATTTTAAGGTTTCAAAACCCTAATTTTCAAATTAGGTTCTTAATTTCAAGGTTTGATAAGCCTAATTTTCAAATTAGGTTTTAAAACCCTAATTTTAAAAAATTAGGGTTTGATATCCTAATTTAAAAATTATAAATTATAATTATTCACGATATACTGTACAGGGGCAGTATTGCCATTTTGAAAATACGTAATGACGAAAATTACACTTTTTGGACGGAACCCTAACGGTTGGATAAAAGTGTTACTTTTTAAACTTTTTTGGTCACGTATGTTACATTTTGAAACTTTGTGTCCTTGCGTGTAATTATCCCAAAATTTCAGAGACATAGGTGTAATTAGCTCATAATATTATCTAGTTAACTGTTTAAGTTTAAACCTTTTACTTTGGACCATATGTATCGGCTTGAAATTATATATTTTTTGTTAATTCAATTATATTAAAAGGTATACTTGAACCAGAAAAAAGTGATTACTATAGTCTGCACATGAAATTATGGCTTTACTCTGCCCTGATCTCATATCTTAGAACGTTATTATTAACGTGCATCATACTAATTAATGGAAAGGCCGAAAGGTTATGGCACTTTTTCTCGAGCACGAATTTGATTGTAATTAAGAGTTAAAAGTAGAAGGATCATTTAAATTTAAGATGAAAGGTGGAGGGCCACTTTCATCATTTACGCTATTGGCGATGAGTGTAAATGTATACATTAACAAAGCCGAAACCAAACTATAAGCAAAAGATTCCGGAGAAGTCAAATTAATAATCAGGAGACAAGATTTCGAGAATCATGTGATACAATAAATGGTAGGGACGACAGTATCAGTGAGATAACATACTTAAAAAGGAAGAGCAATTATGTGTCTGCTCTTCCCCCAATGGGTACGACCAAGCAAGAAGTTCACTAAGCAGACGGTTGGATGAGCTTGATCATTGTAAACAGAAGTCGATGAATCAGACGGCCGGAGGAGCTTGGTCATGGTAAGAGCAGTTTATCAAAGACACGCAATGCAAGTCAGGAAGGAAAATTCATCCAGACAAGGCAGGTCATGCCAAGTAAATGATGGAAGGCATTAAGGATCTATTGTACTGGGCCTAAGTTTCCTCACGGTGGCGCGCTTCACCCATGAGTTCATCTTATATATGTCGCACCACAAACTCGCTTAAGTGTGACACGAAATGCTCGCGACCGTCTTCTTATCAAAGAACTCGTTGGAGAGGTAATTTAACTCACCATTAAGGGATATTTTTGGAAAATCACCCCCCTTCTCTCTCTCTCTCTCTCACACACACACACATCCATCTTCATCTTCTACCTTCTACCTTCCATCTTCACCAGTACCACCACCATCGATATGCAACCCACTCCCACCTCCATGCCCACCACCCATGGCCTCCACCAATCACCCAACCTGCTGCCACCTCCCTTCTCGACTGTCGCCGCCACCTTAACCACCATTATAGAAAACCATCACACCATGAATTTTGCCCAAGGTCATTACAACCATCAACTTTTGCGCTAGATCCCACCACAACCCTTAAATTTCTACCTTACACGAAGCCTAGATCCTTTCTTCCATAATTTTGGTCACAATCAACTCTAGATCCCTATTTTTTGACTAAAATTTGGTCGGAATATGATCAGAGGGTAAAGAACATTGGAGTGCAGCACGCTACCGCGAGCAAACTTAGGGGCGCCAGTGCAATTGACCTAAGCATTAATGCAAATAAACTTCAATGGCCAAGAAATAATCTTCTGATAGATGTTATCAAATGGTGGTGGGTCTGGATCATATAATCCACCTATTAATTCCTCATGGAGAAGTTTGCAAATTGTTCACAGTTAAGAGGGTGTTTAGGATTGATTTTTGAATGGTCAAAACTGATTAAATTCAGATTAAATCATATTTAAAGTGTTTGGCAAAAAATAGTAAGATGATTAAATCTGCCCCATTGTGTTCAAAGTTGATTAAATTCAGAATAATCATTTTCTTGAATTCTCTTCTAATCATTTTTTGAGAATCAAGTTTGACCAAAAGTATTATTAAAATATACTTATATATACACAGACATTAAATGCTCCTTTCAATTTAAATACACTATGTCGTAATTTTGACACATTAAAACTACTTTAAACTGTTTTTATCCAAACACTTTATACAACTCCTAATCTGTTACACATAAAATGTATTAAAGTTGATTTTACAAACCGAATCAGATTTAATTAAAATCTATATTTGAAAACAATTACAAAGGGCCTCTAAAGGATTTTTTTAGAGTTAATAGAAGATAATGTGGTCGCGCATGAGGTAATGCATGCCTGATGGGACAATTAACAAATAGCACTAGTTTATTACGCACTGCGGAAAGATGCCGGTGAAGTGTATGCGTCTTTGCTGTATTATTCAATATAAAAAGGGCTTTTAGGGCCAGCCACTGCCCTTCATAACTTGCTGATATATATATTTTTGCATTTCTGGCTTTGGAACTCTGTGGGAGGTGTAGAGAAGAGAGATGGGTCTAAACGGTAAGATGGTTTCCCAAGCAAGCATCAAGTCTGACGGGGATGTGTTTCATGAGATCTTCAGATACAGACCACACCATATATCCGACATGAGCCCTGGTAATATCCAGGGTGTTGATCTGCATGAAGGTGAATGGGGAACTGTTGGCTCTGTCATCTTCTGGAATTATGTCCATGGTAAGGCAACAAAACGCTACCTTTTTCCTCCCCTTATGGTTTCTTCTCCCTTATGTTCCTACGTTTATCTCCTCTTTTGACGATGTGATGGTAATGTTTGCCTTGCGTTTCCATCTATAAAATGCAAATAAGGTTAAAGAGCATCAAGTTGTTCCTTGTTTTGCTTATGTTTACCATTTTAGGCCCAGTTGGTCCTGTCATTAGATCTGCATGCATTAATAAATATGGATATGACGATTTCGTGGCTTGAACTTTAAGCCTTACGAAGGGAGCACAGATCCAAATGTACCGTATATGGTGTACACGAGAACATAAGATGATTTTGGCCATAAAAGTGTCTAATTCATGTTTGACAAACATTTCATGTTTCTCCTTAGATTCTGTATGCACACACATCAAATATGGATTGGCATGTTATAGCTGGATGGTCCTGTATTCAGGATTTTGTTACTTTTAGGATCAACTTCATATGGTTCTCGATATTTTTTTGCTTTAGGTTCGACTCAATACTTTTAGCATAATTTCGTTTGTTTTTGCTAGAATTGGGAGTTAAGCCAGTGAATTAAGTCGAATATATATATATATATATATATATATATATATATATATATATATATATATAAAAGTCGAAGTCGAGAGAATGTAACATTCTCTTTTTTATCCGGCATGCCTCTTTTTATGCTATTTGACGACATGGAACCAATCAAATAAATTTTACTTCTCTCTCTCTTCCACGCCAGTACGTTCCATTTAAAAGCAAATCTCTCTCTCTCTCTCTCTCAATTTTAAATTTATATCTCATTCTAATATATATCTTATTCAAATCTTGAAACGTTCCGATGTTTTATACAATTCTAATATGTTTTCACAATCTAATAAAATTAATTTTCCTCCTTTTACTTGATTATAAGTCATATAAAACGTCTATGCATATATATGTTTGTATATACATATAATTATATCTTATATTGTATTTTCTCTTATGTCGTAAAACTTTTTATACTGTTTTAGGTGAGTTTTATTAATAAAAACCTCAACACATATATTATTAATATTGTTATTAAAAGTGGTAAAAAGCTCATAAAAAAGCAAAAATAGCATTATTTATTATTATAATTCGACACATAGGTATGAGCTTTCAATTAGTTGTTGTTGGTCCCGTCTGCAATGCACGGGATTAATACTAGTCTATATTAAAAATAAACCTGTGTACATGTTAGATGGGCGTAACATAGATCGCTCACGCTACACTGAAAGACGAAGGCTTTGGAATATGTATGTTTCTCAATAAATGTTTAAGCATTTTAGCCATCAAAGGGGAATTTAATCTGAAAGCCATTTTCAACAGTTTAAGGCCACGTTTGACGCGGTTTTTTTTTTTCTCTTTTTTTTTCAATTTTGAAAATAAGAAAAAAAAAAGTGCGTTTGGTAACCATTTTTTTTCCTTCTCCAATTTAAAAAACCAGTTTTTAAACTGAAGAGTAAAAAAAAAACTCCAAAAACTGGTTTTTATTTTTTTTTCAGTTTTGGTTTTTTTTTTAGACCACCACCACCACCCTCCCATCGCCGGCAGCCACCTCAGACCGGCGACTGCCGGCGACTGTCGGCAGCCACCGCCGCAGCCACCTCCGGCCGCCGGTGACTGCCGACAGCCACTTCCGACCGCCGGCGATCACCGCTGGCGACTGCCGGCAGCCACTGCCGGCCGCCGGCAGCCACCTCTAGCTGCCGGAGACCACCGCCAGCTACTGCCGGCAGCCACCTCCGGCCGCCGGCGACCACCGCCGGCAGCTACCAGCCACCGCCGGCCACCACCACCGTCGACCACCGCTACGTCCCACCATCGCCACTGCAAACCACAAAAAAAAAAGTCAAAATAAAAAGGGTTACCAAACACAAAAAAAAAAAAACTAAAAAAAACAAGGGTTATCAAATACCCACTTGTTTTTGTAAAAGAATTAAACTGTTCTTTAAAAATTGCTCTTTAAAAACTAAAAACAAAAAAAAAGTTTTGTCAAACCAACCTAAGTATACCATTTGTAAGAGACTTCCTCTAGGATCGATGTTCGGGATTTGAACAAAAATTCAAAGTCCTTGTATAAATTCTTGTTAGAGAGCTCATCAGTGCGACGCCAAACACTGAAGCTCATCCCTGAGCTTGTAGAACTGATACCGACAAGACAAAGGGCCGCCACTCCGTAGTAAATGTCAGAGAAGACATTTGGATAAACCCTTTTTTAATGTCAGGGAAAACAATTGGATAAATGTCAGAGAAAACAAAGGAGAACTAATGTAATTCTTTTTGGGATTGATTGCACATGAAAAACCCTTTAGTTTAGGATTGTCTGTGCTAGACGCTCAACGATTTTTTATTTTGATTTTGATTTCCCACAACCCTGTACTTCTAACTGGTTTTGCATTCACCAGTTTACGGATGAAATCCAAATCCACTCGCACCAAACTTACCAGTCCGAGCGACCACCACCACCACAATCGCCACCACCTCTTCCCCCTCTTCCCTGTAAACCAGCCGTCACCATCATCCCCCAGTACGAGGTATTCTTGTTAAGCCCGACCGCTGTCTGACCAGCAACACCACAACCTCCCTTGTCACCATTATTACCCTAAACATACATGCAACCAACACAACGGCCAGCACCTCGTCCCCGCTTTCCCTCTGTAAAACAGCCGTCAACATCTCCCCCCATCACCCCCCACAAGGCTTGTTAAGCCCGACCCTAATCTGAACAGCAACACTACGTCCTTCACCATCACCATTATTACCCCAAAAGAGCTAACATCAAAACCATCACGACACCTGCCACTTAACAACCCACCAAAGTCAGCAGCCCCACAAACCCGCCACCATGATACCACCACAAACTCGCTCCTAATATAATTATATGTTCTATGTAATATACTGGATTTGATAAAGGATTCAGGGTGAGAACTGGACCGTTGTGCTGAGAATTAAATTGAGCTTTGTATAGATCGAGTGGATGAAACCCTAGGTATTTGGTGCTTTGGTTTGGGGGGTAAATTGGGCAAGGAGTCGCGAAATCTGTGATGTAACGCGGCAGGTGGTGTGGGGGTCTTGGGCAAATGAGGGCTTTGACTGGGAAGATGTGGTTGACCCACAGGCTTGTACAGTGATGATATGCATGTGCTCCCGACCTAGGCTTTTGCTATTAATCCTTTCATTTGCCATTAAAAATAACTTAGAAGTCTGAAAGTTTAAAGCTCTTACCGTCAAATGATGTACAGGCTACCGATTTAGAAGTTCGGGTAGTAGGAACAGAAAAAAGAAAAAAGTCAAGAATGTTTAGCGCATTGTACGAAATTATGAAGTTTTATGTGCAATTAATCCGTTTATTTCTTGAAAATAGAGTGGCGTAGCATGCCAGTTTCGGTATTGCATGCGTCTGCCATTGAGTAATTCTACTTGGAACTTTAATTTAGGTTTAAGTTTTATTCCAAATGGTCTCTGAGTTAAATTTCAACCATATATAGCCTGTTCATCTTATCTTGCTTAATTGAATAGATAAGAAACATTTGACATGGAAACTTGAAATTTGGGTGCTAATATAGATGGCAAGGAGAAGGTTGCTAAAGAGATTATTGAAGCTATAGATGAGGAGAAGAAGTCCGTCACGTTCAAAGTTATTGAAGGAGATCTAATGGAGCTGTACAAGACATTCATACTTACGGTTCATGTTGATACAAAAGGGGAAGATAACTTGGTTACGTGGACCTTTGAGTTTGAGAAGCTGAATGAGAGCATTGAGGATCCAAATTCTTTGATGGAGTTTTGCCTTAACGTCACCAAAGATATCGAGACTCACCACATCCAGCAGCAACAGGCATAAAAATGTCAATGTGCATGCTTGTACGGTTTACAAAATATTTGCACAATAAAATGTTCTGTACGATGCCCAGTGACTACTTAGTCTGGCTAAAAGTGTGAGATAGTAAGTATTTTGCGTGAGATGTTTGTGTACAAGTTATTATCCAAAATAACGAAGTCTATCGAACTAAGTTTGTATGAAATTATATTATGTGATTATCTATTTTATTTATTTGTGAATTAGTAGTAATCTGAACAAATTTTGTTTTGCAATTGATAACGGACAGTGCATATTGATATACTCTCTTAAAGATAATGTTTTCCCCGCTTGAATCGTAATCCTAAAGTTACAGTAGGCTAGCTATTTGGAAAATCTAGCTAACTCTAGAAAACAATGCCTGACCCTAATGTTCCCTCTCTTGAGTATGCATATTAGGAGAAAGATGAACCAAATTGAAACTATGATAATTGTCAATAAAGCCAAACTAATAGAAAGAAAGTACAGATCTATTTTAGTAGTAGTTTTTTTATTATCCATTAAGAAGTTGGAGTTTATGTAGAGATTCATCAGTGCCTGCCTTTTAAAGGATGTGTCCCTTGAAGAGAATTTTAAGAGAACCAATTTGGATGGGTTGAATTTTTGCCGGTTGCAACGGCTAGTCAGCCCTATACAAATAACTTAAGTAAGAAAATAACATTAATTCTATTATAACAAAATGCCACAACAATCGGCCAACTATTTTGAACAAATAATAATGAATATGATAATGCAAACAACATGACAATCTGTATAGCGTATGGCCGTAGGTGGCATACGTGATACTTTCAACAATATTAGCATATTTTTCGATCAATTGGTTCACCAACATTCTTGTTTAAAGTCGAGTACAGATTGGCATTTTACTTGGCGTATGGCCATAGGTGGCTATTGACATTGCATTACAATTATTCTACTATTTTGTCTAACAACTTTTACACCCAAATTGATATTCCATATCTTTTATATTAAAGATTTTCATAAGGAAAGATTTGGTTTATTAAATTATTTCTAAGTTGGACCCAAAGATCAAAAGGTAATCCGAATATATTTTAGTGACAACTTTGGCAACTCCGATAGTCTTAATGACCTCTTAAAACCAAATTGCTTAACCTCTTCTTTACATATTTTGAACCGTTGTCTAGGAGCTTGCTTAAGTCCATATCATGATTTATTCAACTTTAAATCTTATTTATTTTGGCCAAGTTCAACACAACCTTCCTGTTGATCAATAAATTATTTTTCTTCTAAATCTCCATGAAAAAAAAAAACGGGTTTAACATCCCTTTTCTAAATTGTTTATGGAGACACTAGCTACCAATTTTTTTTTAATGGCGTGCCTTGTCGCTGGCGAGTACACCTCAAAATAGTATTGCCCGTCTTTTTTGCTATACCTTTTTACCACTAATCTGGCCTTATAATTACTAATAATACCAAACATAATGTAATTTATTTTTGAAAACCTATTTACATTCAATTGTTTTTGAGTTCGGAGGAATATATATAGGTTAAAGTTCATGTGTTTTTTCTCTTATGGATTTTATTCGTCATCACGTTGACACATGGCTTCATAATATTCCGAGACTCCTTCTATAAGTTACACCTATCAGTCCTTTCTCTATCTTTTATTTCTTCTAAATTATTTTCTGCACAGATAGAAGGACGTAGAAAGTAGGGAAGCTAACGGTAGGCAACGTCGGCCGATACGCACCTTCTCCTCCATAATTTTTTTATATAGTATATTTGACATCCAACAATAAAAGTAACCACATGAAAATTTTAAAAATGATTTAAAGAGATGTTTTTTTAATTATTTTATGTGTTAGAGTAATAAAATAATTTAAAAAAATATATAAAAACTATTTTTTTATCATTTTAAATACTAAATTTACACACAAACGTGCACTTACAAAACATAAAAATATATAAAGTCAACGAATAAAATGAAGAGATTAATAAGTTTCCATTTCCCAATGCTACTAACGAGTAAAACTCTCTCCCTCTCTTTCTCTCACTATTGTTTTCACTTTCCAAAGCCACTAACCAGTAAAAAAATCTCTCTCTCACGATCTTCTAAGCGACAGAGGGTGGAAGTCAACGATGGACAAATCGAGAATCTGCGCTCAGTCCCTTCACAGGCCACGCTTGACACCGGCACGCCGCCACGGTGTCGTCGGTTTGACTTCAACCGTTCAATTGTGTTCGCTTCCTTCTTCCTGTTGACTCGTTCTCATCTCCCTCCTCAGTCCTCCCACGAGCAGTCGGTCCATCTCTGGCGTTTCTGCACACCTCTGACGTCGTCTGCGTCGAGCAATGGAGTCAATCAATTGAGATTTGAGACACGAATCAGTCGTCACAGTACACGGCTCACCGGAGTCACCCTTCAGTTGCTCACGGTACAACGGCAATTGCCAGTCGGCGGCCATTATATGTCAAAGAAAGGTAAGATCCGTTTTGATTGAATTTTTTTTTATTCATTAAACAATTGAACCTTTTCTCAATTCTCAGTACTCGATTAGATTTTTATTTCAATTTTGACTTTGACATTTGGAAAATTTTCAAATATTGACGCGTGGGATTTGTAGTTTAGATTGAGTTTTGTAGTTGGAATTTATGGCAATTGTTGCCGGCCATTGTGAATTGAGAATGGTGGGATTGTTTATTTGAGATTGAGATTTTTTCTTGGGATTTTTTTTTTTATTTCAGATTGATATATTGGCAACTGCTGTGTTCGTGGTGGCAATTGTAGAATGTCATGATTCAAGTTGAATGTATAATTAAATTTTTTGATAGTTTTTCTCTTATTTATTTTGTACCCAACTGGATTAATAATCCTGACTCCACCTATAAGTGCAGGGTCCTCAACTTTTGTGTCTTTTTAATTTACATTTTCAACATGAATTAAGCTATTTTTTCCTCAATCTAGAAACCTAGCATCTTTAAAAGTTATGTGCTCCAAATAAACAGCACTGGACGCTTCAAAAGAGCAAGAGAACCAAGGTTAAGTTAGGTTAAGCTATAAAATGGCCACCGTGCTACGTATCAGCCGTACCCCTTGTATCCTTGATAGTCTCGTAAAGAAAATTGCACTACAACAACTATGTATAATCACTCCAAAAAGAGAAAATATTCTGTGATTATTTAACACCGCATCATCATCAGCTTATATGGTGTTAGACACTAATATTAAAAAAAATATACAAAAAAAGTTAAATTATATATCACAATGTCAGTTACACCTCTTACTAAACCATGATTAGACTTAAGTGTCCCAAATTTTGTAAATAATATACACAATCACAAGATACACACTCTCTCTCTCTCTCTCTCTCTCTCTCTCTCTCTCTCTCTCTCTGTGGCTAGGGGTGCAACTTTAGCCGGGTAACCCATGGACAACATGTGCCAACCCACAGAAATATGAGAATAGACTTACAATTTTAGTGAGCGTGGTGGACGTGGGCTTAAAATTTTGGGCTGTAAAAAATATGGGTTAGACATGGACAAAAGTTTCGACAAGCCCGTCCAGCTCGTGAGAATACCAGCCTATATATATATATATATATATATATATATATATATATATATATATATATATATATATAATCACTGCCTATGTAGGTAATTTAATTTACTTGTCAATACAATCTAGCCGTCTATGCGTGATTTATGAACGGTACAGATTAAATCTTCTCCATCAATAGTGCTAAATAATCTTAATACTTTAACATATTTGCAATCTAGCCCCAAAACTCTATCTTATGCATCATAATACTTTGTCACATACAATATAAATCATAAGGTTATTTCAGGATATATAATGCTACTTACAAAGATGATGTTCTTGATCCTTGAATGTATGCCCGACATGCATCTCCTGTTACTTTTCGATATCCAAGTTTTTCACTAAGTGAATAAACAGCTCGATGCCTTATGTTTCTCAGAATTGACTAATAGCTATTATGAAACACTCTCAAGCTTTCAGGATATTGGTTTAAAAAGTGCAGTAGAAAAACGTTGTACTAAAACCAATACTTCTCTTATTTATGTTAGAAAGAAAATATTACACATGACCAATAGAAAGGAATGGTTTATTCTATTGTTGCACACACTAATTCTTAACACACTTTACACTCTCTCAAATTTTCTCTGTCTTCTAACTCTTACTTAGACCTATTTTATAGACGAAAGGATCAGACGTACATAGGATTCTTCAACAGTGGAAGTCCTCTATTATTTTTTTGTAGGGTCCCCTTGCTCTTTTATTATGGTAGACATCTTTATTCTCCTCCCCACTTGGCTTTGTCATTTTTTGCTGGCCATTATTTCCATGTTCATCATGTTTGTCTTCTGGTCTCGCACCTTTTGTCCAGCTCAAAAGTTTGGCTAGGCAGATCAGGTTCTTTTTGTCCTTGGCTGTTAAACTTTTCATAGAGTTTGTTCAGAGGGTTCTATAGATGCTCTACACCCTTTCAGAAATTACTATCCTTCGTTCATCACAGAAACATGCTTCTATGTGGTCGGCTACCATGTTTTCAGTAGTCGCATGGATGCAATTGATTTTTTTGATCTTATCTTTCTCTAGATTATATGTGCTCTATAGCTCAACCTTGTGTGGCCGGTAGAAATTCATTAACTTTTTATTAGCGAATAGATAAATGAACTAAATCTGATATGGCTGGTAGAATTAGATTTCGATTCTTTCTGTCAGTGTTTACAGTATTTGGACTATGATAATCTGTCGACAATCCCATAACTCTAAGAACATATCGAATAATAGCTGGGAGACTATCGATGAGTTGTTAATCACCTCAATTTATTTTCAGTGTGTCTACGAGTCCCTGTTCAATCCTTTTAAGATCAATCTTGTCTGATGGTAATCTGAGACTTGGCCATCCATAATCCCAATTCAGAAATGCTTTCATTTCTGGTTTGCGAAGGTTCTCTTCATGTTCATTTTCCTTCCTGGCTAGTTCTTTTATTGTTGTAGTGATATCAGCTGGGAGCAATGACATTAGTTCTTCTAGCAATCAGATTCTTTCTTTCTTTTCTTGTAGTACTATGATTTCTTCTTCATCGTTTATATTAAGCCTTTTTTCTAAGTTCTTAGCATAATCAGTTAATTGACTGCGTGTTATTCGTAACTCTTTTTGATAATTTTCCCCCCAAAGAGATTTTTACTCTCTTCACATAACCCTGGATTATAAAACTATTTTGTTTTATTATAACTAGTTTGTGTTATGGCAACATTTTGCTTTGAAGATTTTTCATCTTCGTTAATTGTCACTTTTCTTTTTAGATCCTTGTTGTTAGGATAATAATTTTTTTTATTTTCTTGCCCATTTGTTTAAAGCTCCTTACTGTCGAGGTTCCAGCCTTACTCTCTTTATTCCAAAGCTTATGCATTGGTTTTGAATACTTAGTTTCGTATCCTTCTATTTAGGGCTTTCGGGTTGGTAGTTCCAACCATCTTCTTCCACTACTAGGAGAGGATTTGTGAATGAGAAGGAACTTTCCTCTTTCTTTTTAGGGTAAATTATGTAGTAGTCAATTTTCTTGATGGTTCTCCTAGTAGATCAACTTTAGGATCTCCTCAACTATCTGCATCATAAAGCATAATTCCCTGATTAAGCTATCTGCAAATGTATTTTTGGCTGATGAGATGTATTATACTTCAAAAGTATAATAGTTGAACCATTGTTGTTATCGATAAAGTCTTGTTTGACTAACATCTCTTAGTTCTCTTTTTAGGAAAGTTTTAAAATACCTATTATATTTTCTGATAAGATTGTGTTATGAAAGTACAAATATGTAAAAAGATTTTATGCCAGATTTTATAGCTAAAAATGCTTTTTTGTTTATGTGATACTGAGTTTCTGCATCTTTAAAGGTGTGACTCCAGTATCCACACAGTTGTTCTTCAGCTTGATCAGGGGGTATTGCTCTTAATACTGCACCTCAACAATTTTCAGGAGCATCAGTTTCTAGAACTAGCTTGTCTCCTTATTTATGTAAGCTTAGTTTTGTCAATGTTTTAACCTGACTTTTATTCAAAGAACATTTTGAGTATCTTCATTTTTTCATATCCATTTTTCTTTTCTAAGCTTTTTACTTAAGGCTTCTATTAGGTTTGATAAATGCGGGATGAATTTACTTGCGTAATTTAACAACTCAATAAATCTTTGAAGTTACTTTACATCATTGATTTGTTCTGGAAATAGCTTTATTTTTTCAGTTATGTGATCTTGATTTTTTTACTGTCTTCTATTCTCAATCCTAGAAAGTAAATAGTGGTTTGTTTCCATTTACATTTCTTTTTGGATAGTACTAATCCATGGTCAATGAATTCTTGTACTATCTTTTTTAGATGATGATATTCTTCTCTGGTTTTTAAGAATACTAAAATATCATCTATGTATACTACATAGTAATAAATTCTGTGCTTTCTAACAATGTTATCCATCTTTCTTTGGAATAAAGGTGCTTTCTAACAATGTTATCCGTACTTCTTTGGAATAAAGGTGGAGCATTTTTCAATACGAATGGTAACACCATTCATTCATAGTACCCTTGTGGTGAACTGAAGGCAATTAATGGAATTAATGATTATATTTTTTTCATTTTGATTTGCCAATATCTGCTTTTTTAAATCAAATTTTTAAAAAAAGTTAGCTAACTGAATTTTGTTTATTAGCATATCCTTGTTTGAAATTTTATGGCCATCTTTGATTGTTGTTTGTTTAAAGCTCAATAGTCTATGACTAAGCTGGCTTGTCTTCTAGCCTGTTCTGCATTATTTTTTTACCATGAAAGCTGAACTTGAACGAGGACTCTCCTTGGGTCTTATTAATCCTTGTTTTACTATTTCAGGAATCTGTCGTTTAAAATTCCTGAACCATCTCAAGGCTATGCTACATTTGTTTTATGGTAACCACATAATATTTATTCATGAGGGTCAATGCCACCTAAGATTTATCTTTTTTTCATAATTTTAGCAGGCCATCACTAAAATTATTTTATAACGTCCTTTTTATAGTATCAAGACTAGGAATTTCTTTTCCTTCTTTGCATTTATAATATTAGTTTATTTCTTTAACCCAATTGTCATTTTGTTTGATTACTTCTTTGTTAAGTAATTCTTCCTCGGTTACTTCTTCTTCAAGTAACCTTTTCCTTGAGTCTTTTTTGTTCTCTTCACCATGTTGTGGACTGTGTAGAGAGACTTATTCTTGATATGTTTTTTAGATTTCTCCTAGTTTTTCTAAATGAAAACCAAATTTATATTTTTGAACAGCATATTATAACAATGTAATTTTTTGACGTTGTATTTCAATATAAAACTCTTCTTTAATAAGTGGTCGATTTTCAGTTTGTTTGAGGAAAGCATTTCCTATTAAAAAATCGATGTCTAAGGAGTAGAATTGGATTAGTCGCTCTGTAATGAAATGTTTCCCATTTATTATGACTGAAATATCATACGCTTCATATTCTGGCTCGAACTCATCGCCATTTGTCATTCGCATGCACATAAGTTGATCGGTTTTGATCCATTTTTTAGAAGGTAAAATTTTTGAACGTGCCAGGCAATAGGATGCTCCGGTATCTACTAAAGTATCTATTTTAAAAGGGTGATAACCCTGATAGTCAAAATTTAATTTTATATAAGAATTGTTTGGACTTATTGAATTCATGTATTATTCATTTTTTCGGACCTTCTTTTACACGTTGATAATACTCATAATGTCTTGAATTCTTTTTTCAAGATTATCTCTTGTCAAGCCTTTTTCTTTGAGCTTTTTCTTGACAGTATCATTTATTTATGTTGTGGTCATTACATCTATGGTTTCTACACGTGAGATGATGCAATTCGTCTGATAGGAATGGTAACTGTTTTGTACCCTATGATATCTTCATCTAAACTTTCTTCTTCTTTGGTAGATTCTTCTACTATTTTTTCCTTTCCTTTGCCTTTTGAATTTTTAGATGTGGAAGTATAGAAGAGACAAAATGTCTCTCCTTGGTTCTTCAAGGATTACAACACATTTATTTTCCCTAATCTGCATGTGTTCTAGTTGTTTACTAGCTAATTCTTCTCCTATCACCCATTTTTTAGGCCATGATAGTTGCTTTTGATCTATCTTCCGTGCTTTTGTTGCTCAGACATGATTACTTGTTTGTTCAAATAGTTATACTTTGTTGTTTAGCAAAGTATGTGATATTTACCACTCTATAGACTAGACAGCATTATAGTGCAATTTTTACAAAATCTAGTAATTCGGTCATATACACCTATGTGGTTTATTAACTGTCACTGTCTTTTATAATAGGTTCAGTCGGTCGATGCTCCAGTAACCTCCTTGTTGAAATTACTAGCTCAAGACCCTCGTAAACAAGCAGCCTGTCATGGAGGTTATATCAGCAATGGGTTTAGGTTTAACGTAAAAGATAATGACATGACAAAACAAACCCAAAAAAATAGTCTTGGTCAACGGCGATAGTTATGACGAGAATTGCATGGACTTTTGTGGAGAGCTGGATGAGATTGTTAAGCTAACATCTGGGTTTTCAAAACCACTTAATAATGTTCAAGTGTACATGGTTCGATGTCACAGGTAGTAGAGGAATCTATGTTAGCTCGTAAGGGATTGTAGATATCAATGTTAAGTCAAGACATGCATCAGATGAGCCGTTTGTGTTGCTAGTCAAGTTGCACAAGTCTTTTACGCATAGGACGTCACAAATCCCAAATCTCATTGGTATACAGTTATCAAGTCCAAGAAATTGCCCTTGGCATATGATAGTGAGGTAGACACCTTTCAAGTCGACCAAACACCTGTCTTGGTACCTGTTGAGGTAAACAACAAGGATGACGATCTTCTTATTCAACCAAAAATTGATGTTGGAGATGAAGTCGTAGATGATGACGCGGAAGACGTAGAAAGTGTTGAAGACAATGAGGCTGAGTCTACTGACGAAGAGGAAGAATTACTCGATGAAGAGGACGATGAGTCCCTGGAAGAAGAAAATGACGAGTCCGACGATGATGATGGCGATGATTATCAAAATGAAGATGATTGACTTGTACTGCCCTAACATGCATTCTTTTAGTACTCGGTTCATATATATAGTATTGCAACATCTTGTAGAACATTGTTTTTAATGTGTTAATTTTTTTTTACTTGTTGTACATGAAGTCAGACATGAATAGATTACGGGCCATTAATGCTCACATCTAGTAGGCGGGGGCCCAGCCGCAGCCACTGCCCGAAACGCAACCACTGCCTGGGCCCCAGCCCCAGGCCGATTCCTCCAACACTCCCACTGGTTCTCCTTCTTCTGTGGGCAATTCTACCTCAGGTATATTTGATAATGGCGTTTGGTCATAATGTTAGACTTATATATAAATCATATTTGATCTGTATTAATGTTGGAGTTTCGCAGGATCTTGACGAGGCTGTGGACTAACACGCCAGGTGCGCATTGACCCCGAGCATAAACAAAGAGATACTTTCACCTAGGAGCGCCAGTAAGTAAAAATAACGTAATGCAGTACTTACAATCTTCAATTCTGATATTTATCACGGTCCAGTTATTTAATGTATTCGATGCATGTTCCTTTATCAGGATCTTGGAGACTTCGATGAAGACGAAGATTGGCGTCCTAGTGAAGGGCCGATTCTTTGAGCTACGGCTATACTGGAAGGATTGGAATGCCGCGACGAGGGAGTCCTTATGGGAGGAGTGGCTAGTATGGTTTTCCTTTTTGTCAGTCATTATTTGTTTAATTAAAACGTAATTTTAAATTGATCATATTGAATGTGTAATTAAGTGCCTTACACGAGGGGTTCGAGTTTGAGTCGCTTGAACAGTAGACATTACGGCTGTAGGCTTTTTTTTTGCCTACATCGGCAAAAATTATCGGCGATGGTTGGATGATGCATGGGAGCGGCGAGGAAGATGATGCCTGAGGGTCTGGCAAGTAGTCCGAACAGCCATTAGCATCCATGAGTACAGGCACGAGTACTGGGGGATTGAAGCGATGACTGGATACACCGAGGGTCATCAATAGGCCGAAAGGCCGCGTACGCGGCTTCCCAGGTACTACTGCACATGCCGGATATGAGCGTCCCCATCCCTTGCTGCCCCTCCACCGTTAGAGTGACCGTCGTTACAAGAAGACGAGATCCATCGCATTGCTGTGGAGTTGTATAGGATGATCACGACGAAAAATCAGATACAACCACTATATATGTTTAGTAAACACTATATATGATTGCTATCGAGATTAATGGGTCTGTACGTTTACTTGCAGGGCACTGCTGCTGAACAGGCCGAGCTGGATCCGGATCAAAGTGCCCCCATGGACAAGGATAACCAGCATGATCCAGATTCAGGACTCGTCGACCCCTGATCAGCCCTTCCCCTCCTAATTGTTTGTATCCCGCTCTCATGGCCCCTGACTTGTACTCCCCTCCCATCCCCTACTCTATTGTACCCCGTTCCCTTGCCCTCCTAAACTTTTTATACATTTTATTTATTTATTAGTATAGAATCAATTCTTTATATATGAATTATGTATGTTTTAGGGTTAAATAATTGTTGATCCATCAGTAATTATTTAACCCTAATGTGTATTGAGAAATATTTGCTGGACTGAGATGATTGTTGAGAATTTGTAATTACAAGTTTAGGTATTAAAAAAAGAAAAAAATATTTTTAAAATTAGTTTGACTTTTAGCAACAGATTTTATCCCATTGCTAAAAGTCTTAGTGACACAGATTGTAAGTTAACCACGACAAGAGCTCATCAACATCAGTGTTATGCATGAAGTGCCCTCATTATGGAAGCTTTTGTAACGAGACAAGCATTGCTTACGACTACAGAACTGGGCCTCTTTCACTCATTAAGTGGCAGGAGATTTGTTATGGTGATCAGTCTGATGCATGAGTTTTAACAAGGGAGTCGTTTTCCTTAATCATATCATAGGTAAGGTTGAGCCCCCAATAAGTGTGCAACTGCTAGGGTATAAGTATACATCAAACTATAGTTATATATACCGTACCGGTACTGGCCGTTACGTATCGTTTTTAGCTTCTACTGGTACGGTACCTTTACATTTTGTACCGGTCAAAATACCATTTTGTACCGGTTGTTAAAGGTGATACGGCCGAGAATTACGTAACGGCCCTATACGGACTGAGATATTCTATTTTGTACCAGTTCTTTAAAAATGTAAAATTGACAAATTTTGTTAGAAATTTTGTAAATTGATCATATAAAAACTAAATAGAAAAAATATTATAAGTTCTTTTATACTTATCAAAACCTCTGTAACTTACTGCTCATAATATTCACTTAGCTTTGATTTACTTTATACCTAAAAGTTTTGATCATATTCTTTCATCTATATAATGTACTGCGTTAGACACTTGTGTGCGAGCACACGCACACACACAAAAATAGCTTATTTTTGAACCTAAAGACGTTATTATTTAACAAACAACTTATTCTTACATAAGAATTTGCCAATGAGATCGTTGAAAATAAGGGATAGTCCTAGAGGATTTTTTCAATTCAATTGAATAAGCTATTTATTTTATTTGAAAATTAACGTAATTCAAACTCTATATGACAAACAATTTATCCTAAAATGCTGTTAGAAAAAAACTATATTTATGTTTTGTTAGTTAGCTAATGAATGAATATAACAGATGTATCATATATATTATTGATGAAAAAGTTGAGACGATACTGGTACTAGTACGTACCGTCTTAAGGAAAAAACGATACGCACTGCGGTACGGTATTCATAACTATGCATCAGACCTCATCTTATACATTAACGAACTCAACCGCAAATGAGTTGGAGCAAAGCTTTTCCCACAGTATGATACTTCTACTAAAAACTTTTAATCAACAAGTTCAACGTGACATTTAGACTATATGAAAAAGAGGCTGATCTCCGTATAACATTAAAAAAATGCTTTTTTTTTCTAGCTGATCTGGAGCAGTCCATGCCACATTACCGACAACCCAAATCACTCTTTCTCTTTCTTTTTTTAAACAAAATATGCCAAACCGCCCTTACAAGGGGCTAGCTATCTATGTACCCAAAATGCCCGTGCCCTCCCTTTTGTGCAAAAATAAATAACTAAATAAAAGCAGTAAGTTCTCCCCAATGGCTCTGCCACTACAAGAAACAGGAGCTTTAACGACAGGATTTTGCGCCGCAGCCAGAGGTAGTCGCTAAATTGTAGTTTAGCAACCGCTTTTATTTGCAGTCGCTAAATATTCATATATACTACGCAATGTCAACAAAAACTTGGTGCGAAATCTAGCAACCACCTTTTAGTGACTGCTCGTCGGTCATTAAATTCAGCAACTGCTATTTGTGACATATTGGGCAGTCGCTAAATTAGCGACTGCATTTTGCGACGTCTCCTACAGTTAGCTAGTACTGTTTGTAACTGCTTTTTGCAACAGGGAGAGTATTCGCTGAATTTAGTTGGCAGTTGCTAATCATTTAATTAAAATAAAGTCCTTCTTTACATTTATGACTTTGCCCTAAATTTTGACTAAGAACAAAAAACTTTCCTGAACTGCCGCCTCCCCCTCTCTATTCCCTACAATACCACCCCAACCACCGTACATAGTGTGCCGCCACCACTACAAGAAAAAGGACTTTTAGCGACAGAGAATTCCGTTGCAAAAAAGTCATAAATCCTTTGCCAAAGACTTTTGGCAAGACACACTGTTGCTAAAAGTCCGTTGCCTACAACCCCGTCTCTAAAAGCTTTTGCGATGAATTTTTTGAATCCGTTGCCTAAAGTCCACCTTCAATGACGGACGTACAAATAGAAATTCTGACGGACTTTTCGTCACCAATTCTATTTTTTGTATTTTAATCTATTTTTTTTAATAATTTACTGCTTAAAATATTTAGCGACGAAATATGCGTCGTCAAAAGTTTTGACGATAGTTTTTTAGCGACGAATTAATATTTTCTAATTTAGCGACGGAAATCCCATCGCTAAAAGTCTGTCGCTTTATATTCTAGTGACAGAAATAATCATTTATTCTAGTGAGACTTTTTAGAGACGGAAAAAATTCCGTCAATAAAAGTCAAAATAATTTTTAAAATATATTTTTTTTAATACCCAAACATGTAGTTACAAATTCCTAACAACACAATCTCAATCTAGCAAATAATTCTCAATGCACACTAGGGTTAAATAATTGCTGATCCATCAGTAATTATTCAACCCTAAAACAGGCACACCACACATGTATAAAGAATGAATAATATATCAAGCAAAAAATAAAATGTATACAAAGTTCAGAAGGGCACGGGAGCAGGGGACTGTAAAGTAAGGGAGGGGAGAACAAGTCGGGCGGGGGGGGGGGGGGTAACGGGCACGTGAGCCGGATACAAACAACTAGGAGGCCTGGAAAGGGCTGATCAGGGGTCGGTGAGTCCGGATCTGGAGCTTCCTAGTCGTCCTCATCCATGGGTGAACTGGGAGGTGGATTCAGCTCGGCATGTCCAGCAACATTTCCCTACACGTAAAGGCATAGACGCATTAATCTTGATAAAGTGTTTACTCAACATTTATAGTGGTTGTACCTGATTATTCATCGCGATCATCCTATACACCTCCATAGAAAAACGACGGATCTCGTCCTCTTGTAACGGCGGTCGCCCTTCGGGTGGTGTCTGCATTTGTGGAGGGGCAACGGGGGTGGGGACACTAGTATCAAGACACGTGTAGTCATACTAGGGAGGCCGTGTACGCTGCCTTTCTGCCTATTGACGACCCTTGGTGTATCCAGCCATCGCTTCAATCTCCCGGTGTATCCAACCATCACTTTAATCCTCTAGTTCTCGCGCCAGTACCCATGGACGCTGATGGCTGTCTTGACTACTGCCTAGACCTCCGTGATGATCTGTTCATACGAGGCCTACAAAACAATGATATGACATTAAAACATTAAGGCGACAAGCATCGACAAAGGCAAAAATTTAACAAACTAAACAAAGTCCCCCGCCTGGTGTTGATCGTCCTTATCCTTCTTCCTCACTTGCATCTCAGTTTTTACGTCAGAGCATAGACCTCATCCGGCGTCGGGTTTGAGTTCTTAATCGCATTCTTGTGTCAGAGGACGTCGTGAGCCATAGATCCCCCCCCCCCGCGTCGCCGTATGCGTGGGATCTTTCTCCTGCCTATTCTCTCTCCCACTCTTACTCTTGGCCTCCCAGGATGTATCAGTCCTCGACATATCAACCATCATTCCCCATACTACTGGCGATATCCAATGAGGGAGAAATCCCTTCCACTCCTCCATCGGGGCACCTTTCGGCGCCATATTCCGTGCCCGCTCCTGTACGTCGTGCATCCATGCATCACCGGTAATTTTTACCAATGTATGCAAAAAAAGCCTATCACCCCAATGCCTGCTGCTCAGGCAACTTAAACTCGAACCCCTCTTGCAAGGCATTGAATTTCACAATCAATATGATTGATTTAAAACTATGTTCTAATTAAACAAATAATGACTGACACAAACGGCTAAAAAACCGTAGTCCTCCCATAATGACTCCCTCGTCGTGGCATCCCAGTTCTTCCAATATAGCGGTGGCTTAAACAATTGGTCCTTCACAAGGACGCCGATCTTTGTCTTTGCAGAGTCTCCAAGATCCTGGTAAAGAAACAACCATCGAATACATTAAACAAGTTGACTGTAATAAATATCGGAATTGAAGATTATAAGTACCGTATTATGTAATTTTCTTACTTACTGGCCCTCCTAGGCGAGCGTAACTCTCTATTTATGCTGGGGGTCGATGCGCACCCTGCTTGTCGATCCACAGCCTTGTCTAGATCCTGTAAAACACCAACAATAATACATATCAAATATAATTTAAATACCAGTCTAGCATTATGACCAAACATTGTAATCAAATATATCTGAGGTAGAACCCACAGAAGAAGGAGAACCGACAGACATTATGGAGGAATTAGACCAGGGCTGGGCCTGTAGCTGGGACTGGGACAGAGGCAGCTATGGCTGTGGCTGGGGCTGGGTTCGTGGCTAGGGCTGGGACTGGGCCTGCCTACTAGATGTGGGCACTATGTGCCTCATCATCAGCTGGCAATGACGAGACGGGAGCCATCGGGGTCGACGCAGCTCAGCATCCACCGTGACCACGAATGACCTGTAATCT
The DNA here is from genome assembly GCA_033070095.1 of Escallonia herrerae. NCBI lineage: Eukaryota > Viridiplantae > Streptophyta > Magnoliopsida > Escalloniales > Escalloniaceae > Escallonia > Escallonia herrerae. Next base: position 180,734 of record JAVXUP010000635.1, on the reverse strand, counting down.
ATCCATGTCTGACTTAGTGTACAACAAGCCCAAATGAAAGAAATTAACACATACAAAACAATGTACAGTCCACATCATGTTACAACACTATATAAATGAACAGAGTATAAAAACATTATATGAACGGAGTACTAAAAGAATGCATGTTACCTGTAAACAAATAACATATAGTTAAAGCAATACCTCTCAAATGGATACATCCACCGATATTGCACAGGCTCACCCATCTTCGCTTCATACGCCAAGTGAACGGGCAAATGCTCCATTGAATCAAGAATGACGGTGGGAAGATTTTCTCGAGCTTGCAAATTGTCAACATAATATTTTTTTCGAGCACCTCCATGTTAGTCACCCGAATTGTAGTAGAACAGATATTCCAGAAGAAATGAGATAATTCAGTTAAAGTCTCGCATACAACCTTTGGCAACAGTCTCCTGAAGGCAATAGGAATGAATCTTTCTATAAATACATGATAGTCGTGACTCTTCATCCTTTGAAACTTGCATTCCGATACATTGCAACAACAAAATATGTTAGACACATACCCATCGGGAAGCTTCAAATTCTTAACCCACTCAAAGACCTTCTCTACCTGTTTCTTGTCTAGACAGTAAGGTGCTTTCGAAAGCAGAATCCTCCCGTTGACTGTCTTAGGATGCAATTCATGGCGTACACCCAACTGTTGTAGATCATTTCTCGCTTTAAGGTGATCTTTCAATTTTCCCTTGAAATTCATCATTGTGTTGAACACATTATCGAAAACATTCTTCTCAATCTGAATCATGTCCATGTTGTTTTGGATAATGAGTGTAGGCCAACTCTCAGAAAATACATTGTTTTCTCCAGTTGTACTCTTTCCCGTATCCTGTAATCTTCTGATCTGGCACACCCTTGCCGTATGGTATGTCAGTTCAAGTGCTTCTAGGTACAAGAGTACGTCTTCACCAGATGGGTAGTCCAGTGTAACAACGTCACGCTCGATTGTCCCGTCAAATTTATCCTTCTGCCTACAGAACTGATGGTCTGGTGGCAAAAGCTTCTGGTGACATCTGAATCACGAGGGCATGTTAACATTCCATGTGTGCTCAAACCACACGTCATTCCCAATGCGGGAAAATTGTGTATAGTCTCAATCAAAGCAGGCCACATCTGAAAGTTCTATTTGAGGGATCCCATAGCTGTTTGAGCTCATTAATTAACGGCCTTAAATACACATCTATGTCCATACCGGGACTCTTCGGCCCCGGAATAAGCAACGACAAAAATATTTACGGCTTCTTCATGCACATGCTTGTGGAAGGTTGTAAGGACAATAATAATAGGCCATGTCTAGACTACCCGAAAGGGTTGAACCCATTAGTTTCCAAATCAAGTCTAATATTCTGAACTTCCTGAGCAAAGCTTGGATGCCTATGGTCAAACTCTTTCCATGCCTTTCCATCAGCTGGGTGTGTTGGCACATCGGTATCGTTGCTACGAGTCTCACAGTGAGCCCTCATATGTTCAGCAATGTTGGAGGAGTAGTACATCCTCTGAAGCCTTGGAGTTACAGGAAAATATCACAATATCTTCCATGCAATGTTTTCCTTCTTCCATTTGTCCTGTTTACACCTCGAATGATCACATACTGGACACCGTGTCAAGTCCTTATTTTTTTTCCAGAACAATACAAAGTCGTTATTGCACGCATCTATCCGCCCATAGCTTAATCCAAGTTTTGTCATCATCTTCTTCGCATCATAGTACGACGGGGTAGCTTTTCACTCTCCGGCAAAATTTCTTTGATAAAAGTAGCAAACTCGTTAAATCCTTTCTGACTTAGCCCGTGATCATATTTCAACTGTATAACCGACTAACCGCAGAAATCCATGTGTGTTTTCGGATTCCATCCCACAATGGCTCCTTCTCTCAACAAATCATAAAACTGATTAGCCCTTCATTCGGCTGCTGGGGACTGTCATCGCCGCGGTAGTCACCCCATTCAACATTAACATGCCCAACATTCATAATCATATCTCGGTAATCATATTGTGCCTCTTCCATAACGTCAGCTTGACTATTCGGGTGGGATGACGATACTATCATTTTCCCGTGCTGAGTCCACCTTGTGTATCCACCCATACAATTGTACCGGAGAAGATGCCATTTTACCACCACTCTGCTTTTCCAATGCAACAACTCACATTTACTGCATGGGCACCTTATCGTGCCAAAGTCAACATGTGTAGGATGCGCGTTAGTGAACTCGAGAAATTTGTCGACGCGATCCTTAAAATCCTCAGCATTCTTTTTTTTCATCCAACTTCAATCCACCGACATGACGACTGAGATTATGTACTATATACCACCTTAAATTAAAACCTCTAATTAGGCAGGGTCGATGTGAAAATAAATGCATGCATGTGACAACATGTCTATGTATGCCCGCTCCGTTCTCTAATAGGTAGTGGTCCTATCTTATTCAGAAAAGCACATGTTTATAAAATAGTTACCAACTCATGCTTAGTCCTATATCTGCGAAAAATTCGGCAGCACGTTCCTTTATTTTTTCAAGTTCACGACATCGATTAGGTTTTTAACATCCGTCTAATCTTGCTCTTGCAAGAATTAATGGATTTTAGAAAATCATATCTGTATACACCTGGAGAAACACTGGAGAACGTGTACCAAATATCCATGACATTGAACACAAAGCATGAGTCGATACACTGTTTTATAAACACCTACCTTTTCCAAATTGTTCAAATTGGACATCCAAAGGCTCATTACAAAGAATTACTTTGTAATGAGTATCTTTGGACAGGAAATAACGGTTTTTATGTATGCATGCCCTTGAAAATTGGTAATATATGCAACCATCTTTTTGAAATTTTAAAATTTTGAAAAGATTGCATACATTACCAATTTCACTTTAATTTGAATTCATTGGCAACGAGTTGAACCAACTCATTATCAATGGACTTTACAAAATAACGGCGAATATTCTTACTGTGGGAGGATGACTCACGTTTCTTAGTGAAATATGGATTAATTAGGGATGTACTAGGGCTTATTAGCCCTAATTAGGGGTAAGTAAGGTAATTAGGGTTAATAGGTTTAGTTAGGGTAGTTATGGTTAATTAGGGATGTATTAAGGTTTAAATTGGGTTAATTAGAGCTTATTAGGATTATTTAGGGATGTACTAGGGTTTATTTAGGGTTACGCAGGGTAATTAGGATAATTAAAGTTTGACCCTGATTATAATTTAATTACGTTTAATTAGGTTTACTTAGTACTAATTATTAGGGTGTAATTAGCTTAATTAGTGTTTCATTAGGACTAATTAGGGTAATTGAGATTTATTAGGTTAATTAGGGATGTATTAAAGTTTAATTAGGGCTTAATTAGGATTTAATTAATGGTCGATTAAGGTTAATCATTTTATTAGGGTTGATTAAGATTTAAGTAGGTTTACTTAGTACTTATTCTTAGGGTTTAATTAGGACTAATTAGGTAATTAGGGTTTATTAGGTTAATTAGGTAATTAGGGTTTATTAGGTTAATTAGGGATGTATTAGAGTTTAATTAGGACTTAATTACGTTTAATTAGGGTTTGATTATAGTTAATCACTGTTAATTAGGTTTAATTAGGGTTGATTAGGTTTATTCAGATTGATTAGGGTTAATAATGGTTAATTTCTTCTAACTACCAATACAACTATAAATTATAATAATTACAATAAATAATTCTAACATGTAATTATTCATACATATATAAAACATATGTAAGAAATATATAAAGCATATATAACATATAATTTGAACATGTAATTATTTATACATGTATAAAGTATAGAATTATACATATAAGGGAAGGGGGCAGGGGGGCCAGTGGAGGGACGGGCGGCAATGGCAGGTGGTAGGCAGCGGCAGTTGCTTCTCCTGCGAGAAGATTGCGGGGTGGGGGATAGGTATTTGTGGGCAAGGAAAGAGGACGACAGAGCGGTGATGGTTGTGATGTGCGGAGGCAAAGACGGAGGACGGCGACTGTCAGTAAGAGAGAGAGAAAGAGGGGGGTGGGCGGGGAGAAGAAGATTTGGGATTTTTTGTTTGGACTTTTAGCGACGGAGATAACCCGTCGCTAAAAGTCACGAATTCAAATACTTTTAATTTTTTGGCAACAGATATTCAACGATGGATCATAATTTGTCGCCAATAGTTTAAAAAATTGTAAAATATTTATTTTAGCGACATATTAGTATCCGTCGTAAATACTTCGTCCCTAATTTAATTTACAAAAATAATTTCAAAATTCAACTGAAAATTCAAAATTCGAAAAATCTTTTAGCGACGGAAATTCCTTCGCTATAAATTTGTTACGAAATATCGGTCACTAAAAATTATTATCGACGAGACAATCAATCGGTAAAACTATTTAGAGATGAATATTTAACGACGGTCGTTCCTGTTGCTAAATGGTACTTTGAGTGACAGAATATTGTTCGTCGCTAAATAAGGTTTTTCTTATAGTGCACCAAGGCCACGTATCCGCGAAGCCCACGCCATCTTTGCTGCCAGCCCTGCCACGGACACAACGTCGCCAAGCCGATGCTCACATCGCCGTTCACGCCAATGGCTGCTCACGCTGCTACTCACACTCTCTACCCAACATAAGTCTTCCCTGCTTCTTTTTATGTATTTTTTATAATGTTACGTTTTTTTTGTGGTCTTCTCTCTCAATCTCTCATCCTTTTCAATTTCAGTTGGTCCACTATAATGTTTGTCTAATCCTGCAATGTTTCAAATAAAAGAACTGGCACTACACCAAAACTGCTGTATGGTGACGAAAAGGGCTACGGTATAAAAGGAGTCGTAGGTACAAGTCATGTATGCCTACGGTTAATATTGTACCGTGGCCATTGGTGCTGCTTCTAATTGGAAGGGCACTCTCAACGGTGCTTACAGTGGGAATTGGGTGGACAATCAGGCGGGTTCCAATCAGAGATGCAAATTCACCATTGGAAGGCAAACCCAACGGCTACTTACCGTCGGAAAAGGGTCGACTACCTGACTGGAGAATTTTGCAGGCAAAAATTTGCAATTGGATTCCCCCTGGCAAAAATTGACAATTGATAATATGCACAAAAACTATCTCAGATCAGCGCCTCAGAATAGTATGTGAAGACTTCCACTACAAAAAAAAAATGATCTGCGGCGATGCTCTATGCCGACAGCCACACGACATCACCTCTATGATGACCATTGCTATAGTATCTATAGCGTCGCTTTAAGCCGGTGGTCACATATCCAGCGCTCCCATAGGTCATATTTTCATCCCAAAATTTGAGCGCCAAAATTTAGAGCCAAAAAACGTGTTATGCCAGCAGTCTAGTTGTTTTAGCCGACTCACTGGTCGCCGACGTAGAAGAGGCTGGTTTATGTTTTAGTTTTTTCTTTTAGGGCTAATTATACCTATGTCCCTGAGGTTAGGGGGTAATTACAGTCAAGGACACAAAGTTTCAAAATGTAACATTCCGTGACCAAACACTTTTAAAATGTATCAGACGTGTCCATCCATTAGGGTTCCGTCCAAAAAATAGACTTTTTTAATGATGTCAGCAATACATATTTTTAAAATGACGATACTACCCCTTTATATACAGAATAGTTTAAAATTTTTAAATTAAGAAACATTAGGGTTTCAAAACCTTATTTTTCAATTTAGGGTTTCAAAACCCTAATTTACAAATTAGGGTTTCAATTTGCCATTTCTCAGTTAGGGTTTCAATCTGCCATTTCTCAATTAGGGTTTCAATCTTCCATTTCTCAAAGGTATCATGCCAATTAGGGCTTCAAAACCCTAATTTGCAAATTAGGGTTTTAATCTGCAATTGCAAATGGGGGGGGGGGCGATGGAGCTGCTGCCATGGAATGAGGGAGTGGGTTGTTGTGGGGGAGAAGAGAAGAGATGAAGGGGAAGAGTGCCGTCTCTGGCGATAGGTTTTGACGCCGGCAGGAGATTACATGTGGTGGCTTACGATGGGCGGTGACGAGGAAGGGGTAGGTAGACGGGGTGGGCGGTGACGGGTTGACAAGGAAAGGGGAGGCAGGCGGGGTACGACGCCAGGAAAGGGGAGGAAGACGGCGTGTGTGATGATGGGGTGACGAGGAAGGGGGAGGCAGGCAGGGTGTGGCGCCGGGGAAGGGGAAGGGGTGCGGCACCTGGGTGGGTGACGGCGCTGGGGTGGGTGATGGCATTGGAAAAAAAATAATGGCATTAGAAAAAAAAATAAGGTTCCAACTGAGGGGTAGTACAGTCTTTTCATCAAAATCGTTAGGATTTTTAGGGTTCCGTTTGGTCAACGGACATAAGTGTAATTTGTCCAAACTATTGTCCTTGCCTGTAATTACCCCCAAACCTGAGGGACATAGGTGTAATTAGCGCTTTCTTTTATGTTATTTTTTCTTCCTCTAGACCCACAATTCTTGGGTTCGTCTCTCACATGACTATCTGGTTCTTCATCAGGTTCGACTCTCTCTCACTCTCTCTTGACTCTCCCTCTCTTCTCTTCTTCTTTAATTCGTCCTCTTTGCTGAATTTCGCTTCTCCTTTCTAGATTTGAAGTCTCAAACGATTCTTCAATTTGCTTTAGGTTTGAACACAGTTTGGGATTCATCTAATCAGGTAACAATTTCTTTCACCCAAGCAACGATTAGTGTACAATTTGATTGTTTTTACAATGTCTAGAAAGCTTTGTAAATTCTGATTCCAAAGTTCAAACGCTTTTGGTCTTGAGTGGAGTCATAAGCAGTCACGTCGCTGGCAGCGCCGCTCGCCGTCGTCTCGCCGGTTGGTAGTCAGAATAGTAGCCCCCTTCTGCATTAGATTGTCAAAACGGTAGATAGATAGTCGTAATAGTAGCCCCTTTTGTGGTGTCTAAGTTCTATGGTATCTACGTTGCTTTTCTTATTTATCAACTCAGCATACAATGTCTAAGTTCTATGGCATGAATTTATCTAATTGTGACATCTCTATCATAGATATGCTGCTTGCTTGTGTATGTATGTGATTTATCACAGTAATTCATTACTTAATTTTGAAGATAAATATCTCCCTAAAAACCCGTAATTGTGACATAAATTTCCATTCGCTAGAGCAGAATACTTGCATTTTCCAACTTAAATACTCGGTCATTGCATGATTTTGTTGATTTTTACATGTTCTGCTGTTATTTAAGAATTGTTGTAGAACTTGAATCTCCATAACACTCTGTAGTTTTGACCAACAGCGTTTTTCTATTACACCAGAATGTTTCCCTTTCTTTAGCTCAAACGGTTGTATATTGCACGATTTGATTTCTTTATCACTTTACTTGAATATCTACAGTTAAGGCAGTGATCAGTCATTTATAAAAGCCTGCACAAGCCCATTAAGATCACTCGAATCATATTTACATTTGTTCTCATGCTTTGTGCATAACACTGACAAGTATTTCTTGCACATCATCTCTAACATGATGTCATAGAATTACCACTTTGCTTTGTTGGAATAGCTTTAACTCATTGTAGCAGGTTATAGCTTCAAAGTTAACGAACGTCATCTTTATAAAGTCATCAAGGGTAGAGTGTATCGCCTGTTCTACCAGTAATACTCCGGTGGAGCTTTTGCCCTCTAAGAATATCTTCAAAAAGAAAACCCTTCATAGATTTTTTTAGTATGCTTATTCCTTAATGTCAATAGATAGCAGGTCACTACGATTCATAAGTTTCAGTTGTAATCTAACTGCCATATCTCAGTTGCCAGACTACATGGTTTCATCCATGGTGTCGAAGCTGTATGGTATGATCACTTTCATCTAATTGTGACATATGTATCACAAATATGCTGCTTGCTTATGTATACTTGTGTATACTTATGACTTATCGCAGTAGGCAGTAGTGCATAACTTAATTTTTAACCTTCTAGAATTTGTACAATCTACTTGATTTAAGTACTATTCCAAAATGGTAAAAATCAATTCCAAGATATAAGGAGGGATGTAGTTGGAGTAGCTGATATATTAGTGTAGTCTTTTTATGCAGTTCTTTGTTGGTGGCAACTGGAATTGAGTATCTCATTCTTTACTTATTCATATCCGTTACTATAAAAGTGTGTTACAATTCTTTAATGATTTATGGTTTCTTGAGTGATCATTTAGGTTAAATGTAATTTGCATCAACCAAACTACTTAGGATTGGTCTGATAATGTTAAGGTCTTCTTTCAAACCATCATGTGAAGAGAAGCTTATATAAGCTTTAAAGCTATAAGGGAATTTAGTTCATGAGGCATAACACGAAGCTTTGAGAGGGCGGGTTAATTAAACGGAAGATTAGGAAAATGAGACAAAAATACATGAGAATCAAATTTTGAAATAGTTTCGTTTGGTACATCTCTCTCGCTGATACATGATGGCGTGGCTTTGTATCAACTTTTGTCTCCATCTTTGTTAGGTGAAACTGAGTTTTTATCAGAAAGAGAGAGTTTGAAGTTAGGATGCTCCAGCAATATTTTTATAGATGAGAAAATTGCTGTTAGAAAGAGGAGTTATGCCTGCTGTATGACTCATTCCTTGATGTTCAGCATTTAGTTACATAAGGTTGTCTAATTCATACAAAGCTACAATTTGGGGGTCTTATTGATACATATTAAGTGGGAAAAATCCAATGGGACGTTGAATCATGAAGCAAAGATTACTGTAAAACCAAAATCAGCTTGTAGGGCTGGCCTAAAGAAACTTGTGCCTGAGAGAGTAGGTAATTTTGTGTGTCCTGTGGGAGTAGCCAAGATTACTCTGTAATCAAAATTCAAGAGGATTTGTGTGTTATGTGGGAGTAGCCAAGGCAAGAAAAGTAGCTACCAAGATGCTGCTATTGAGCTTGGCAAGAATTGGTACTTGTATTGGCTTCCTCTATGGAAAATGGCTTTCTTTGTGCCTTTTTTTATTTAATTTCTCATGGCTTTTTTGAGTTTAATGGGGTGGTAATTTGGGGCAACTTTTCAACCATAGCTTTCTGTGCAGGCTAAGATAGAACACATGGTGTGAAATGGAAGAAAGAAGCCTTAACTTTACCTTGTAAAACAACAAGATCCTGAACTCTTGAGTTGCTATCGAAAGAAGTTCAAATGGTTGTGAAATCACATAATGATGTCGAGGACAACTTCTGAATTTTATTTTACAACTTCTATATTTCTAAGGGGATGTAACCACATCAATGTCCATAATAGTCATATTTAAATACATTTTGCTGATTATTTATGTGGTGCAAAAATCAAGAAAAGAGTTGAATCTTTTCCTCTCCACATGTCTTTCACACTTCTGATGTGTTCAACTTATAAATTGATCCCATGTGCCTTTCTTTGCTTGAGCTCATTCTTTCTCTCTCCCTTTCTCACTCTTTTGCGACTCTCCTTTCATAGTGATTCCTCAACCACTAATTGTTCTGCTATGTTTTTGTTTATATTTTTTTATTGATTTGTATGTAGTTTTCTATTTTGCTTGTGGGTCATCAATCAGAATTGTCCATTTTGGAAGTACACACTGAACTCAGTCTTTGATACAACCTCTCAGTCATCAATGATGCTTTGTTACATTTTGTAGGATGGTTATGATGGTAAGGAGCAAAATGCGAGTTATGCGAACGAGGACTAGTTCCCATGAGTTGTTCGTGGTTCGCAACTAATGTGGGTGGATGCATATAGTATCTAGGTCAGGATTATAGTATTAAGATCTTATGATGGCTTTTGAAATTAAGTGGTGAGATTGACGCTTTTGTATGGAAGTCTGTGTACAGGATTATTGTTATATAACGTTGCACTATTTCTGCAATTGCAAAACATGCTTATAATACTTCAGTTGCAAAACATGTTTATAATATTTCAATTGCATTTACAGGTTTTTGTGATGAAACAAAATTCAGCACAAAAAAGAAATTCAGCATGGAAAAAGGAGAACATGTACCCACGGTTGGTACCGTAGGGATAGGATTCAATTTTTTTTTTAAAAGGCTACAATTTAACCTTACCCTACGGAATATACCGTAGGTATAGCTTAGGGTACCTATGGGGTAAACATTTCCCTATAGTACCAACCATAGGCATAGGCTTCCAAAATTAAACATATCCTTACGGTTGAACCGTAGGCCTATGCCCCAAGAACCGTCGCTATAAGTAGTTTAAAACAAATTTGGCATAGGTATATAGCTACGGCGTAACCCTAGGGATAGGTGCCAAGTACTGTAGGCATAGATCTAGGGCATCGCAACTTACGGCTACGATATAGTACCGTAGGGATAGGCTATGCCTATGGTACTTGGCACCTATCCCTACGGTACTGTACTGTAGGCATAGCTTGTTTTTCTTGTAGTGTAGTAAAATCTTGTTCTTTCAATTCTTGGGTGAGTGTGTGCAACTGAAACTTATCCTGTATAAATTGGTAACATATGTATTTGGTGATTTCACTTTATTAAGTTAAGAACATCAAAAGCATCATCCACATAAGTTAGCAGCTCCCAACGTATGTTCACAATTCTGAAACTTATATATTGTATATTAGTATCAACTAGAAGTGTGGCCTGCAAAGCTCTTTTGATCATCTATGATGTGATTTCCTGATCATAATATCATATTTGAGCTGATTGAATTGCGTTATGACTTTTAGAGTACCATAAAGTTGAGCATAATAAAGCTCAATTTTAGATATTGATGGCATAAGAAATACATGTACCACAGGTATACCATTATTACCATATATGCACCTTGATCTGTTGAGACAATTATAAATGAATATTTTGTGTGACTTGTATCTCATTGTTGCAATTTGTACATTTCACAGTGTTTTTGTGTATGCCTGTTTGTCTTACTTTAATTTATGGTTCTTGGTTCCCTTGTTTATTTGCTTGCGTCCGATAATTTCATTTATTTAGGAAAGATTGCTCCTAATTTAGCTAGGATTAGAGTTGGGAAGTGAGGAATACATTTCCAGAGCTGAACCAATCCACTCCAAACTGTCACTAGTTCATTTTTGGAGTGGGAGTACCAATTCCCTTAAAGTTCAGTTCAGCTAAAGGTTTTATATCTTGGAAATACCCAGTTTGGATATGATTCTAAGAAGTGTAGGATGGATCACTAGCTGGAAATATAAATAGGAAGATGTGATTTTCTTTGAGCTCTTAGTTACTACTTAATGGATTTGAGACGAAGGTTTAGGGTGTGTTTGGATATGGATTTTGAAATATTGGGTATTTTTAAATGCCTTTATTTCGAAATCCCCTTATTTACAAATTCCATCATTTTAAAATATTTTGTTGGGAAAGAAGGAAGTAAAAGGTTGTTAAAAAAGGTGGGAGACATGATTCCTAAAAACAAGAACTAGTTATTGTGGATTTGTAAATTACTGATTGGAGTGGATTTGACAAATAACTAGTTCAAACTAGTGATTTGAACTGTGGATTTGGGACCCCAAATTCACAGTTCAAATCACTCCAAAATTTTGAAAATTTCCTTTTGAATTATTCAAACAAGATATTTTGTTCAAGTAATTTACAAATACCCTACCAAAGTCAAATCTCCAGTTCAAATCCTATATCCAAACATACCCTTAGTGCTTACTCCTGAATGAGATGTAAATGATAACATTGGAATACTATCGTATAAACTGATATAAGAACATTATGTTGCATTGTCATTTCAGTACAAAAGTAATATTATTACTATTCCATTAACTAATCTACATCATCATTTCAATACAAAAGTAAGCTCGCCTTAAACTACTAATCTAAGGCATAGCAATAGGATAACGGTTCGGATGAAACCACTAACAAAGAAAATCTCTCTTCTCCCGCTACGCCCCTTCTTAAATCAAGAAAAAAAACCCATTCAGATGGGCCCCTCTGGGGCCTAGAAAACTGGGCGATCAATATTATATTGTCTCGTACATTAGCAATGAAGTAAGTACTACATACTCAAATCGAGAAGTTTCAATTAGTTAAAGGAAAGGGGGAAGGCACGGACTTTAAACCAGCTACCCATTGTGAAATAAAATAATATATGCTTTTGACCTTTACTCTACAGGAGATTTGTACTCGTATGCTTTTGGGCTAGCGTGCGGTAAGGACAACATCATTCTTTGATGGCTGGACTGCTACACTCCCACGCCTCGAAGATTCGTTTCACATATTACACCTAAGGAAGGTACAACCCAACTATGAAGTATATCTGTATAATTCAACTGAACCTGAACCTACGCTCTTGCTTACCAATCTAGTTTTAACTTGGGCTGATCTCAACGAAATGCATAAAAAAAGAGGATTTTTCAAATTGCATAAGAGATCATTGATTAAATTTCTTCCTTGTCCACCCACGAGAATGGCTAAGGCTTTTTTCTTGTTTTTGTCTTGTAAATGCATTTTTTGAATTTAGAGAAAAAGTAAAAGTCCGGGTGGGTTACGGAGAAAATCTTCTTCCAGAATATATGAAGGTGATGGTAAATTCTATTATTTTTTAAAATTATTCATTGAAAACATTCTCTTGACAGGTTTGAGAACGCAGGGGGAGGAAGGGAAAGTTTGCAAATGAAAAAAGGCGAGTAGGCACGTGGAATTCAAATCCTTTCTTTATGGGCTGACACATCAGCTAATTGGTCAGGGGCCGATCTACCTTGGAAAAATCATAGAATTACCTCATGGGTAGTTAGCCGCACCCATGAATGATATAAATACTACTGCTCGTGATCAATCCATAGAGACCTTTAGAAACTAAATAAGCACCCAAACAAGTATCGATAGATCGCAATTTGGTTCCAAGCTCAAACCATTTGAAACAGAATTGCGGATTCTTTCGACTCAAAGGTCGCAGAAGTCTACCTATCTACACGTAAAGCTTGTTTGCGAGTTTTTTTAGGAGAGAAAGGAGAGGAAAAGAAAGGAAAGTGACTCCTTTATTCCCTTTTCTCTAGTTTGTGAGTTTTTTAAGGAGAGAAAAGAAGAGAAAATGGAGGAAAGTTTGAGCTTCTTTTGTCTCTAAATCTTTCCTCCCAAAATTGGGAAGAAGCGGGGAGAAAGGAAACTCACATAAGTAACATTTTAATAATGCCTATATTACCCATGACATGATGAAGACTAAATTCCTAATGACTTTTAGGTTTAATGATTTCTGACATAACTTAACATTTTATTGCAAATCAATGATCATTTTATATGTTAGAGTTGACTCATGACTGATTATTTTGCTTTTGCTGTGACATTAATCAGATTTGGATGTTGGGATGCTTGTAGTCATCTCATGACTATTTTTTTTTTACTATGACTAACTCTTGATGTAAGACTTATTACATTAATGTAGTATATACTTTTTTTGATGTTATTGATGACTAATTGTTTTCCATCAAAATCCTGTTCTTTTTTAGGAACATACATTCATAGTATTTGTTGAAATTATCACAATGTAGTATAAGGGTATATACGTAATCAGATATCTTTTATTTTCTTTTATGCTGAACTCACAAACAAGAAAAGAGAAGGATACTTTCTTTTCTCTTGTAAACTCACAAATAAGAGGAAGGATAATTGCTTTCCCTTTTCTTCCTTTCTCTTCTCTTCTCTTCTCGTCCCTTATCTTCTCTTCCTTTATTTTCTTTTCTCTCATCTCAAAACTCACAAACAGGCTATTAAGGATTTAGGTGTGACTATATCACTTTCTAAGTCTTTAGTGTCAGATGTGGGTGGCGCTGACTTTGCTATTTCAAATTGTTTGTTGACACAGACAAAGGAATTCATCCTTACCCTACTTACCTGGCCCAGTACTTCCTTGCTTGATGAGGAAAAGAAATAAGAGTCCCATGCCATCACTCCCTGGCCTTTCGATTTGCCGTAGTAATGGGGTGGTTGTTTATTTCTTTATATCTTAAACAAGCATCCATTAATCTCTGAGGAGAGTGGCACAACCAAATATCATCCCAGAAGCGAATCAGCTTATTGCTATTTTATTAACTGTTGCTTTGACATGTACTCCTCACTAAGTGCAGTATATCTTAAAAGAACAAGACCTGATTTTTCTAGGCAATCAATCAAGACTAGTCTTGTTCATGAATAAAAAGCTAGAATTCATGTAAAGACATGCATGTTGGTGCTCAAGTAGCTCCTTCGTTTATGCTATAACACATTTTTGATATGACGGTATACTCTTTCACTTTAGGTTTTATAAGATTTTAAAAGAATTCTTAGTTTTAGATTTGGTTCGCTAGATATGAAACATTAAGAATGAAAAAGAACCTACTTTTCAAGCCATATATAGGAGATGCTCTATAAGTATAGTCTCTAGTGAGCTGATTATTAAGACTTGCTTTAGGAAGTGTATGTACTTATGGAGAATGTTTGTATTCAGGGGGAAACCAACTTGTCTGCACCAAATAGGTTGGTGTGGCATATTGTAATATTTTGTGACTGCATCGATGAAGTAGAAGGGGTTCTGTTTGATATAAACATACCTCGTCAGTGTCAGTGTTGGACTCAGTATCGATGTCTGTGCTACTTAGTTTATTGTGCATAAAGTAGCATTTCTTATCCTTTTTTGCGAGCATTCCTAAAGTGAATATTTATGGAAAGACTTTAACTTTTCATGTTTATTTTTAAGTGACTATATACTCAATATGTTTTGTTCAAATTGAAGGTTAGTTTGGAACTTGACTTGTATACATTCACTTGGGAGTGAGAGATATATATTATGTCAATGGATAGATGTTAGGTCAATGGAGTATTGCTTCAAGTGAGATTAGGGTATCGGGAGAGTTTAGATAGGGAGTGAACGGGTTTATTCTCTTCGCTTTGAATCAACAAGACTTTGTGGATGACGACACGATTAAATGTCTGTGCAATGCTTGCCAGCTGTTAAGTTGGAAAATGCCCGACGATGTAACTTATGATCTTTTTCATAGATTTTTTTTGAGTAATGATACGAATTAGAATCAACATGGGGAACCAATTCTGAGGGTGCCAGCTCAGGTGCCCGCTGGGGTTAGACAAGATAGTCCTAGAGATCGGAGATTTTCTCAATATCAACATATGGTAGTGGAAGCCGGGCTAGTAGAATTAACTGGGATAACTTTTTTAATGATTGCAATCTTAATGTGAAAGAAAAGCCAAACCTGAGTGCTGAGAAGATTTATACCAATTGTCTTTCGTGACCTCTTTCCGCAGCCGGTAAATGATTGACTGAGCTTAGCCATTTTTTTTGTGATTTGTGCTCAAAGGTGCTCTGAGAAAGTGATGTTAAGATTCTTGAGAAAAATATTTTTGAGACAATGTGCAAGTTATAGAAAATCTTTCTCCTGTCATTCTTTTATTTGATGGAGCATTTAACCATTCATTTAGCATATGAGGCTAGAGTAGGCGGACCTGTGCAATATCGGTGGATGTATCAATTTGAGAGGTGATACCACTCATCCATCTTTAAGCTGTATTTCACACTTGCACACATGCGTTGTTCACTGAAAATGACTTCTTTCTTATATAGGTCCATGTTTAACTTTAAGAAAAAGGTGCTTAACAAAGCTAGCGTTGAAGGTTCAATTGCGTAGGCTTACATTTTTTAGGAGCTTATCAACTTTTGCTCCCTTTACTTTGAGCTTGATACTTATATAAAGATGAATCGGCTTAGTCGTAATGACAATAGTGTTGACGTAGAATTAGCAGAGCGTCTTTCTATATTCGTGCATCTTGTTCGTGCACTTGGAGCAAGTAGTGGTCGATATCTATCCGACGAAGAGTATATTGCCACAACATTGTACGCTCTCATGAATTGCAATGAAGTTGCACCATTTATAGTGTAAGTAGTTGCAATTGTGTATAAATCTTCCTTCTCATAGTTCAAGAACATAATATAAAAATGATGCTATATAACATATAGTGACTATGACGAGGAACTGGTATTAGCAAATCATGGGATATCCGACAGACAACTTGAAAAAATGCGAAACAACAAGTTCTCTAAGTGGTTCCGATAGCGCATAAGTTCTAGAACCACATCTCATTTCTAATATAATGAGATGATATATGCGAGTTAATAACTTAATATTTGTGAAAATTATTTATTGTTGTAGACCACCCAAGATGGAGTTGATGCTCGTCTCAAATTGCTTGCTACTGCCCCTAGTAGATTAGTTTTGTGTTATAAAAGGTACATTGTTAACGGGTTTAGGTTTAACACGATGAAAGTTAACCTTACTAAACAGTGGAGTTTTAGTGAAAGGTGACTGCTATATTAATGATAATGAGCGTGATTTTTATGAGCTGTTAGATGAGGTTATGGAACTAGATTATTTATGGCAGCAGTAATCGGCTCGTAATGTTTAAGTGTAGATGGTTTGACATTACATCTAGTATCCAAGTTAGTCAGTATGGGATTGTAAACATTAATATGAGGTCAAGGCTTAGATCATATGAACCATTTGTATTTGCAGCTCAAGCAACATAAGTCTTTTATGCAAAAGGTGTGATAAGAAAAGACCCAAATTGGCATACTGTTATCAAGACCAAAAGAGGCTTAGTTATTGATGATGTGTTCATTATGATGTATCAAGAGGATGATGATCCCACAGTGATGCCGCTTCACGAGGACTACAATCTTGTTGATGAGCCTCATTGTAAAGCAAAAACATTCGATCTTATCAATCTGTGGTGTTTATTAATTAAATTGAGTTGTCTATTACAGACGGTGGTTGACTATATAAAACTAAATTAACATTGTTATCAATTAACTTTTTCATTAAGTCTTTTATTATTCAAGTGAACTATATTTGGAACTGTAAACCTATCAATTGCTTTTAGTTATGGTCTTTGTTGTTGAAATTTTCTTATGATACTCCAGAGTACTTTATCGTAGATATGCTGAGATCTAGTGCACCCCAAGGTCGTGGAGGCGGCCTTCACGGACATGCTTTGCCCCAGTTAGCCCCCACCCAAGGATTGATGATGACACTATTAATGAGCAGCCAATGTCGTTAGTAGCTTCAGTATATGGTGAGATAATAATATTTTGTTGTTATAATATATTTTTTGCAAAATATATAACATCTTCCTTTTCATGATTTATAGCTTCTACTGCATCTATACCTTGAGATATCACACGTGGGATAGCTTTTCTAGCCACCCCGGAGGAGTGGATTACTGCTCATGTCCTCAACAATTAGTATATTTCCATTTTTTCAAAGCTCAATTATTCCCATCTTTTAGCTAACTTATCTAACTTAATACTTCAATTTTGTGGGATTGACGTATCTTGTGATGCAACTTAATTAGCTTTATTGAAGATTGCGTTAGCACAAAAATTAGTCCTATTATCAAAGCCCACCTCCAACGTCCTCATCTGACTTGGAAGGCATGCACCGAACCAGATAAGGAACTTGTCTGAGGGAAGTTCTTGATACGGATTGTCTATTTTCATTGCTTTATTTGGTTTTATAAGTACATTATTACTGAGTTTTTCTTACTAGTTCGATCTGTTTGAAATGGTGTTGAATTATGTTCAGGACTACTTTAAATTTGAGCCGATGACGGAGACCAAGAATTTTAAAGGAAGGCTTAGGAGTGACATTGTTTAGAAAATTACAAGAAATGTATGCCCAGTGGAAGGAGGCATGCTCTAGTTCGGTCTAACGGGATGGATATTTTAAGGGCCAGGGACTTTGATCCCGGGTACATCTCAAAAGCCAGGTAAGGGCAACTGGTGGATCATTGGTGTACAACTGAATGGGCCAAGCTCAGTGTGTCACGACCCGAACCCACGGGCAGGCCCGCGAGCTAGGCACGTGACCGGCCGCAGACCCAATGGACTCCAACCAAGGGCTCTGCTAGGCCTTACTCACTAAAACCTGTACACAATTCTAAAATCATACATTAACTAACACCATAACATGAATTTCTAAAGATGCCCTTACAACTCTTTCCCAAATCATCTCTACTGAAATCCTCCAAAGAGACCGATAGCATTTATTTTAAAGAAACCTCCTAAAATTAAGCTACGAACAATTCAAATAAATAACTGGCAGTTCTACAATTTCTCAAGGGCTTAAACAACTTCCTAACGAGCATCTCCCGCGGCTTCATTCTCATTTCCCTCGCAATACTCATGTTCATCTAGTTGATCGCCTGAAAACATTTATAAAACGGGGTGAGCTTGGGGCCCAGTAACTACACCAATCATATCCCTAAAATAGATTTTGGGATTCATAAAAACATGAAACATGCCATGGTTTTCTTCAATTAAAAACTGGTAAACATTTCACAAGAGATACTATGCATATATATACTTTTGAAAGCAATTCATCCAAGATTCTCAGAAACGAAGTATGACATCAAGTAGGCTCATCAATAACTATCACAGTTCATCATAACATAGGCATGTTGCGGTCAGCGTACGTTCCCCCCTGACTAGGGCCCACAATCCCTACTCCACCTGGGATGAACATTATTTGGTCAGGGTATGCGCCCCCCGACTAGGGCCCACAATCCCTCCTTCGTCCGGGATACATATTGGTGTGGACGCAAGGGCGCACCACGAGCAACAGTACTGTGCGTCAACGTATCGTCCCGTTGACCAGGACCCAACAATCCAACTTTCCCCCGTGGATATGGGGCGCAACAACCAAGCCAGAAATACCGTCTCATTCAACATAAGCCAACTTTAAACACTACTCATAGAAAACATTCCATGGCATTTTTGATGTATTTTATCATCAAACAATTTACACAAAAGCAGTAGCGTGCAAAAGGCTTTAAACTTTTAATTGAACAATTCATTTGTACATATACATAGACGGAAAATAGGGTATACGGAGGAATATGGCAGGGGTACTTACCTCGCTCAGTAATTTGTTCTTGAGCTCGATCAACAGTCGCTCCTATCTCTTGACTACCGAAACCTAAATAACAAACCACAAGGACGTCATAAATTATCGCTCGAGTACGCCTAAGTATTACGTTTCTTTTGAGTGAGTGAAGTTTACCAAACCGCTCCTCGACTTTTGTAGAATTACCTATTCGCCCCCGATGCCCAACGTACCATTATCCACCTAGATATAACTTAAAAGAGTCATTTTTAAACCACTGATGGGTTTTTCGGACAAGAACGGTCATCCCTGGAATTTCTCGCTCGGAACCCTAAACTGCTCATTCAATTGAGCGTCAATGCTCAAACCCCAAAAATATAACAAACGGCACCGGAATGCTACGAACTTTCAGACACTCAAGCGTCACCATCATTTTAGATTACGATAAAATTCTAGGCTAAAATAATTTTGTTTACTATGCTAAATAATTCCAAAAACTTGTTTTAAGAATAATTTGTTTGAGACACTTTCCATGCCCCGAAAAATCTGAGAAAATTCCACGTTGTAGGTTCCCCAAAATTAAGGGGAGTTTTTGTTTTGCACTTTGTCTAAATCTATTCAGAAGAGGTCCTTAGAAATAATTTAATAACTATTGATAATGAAGCGTTACGCTAAATCCGTTCGGGCGCTACACTGCTAAGACCGTTAAAAATAGCAAATGACCTTAAAAATTTTCAAAACTTTAGAAACTACCTCATCTTAGCAATATATGATTGTTGTAGGAGTTTCAGAATTTATTAACTTAATTCACTATTCTAAAATACACTGAAATCTCTTTCACAAATAAAATTAGTTAGCATGCTTCCCGAGCTCCAAACAGTCTAAACTTTTTACTGTGTGTAGATTTTGCAAAATTAATATAAGTTACTTCTTTGAGTTTTGTCCAAATAATTTTCTAGATATATTTAAAAATTCAAAAAGAAACTGCTGGAATACTATACCTTTTTAGCGACACTTTTGAGTCCAACTTTAAAATATACACTTTCCCTCTCTCTAAGCAGTCTTCTCCTTCTCCACGCCTACCCAGTAGTGCAATCACTTCAGCTACAATACCCATTACTTGCCTTTACACCCAATTTAGATACAACACACATAAACACATGCAATATCCATTAGTTTCCAAATCTTCACTCTCACCCATCCATATACCTAAAACAAGCTCACACTAGCTCCTTCAAAGCTTCTGCTATCTCCCCAAGAAAGGCTTCCAATTCAACCAATTTCAAAATATACGCACACACACAAACCTTTCAAGGCAGTAGCCTTCATTTTCTTGCCCACCCTTTTTATGGGTACACCCATGTTTACATACTTTCTCTCAACTCTCACACCCATGTATAAGTTTCACCCCAAGCTCTCATTTGTATACTTGAACCTATACAGCCACTAGCTCCCCCTCATCTACAGCCATAAGGCTGTATACACATTACTCTACTCTTCACTGCAACACAGGCACACACTTGCACTTCCACCTCTTTATAAACACAAAACACACGCACAAAACACAGCTTTACACTCACGCACGCTCACAGCCCAAACTCATGCACCCTCGCGCCGCACACACTAACTCACACAGCCACGCATCAGGCCCTTCCCACACCCATGGCAGCCTTGCTTTTGAGCCCACTGCCTCATGCAGACCCATTTATCTCCCTTACACCCCAGTTGCACTCACATGAGATGCAAAATATTCACCACATGCACACACATTCAAACATCTAATTCACTCACACAACTTCTTTACACTTTTCAGTTCACACCCCTCCCCCCACGGCAGTCCCATGACTGCCCAAACTATCTCTCTCTCTTTAAAAAAACATGGTGGTCACGGCTTGAATTCATGGAGATCCCCATTGCTTTCATGGCTCCCACATGCCCTTTTATATACCCACTAATACATATACAACCCACCAACACTTCACCCATACTCCCCATCCTCCTTTCATGGCAGCCACCACGGCTGCCCCATCCATCTCCTTTCTTCTTTCATAAACACAAGAACCCACAGTTACATATACATGCTGAAACACACACGGCTGTGTACACCCACACCACACATGCGCACACCCACACAATTCCTACTAACCATTTTCTTTCCCACTTTCAGAGACCCATTTCATATAACTAATGGCACATACACACTTTTGCACGCACACACAGGGGTTTTCTTCTTGCCCAAGCCCCACGGCATTCGCCGGCAACGGCCTCGCCGCTCTACTGCTCCCTCTTCTTCTTCATCGCACATGGCCGCATCAACACAATCGTCAGCCGTTCCCGTTTCTGCCGCAACAGTCATGTGACCCTTTCTTCTCCTTCCACATTTCTCTCCATAATCTATGTACAAGTCTCTCAACTCTCGCCCAACATCCATCACAGCCGTGAGCCCTCCCTTCTTGCTGCCGAAACAAAAAAACACACGCACACATGCACCACAGCCCCGCACTCACGTACACATATATGCATATACGACACACACACAGCCCATATGATACCCATTTCACGGCAAGTCTCTTCCCTTGCCCTAAAATCTACAGATAGCCGTCGGTTCATACAACATTCCAAAGGTAATTGATTAAAGGAGAGGAGGTAGAAATCTTACCGGAAGGTTTCGCCGGAAATTTTGTTGCCAAGTTTTCTTCCTCTCTCTCCCGTACCCTGCTCAGCCATCTTCCACAAGGTTGTGAATGTTTAGGGTCGGCTGACCCCATAAGTTCTTATTTATATGCTAAAAAAAAACCTAGCTTGAACAATTTTAATAATAGTCTTCCAATTTTTCATTAGTTAATTTAATTCTTTTGCCAACTTTTAATATTGCCAAGAAAAGACCCAAAACTACTTACAATATTTTACGTATTAGAAAAGTTTATCAACAGTTGTTGCGCCACATGCTTCACCCTTGTCGTTAATATCGTAATTATAGTGTTCCCCAAATTTGTCGCTGTAAGCCGCCCAATGTTAATATACCAATGCTAGGTGAGAGTTTGTCGCTAAAAAGATGCAAATATTCTTACTTGTAAAATTGTCACTAAAGAATTAAATAAAATTTGTTAAAAATTACTAAAATTCAAACCTATGATCGGGGTATTACACAGTGAGTGAGGCAAGGATGTGGCAAGTAGATAGTGAGAAGAAGATGAAGCATAATGCTGGATCACATCGATATGCTGTGCACAATCTAGCACTGAGAGAAGAAGACCCTGACAAGAGCCCCTACTATGCTCTAAGGCTTTGTGGTCACACACAATAATAAAGATGGGAAGTGGATTTCTGAGAGCGCAGAGCAGTTTACGGTGAGAAATTAACTATTCTTCACTTTTGCATTCCTATTATACCCTTATTGGTTGCAATAACATTTATTACTTTCTTATATAGAATGCATATAAGGAAAAAATTGAGGCCAACTTCCAGGCAGATGGTAGCCAAGCAGTAGATGAGATCTCTTTGTGGTTGGAAGGTACAGGGGGTCCTAAGAAGGACCACATCCATGACTACCCTTGTTTATGCGCACGTTCATTGCTAGGTAGACAAAAAACTCATCAAGTACGACAAGTTATAGTGGTTCTCAGTTTGAAGAGATGGAGAAAAAGCGCTTAGACAGACTTGTTGAAGAAAAAATTGTTATGATGATCCAACAAGATTTTGTTATGCCTAGAGCCAAACATTAGGTAATACCGATTTTCTTAAGTAGTTATGTATTATTGTCATTTAGTCTGTCATCTTTATTTAGTGTGGATAAGGCATTATTACAATTATGTTGAATTATTTGTATAGCTTCATGCAGAGCGGTATTGTGCTTAATGCCGATGATTCTCATGGTAGTGAAGACATTGTTAGATCGAACGTGTCTTCAATAAGGGGTAAAGCAGATGATGATGACGGGTTGGTGGGTCTGCCGACTAGTATGTTCTTGGGGTCCTATTTATTGTAATTGCTCGTGAACATATACTTGACTCATTTTTTCAATTTTACTTCAAGACTGTGTATGAGACTTGACATTTTTCTGTCACTTTGATGTGATTCTAATGGCCTATGTTTATAGTTTGATGACGTAAAGCTTTGTTGATGTCCTTGGTTTGGGATTTATGTATTGAAATGAATGCAGGACTTGTTTTTAGATGTGTACAACAAGTTGAATGTGGGACAGTTTGTTGAATGTGTAAATTGGTTTTGGACATGTTGTTGAATGAGCGAATTGGTTTTGGACATGAGCTTAAAACAGAGGTTATTTCACTACGAGAAATAAGGCTTTTAGCGACGGAAAAATCCATCGCTAAAAACCCAAAATCCGTCGCTAAAAGTTTTAGCGACGGATTTACTGTCGCTGAAAGTCCCTCATATAAAAGCCTGTTACTAAAAGTTTGGCGACGGAATTTTCAAATCCGTCGTCTAATATTGTATTTTTTGTGACGGAGTTATTTATTAATTAGTTACGGAATATCCGTCGCTAATTATATTTTACATATTTTAATTTATTTTCTGTTTTGTGAAATTAGTGACGGAATAAATGTTTTAACGATGGAACATTCTGTTGCTAAATAAGATTTTTAGCAACGGAATACTCCGTCACTAAAAAGCTTATAGTAAGAACATTTTTAGCTACGGAATTGATTCGTTGCCAAAAGTCAAAAATTTTAAAATTTTTTTTTCTATTACCCAGACCTGTAATAAAAAAATTCAATTCTCAACAACGCCGCATAATAATCAATCCACAAAGAAATATATATAATTAATCATAAAAAAACTCATGATGTACAAGCCGGGAACTGGATACAGCCGGTTAGGGGAGGGGAGAAGAGTACAAGCCGGGTAGGGGGGACAAGCTGAGACGGGGCACGAGAAGGGCTCATCAGGGGTTGCTGAGTCCTGGATCTGGATCTTGCTAATCCAGGGCCGGCTCGATATGTCTAGCAGTGGTACCCTGCTGATCCTGCTCCCTAATCATCCTCAACACCACAGTAACAATGTGCTGGATCTCCTCCTCGGCCAACAGATGCGGAGGAGCCGATGTCTGTGGAGGGGCAACGGGGGGTGGGGACGATCCTATCACAGCACGTGCAGCCATGCTAGGCAGGCCACATATGCGGCCTTTCGGCAGATTGACAACCTCCGGTGCATCTAGCCATCGCTTTAATGTCCCAGTACTCGCACGCATACTAGTGAATGCTGATGGCTGTCCGGACGCCTGCTCGGAACCCCTAAGCTGTTCATACGAGGCCTGCAAGAATAGTGAGTCAAAGATATGTTAGTGCATTAATTAACGCAACAAACATTGAATAGAAAGACAAAAAATTAACTTAAACAAATTGACTTACATCGATATGTCGGGCAATATCCAAAACATAGTCGTCCGCCCGGTGCACCTCGTCCTTATTCTTATTCTGCACGTGCGTCTGATTATACGTCAGAGCTATGACCTCATCCTTCTCCAGATTCGGGTTCTGGACCGCATTCATGTGTCGGACGATGTCGTGTGCCACCGACCCCCCCTCGTGCGTCAAATCTCTATTATGTCTGTTCTCGGCCCCGCTCTTACTCTTGGAGTCCCAGCCTAGATCTACAACCCACGGATCTATCATCTGCTCCCATATGATCGGAGATGTCCAGTGTAGGGGATATGTCCTCATCTCCGTCATCGGGGCACCTTCGGGCAGCATCTTTTTCGCCCAGGGTTATTTTGAGCTAATAGCCAGGTTTAATTCTGCGGAGTAGTGTTGATTAGTCCTAATTAGGGCAAATTGGGTTATGTTAGGGCTTATTTAGTGTTAATGAGGATTACCTTAGACTAATTACAGCTAATTAGGGTTGATTATGAGTAATTATGGTTATTTTGAGCTAATAGCCGGGTTTAATTGTGCGGAGTAGTGTTGATTAGTCCTAATTAGGTTATGTTAGGGCTAATTAGTGTTAATGAGGATTACTTTTCTAATTACAGCTAATTATGGTTGATTAGGAGTAAGCATGGTTATTTTGAGCTAATAGCCGGGTTTAATTGTGCAGAGTAGTGTTGATTAGTCATAATTAGGGCTAATTGGGTTATCTCATGGCTAATTAGTGTTAATAAGGATTACCTTGGTCTAATTACAGCTAATTATGATTGATTAGGAGTAGTCAGGGTTATTTTGAGCTAGTAGCTGAGTTTAATTGTGCGGAGTAGCGTTGATTACTGCAAGAAAAAGTGTTAGTAATGACAACTTTTTTTACGACAACATAAAAGTTGTCACTATTGATCACCAATTGTGACAAGTACGAAGGTTGTAACTATTAGCCTATCATAGTATAATATCTAGTGACAACATTGAAGTAGTCACTCAACTTCATCACTAGCTATTTAGTGGGATCATTATTTTGTTGACGAGAAGAATTTCGACAAAGTAACAGTGACAACTTTAAAAATGTTGTCACTGTTTCAATGAACGATAGTGACAAAATTTTTATGTTGACACAATTAAAAAAGAAAATAGATTTTGACAAAGCTATTATGCAAAATATTATTTCCCGGTTGCTTTTTATTCTAAGTAGTTTCTGAAACTTTGATTGACTCGATCTCCTCGGCTCTCTGTCAACGGATTCCATCGTTCGGATCTCGTCGTGAAACCGATTCCGAGGGTGTGACGGGAAGCAAAATCCCGCCGTGCTTTCCCAGGTTTGTTATGGTCACTTCCTTCCTCTCTATCTTTCTTTTGTATAATGGAATTAGTGCAATTGGGGGTTCCAATCGGACCACTGGTGAATTGTTTATGTTAGGGATTTGGAGGTAGGATTTGGGTTAAGAGATTTTGCAGATTGTGGCGCACGGCTATTGTTGCCGGTGGCGGCACACGGCATTGTCTCCAGTGGCTGCGCACGACCACTTTAGCCGGTGCCACTGTCGCGTTGCAACGAATTTTTGTGAAGTCGTTCAAGAATTACTTGGTTTTCAGCCTAAAAACTTTTAGGGAACTACTCAATTTAGGAACAAACTTACACTTATATACGATTGTTGAGAGCATAATTGTTGTCTAACCTTTGGTCATTGAGTAAACTTGATTGGCTCAATCAATGGTGGTATTGAGGTGCAAACATTAACAGTCATGCTTGCATTGGTAGTTATTACACATGAATATGAAGCAGTGATTTCAAATATTTTCTGTACCCTGCGTTTGCTTTGGTTAGAGCTTGGTTGAGATCTATTCGTTCTTGACTTGTGTGTTGCCTGGTTAGAGCCCCGTTGAGATCGCATCAATTTGTTTAGAATTCATCAAGTTCTTCAACAAAAATAAGCTTTTGGAGCTAAGTTCATTATCGGAGAAGTCAAACTCAAGCTCGATGAGGAAGTTAACGCTTAGCTCGACTCTGTTTTTTACATCCTTACTCACTTTCTCGAACCCTTTAAATCACCATGTCTATGGGCAATATAATTTTTATAACCTCTCATGAAAAAAAAAATCATAAGTAGTTCCATGTTTATACAACATGACTTTTGTTCTCTAATGCCCGCCCGGGTAACTGATTGTGTGTGTGTGTGTGTGTGTTTGTACTGGTTGATCATCGCAGTCATTTTAAAACTTAATCTAGCTTTCATTATTTGTTTAAGTAAGATGTTTTTGCTAAAAGGGTTAACCCTTGATCATTTCAGTTCATTATAGTTGTCACTTCTCAGTGGCATGCATCTGTATGCAACTCGATGCTACCTTACAATTCTTTATTATATCAGTTCATCTTGATCTATTGGCATGCATCTATAAGCCATTCTGTGTTTATAATCACAAGGCTTTTCTTAGAAAGATATGAGTAAGTGCTTTATTACTTATTTGTCCTCTTTTCATTTTAAAGAGCTAGAAAATTGATATATCTATTCAGAATACATAGACCAATATACTGCATAACTTTTGCGCAACTCATTTAGTGTGTTTTTCTAATACAAGGTACGTAAAAATGGATAAGAGTTGGATGCAACTCAAAAATAGAATGCTCCCGGCTTTTGAAAAAGGAGTGAAAGACTTTCTTGAATTTGCTTACGCAAATAAAGATCTTGAAAGTAAAATTCTGTATCCTTGTATGCATTGTAACAACTTCCCAGGCCCAGGTGTTGGCACCACTATTGGAACAAGTGCAAACTGTTGGCGGATCAAGTAATGAAGCACCAAGCCCAGTGTTACAGGAAGAGTTTGCTAGAGCAGAGGATCTTCAAGTAACTGCAGGTTACGGTGAAAATGGAATTCTTGGAGCATGCCTTGTTTTGCTTAATTAGGTTAGGGCTAATTACACCTATGTCCCTGAGGTTTGGGGGTAATTACACGCGAGGACACAAAGTTTCAAAATGTAACACTTATGTCCATTGACAAACGGAATACCAAAATACTTAACGGTTTTGACAAAAAGACCAAGTTGCCCCTAAATAAAAGTTAAAATCCTTATTTGCCCCTGGGACCACATGAAACCCTAATTTTTCATTGTCTCCCCCCCCCACTCGCCTGTGCCTCCCCCTACCCCTTTCCCTTTCCCTTCCCCGTCGCCCCCACCATACCCCTTCCCCTTCCCCTTCCCCTTCCCCTTCCCCTTCCCTTTCCCCTTCCCTTTCCCCGTCACCCCCACCCTACCCCTTTCCCTTCCCCGTTGCCCCTACCCTACCCCTTCCCCGTCGCCCCCCACCCTCCCCCTCCCCCTTCCCCTTCCCCGTCGCCGGCGTCTCCTTCACTGGTCGATCGGAAGGAGCGCCGAAGTTGATCGCCCGTTGCAGTGGTGTAGCAGCACGGTGGCTTCGGCAGTTGCAGCGGTGTAGCAGCACGGTGGCTTCGGCACGATGCTCGCAGAGGCTCGACGAAGCATCTTCCTCCCCCTTCCCCGTCTGCGCTGTAACCCATCTTCCTCCCCCATCCCCAGCGCTGCACCCCGACCTTCCTCCCCCATCCCCGGCGCTGCACCCTGACCTTCGGCGATTGAATTGAATTGAAGATTGAATACCAAAATACAGATTGAGTTGAAGATTGAATTGAAGCCATAATTGGTTTTGAAATTTAGGGTTTGTAAATTAGGGTTTTGAAACCCTAATTGGTAGATTGAAACCCTAATTGAGTTGAAGATTGAATTGAATTGCAGATTGAATTGAAGATGAATTGAAGCCCTAATTGGTTTTGAAAATTAGGGTTTGTAAATTAGGGTTTTGAAACCCTAATTGGTAGATTGAAACCCTAATTGAGTTGAAAATTGAATTGAATTATCTTAATCTTTAATTAAGGCTTGATATCTTAATATAAAAAAAATTTAAAAAATATACCAAAATACAGTACAAGGGGTAGCATTGTCATTTTAAAAATACTTATCGATGACATCATAAAAAAAGTACACTTTTTGGACGGAACCCTGACGGATGGACACGGGTGATACATTTGAAACACTTTTGGTCACGGAATGTTACATTTTGAAACTTTGTGTCCTTGACTGTAATTACCCCCTAACCTCAGGGACCTAGGTGTAATTAGCCCATTAGGTTATTTAAGTCTTTTGCACGATATATTTGCACATTGTTCAAGGTAGGAAAGGTGCAAGCTAATGGCATAAATACATGCTAAAGATTGGTATTTTAATCTGATCTGGACTAATTTGATGCGCTATACAAGGAGAAATAAAAGAGGGCAACTTGAAATCTAGCACTTGTAGCGAAGAGATGGGCGCATTGTGGGTTTGGAGTGCCAATTGGTGATAAATGAGATTGGGTGTGTTATCCGCAAGGAAGTCCCACTCAACGACCAAAATGGGCCAAGTTAGATGAGGTCGAGCGTGAGACCTTCTTGAAAATGGTTGAGGTTAGTTTGCTTTACCTCCTTCCCCCATCCTCACAAACATGCATAAAAACAATAGAAATGCATCTTTCTGTCTGCAACTCTGATAATATTCATTTTGAATCTTTCAATACGTTTATTTATTAGATGAGCAATAATGTTTGGTTCTCTTTCTTTCTTGTCTTTCCAGCATAGTGCTATGGACCCACCTCCTCAACTGCCTTTCCAGACTTTCAAACACACTCATTTAGGGTGTCCAATTACCAATTAATAAGAGTTGGCCATCTAAGTAAAAGTTGAGACAACACTGCACAATTTGGCCAACTGTAGTTATGCCATGACCTTGTTCCTATTAATTGACTCCAAAGATTTGTGTTGATTCTGTTCAAGACAAGAATTAGGCCCATCATCCCCTTGCCCTTCCAAAGTATTCATGCACCAGAGTAGGTGTATAAGGACAAACTTACTGTTAAAGTCTTGCGTTCATCTCAGAGACTTTAAAAACAACAAAGATGACACCATAGATGACATGCTTCTTGGTTATCTGGAGGCGAAGTTCATCCGCTCTGGACTGAGCCACCTCCTCATCAACTTGGCCATAAGTGTTGGTTTGTAGGGCTAGTTACGCCTATTTCTGGGCCATCTTTTGATTCTTGAGGGAACACAAGAAACTCTTACGAACAGTGGTCGTATATGACTATGTGGGTGCTTGTCTGCGGGAGATCAGAGAAAGCTTTGAAATCTTTGATGGCTGGTTTTTGGCTTATGGAGGGGTCTTGAGCAGCTATTTGTAGAATGCTGCATTAATTCATATGGAACACCATAGTTGAAGATTATGTTAGTAGTAGTAATAGTACCAAGTAAACATTGAGTAAAGGTTGAACTTTCTCCTGTAATGGTTGGGAGTCTAGGATACCAATGAAAATATATCATGATATGTCTAGGTTTGTTGGTGGATTTGCTATGTTTTTCTCAATATTTGCTACGCAAGCTTTTCAGTAGTATGGTTATAATTGTCTTGTTTTGTATTTCTATTTTGTAGTGTGATGATCATGTTATTGTTTTTTTTTGTACAGTGAAAAACTATGGTTGGGATTGAGTATGAGGTATTGAAGACGAAGACGCAACGACATGCTTATCCTAGATCATTGTACTTAGTGATTTTACAAATGGAACCCTTTTAGTTTATCTTGACATTAGGAAAACTCTTGTAGTCGATGCCATCTTCATAATTGATGGTTTTGAATTCAATTCTCTTACATTAAAAGTTTATTCTCGTTATTCTTTAGAAGAGTAATATTTACAGGGAATAAGATTTGACAACACGTGGGAACTTATAATTGTCACCATTATTGTAAAGAGAAAAGATTGTGGTTGTCACTACATCAATAAAATTTCGTCACTGGAAAAAAAATCAAAACGGTGACAACAAGAATTTGTCAATGAACGTTCCAGTGATAACAAAAATCATTGTCATAAATGGCAATTGTGACAATACCGAAATTGTCACATTTGAATTTGTGCCAACACTGAATTTGTCACACATTTGAAATAGTGATACCATCACTGTCGTCACTAGAAAGAAACAGTGACAAGGCAAGTTGTCATCGGATCTCAACCCAAGTCCATTGGGAGGGTTCTTTAGTGACAACATTTGAGAACATTAAGTGACAATAAAGTTGTCACTAAATGTGATGAATCAGTGACAACTTTGATGTTGTCACATGGCTTTAAGATTTGTGACAACTTTTTTAAAGTCGTCACTTAAACTCTTTAGTGACGGGCCTATAGTGACAATTATTGTGACAATAAATTTTTGCCACTATAGCATTTAGTGACAACTTTGCAATTTATAGTGAAAACTTTCGTTGTCATTAATGACCAATTTTCTTGTACATAAGGATGTAGAAACAACACTTAGCACAGGAAGGAAAATGAAGAACTAATTCTCCAAGAAAAAGAAAAGATATTAAGGCCCCGTTTGACAAAATTTTTTTCCCTCTTTTTTTTTCAGTTTTAAAAACTGAAAAAAAAGAGCGTTTGGTAACCATTTTTTTTTCAATTTAAAAAACCAGTTTTTAAACTGCAGAGTAAAAAAAAAAACTCCAAAAACTGGTTTTTTTTTTCACTTTTGGTTTTTTTTTTTCGACCACCACCACCACCCTCCCACCGCCGGCAGCCACCTCAGGCGACCACCGCCGGAGACTGCCGGCCGCCGGCAGCCACCTCCGGCCGCCGGCGACCACCGCCGGAGACTGCCGACAACCATCTCCGGCCGCCGGGCGACCGCCGGCGACCACCGGCAGCCACCTCCGGCCGCCGGCAGCCACCGCCGGAGACTGCCGGCAGCCACCTCCGGCCGCCGGCGACCACTGCCGGAGACTGCCGGCAGCCACCTCCGGCAGCCACCGCCGGAGACTGCCGGCAGCCACCTCCGGCCGCCGGCGACCATCGCCGGAGACGGCCGGCAGCTACCTCCGGCCGCCGGTGACTGCCGGCAGCCACCTCCGGCCGTCGGCCACCACCACCACCACCGTCGACCACCGCTACGCCCCACCACCGCCACCGCCACCGCAAACCACCAAAAAAAAAAAAAATAAAAAGGGTTACCAAACACCAAAAAAAAAAACCTAAAAAAAAAAGGGGTTATCAAACACCCACTTGTTTTTATAAAAAAAAAAATTTAAGCTGCTCTTTAAAAAACTGCTCTTTAAAAACTGAAAACCAAAAAAAAAATTTTGTCAAACGAAGCCTAAGTTGTTAGAAGAATTGTAGGTGTCAAATGGGCCAGGGCCCGCGGGAGTGTGCTCGTGCCCAAGAAAAACCCGGACTGGCCTCGGCGGTGCTATGAACAGTGTTTGTGCAGATCCAAAGGGCCAAGTGCCTGGAGCAGTGCTAGGCTTTCCTCCAGAAATGGCCCGACCCTTTATAGGTCCAAATCCTACTTGATCCAAGCTCGCCCGGCCCTTGAAAAAGCCCAAACCCAACTTTATCCGATACATTTAACGCTGGGATCTGGCCTGGTCCAAGCTCGATCTAAACTTGGTCAGAAAAAATTCAAAATTTAAAAAATTTCAAATCTCCCCCCCCCCACCACCAAACAATTATACGATGGTTAGGTCGAGGGGTATTTTCATCTAACATTATTCCAACAACTCTTTTATGCACTTTTACATATTTAGCCTCCCAACAACTAAACGATTAGTTTTTAGGGATATTTTGGTCTTTTATGAAGTTTGAAAATTTATTTATTCTCTCCACATTTTTCACACCAATTTTCTCACTTATCTAAATTCTACAAGGTTTGTTGTGCATTCTTATATGTTACTAAGCCGAATTTTTAATTACAAGTATTCTTTGATTATTAGGCAATACAAGAACCGATCTGATTCACTAGTCTCAGGACATCTCTTTACATCCGGCCATTCCTTCAATTTGGCTGAACACTATTATATAGTACTTTAATTCTTTACCATTTAATTGGTACTTTATTAGCCCTAACATAACCCAATTAGCCCTTATTAATAAGGGCTAATTGGGTTATGTTAGGGATAATTAGTGTTAATAAGGATTACCTTGGTTTAATTACAGCTAATTAGGGTTCATTATGAGTAATCAGGGTTATTTTGAGCTAATACCGCATTTAATTGTAAGGAGTAGTGTTGATTAGTCATAATTAGGCTTAATTGGGTTATTTTAGGCTAATTAGTGTTAATGAGGATTACCTTGCTAATTACAGTTAATTAAGCTTGATTAAGAATAATTAGGGTTATTTTGAGCTAATAGCCGGGTTTAATTATGCGGAGTAGTGTTGATTAGTCCTAATTAGGGCTAATTAGGCTTAATTGGGTTGTTAGGCTTAATTGAGCGGAGTGGTGTCCGACACGTGTCCGAGTCCTCCGGACACGTCCGAAGACATTGATTTATTTTTTAAATGCCGGACACCGTGTCCTCACCCTTGAAGAGGTGCCGGACACCTCTTGAAGAGGTGTCCATAAGTATAAAGCCAAAATGTGACATTTTTCGGTGTCGGTGTAGATCGGACACGATGTCCGTGACCTACCAACACCTCGACACCTCATTAACACATCCAGACACGTGTCCGACACCTCCAGGCAACAATCCAATTGAGTCTCATCCTCCGTCAATAATCTCAATTCTCAAATGCTCAGCGTAATAAAAATTAATAAAAATCACACATTCAATCCAATTGAGTCCCTCCTCCTTCAACATTCTTAATTCTCAAATGCTCTCTATCACATCGAAAGTCTCAATTCTCCATATTTTGTAATATACAAATGTAGTTACAAAATCAATTTCATCAATTCCATCAACAGTTAAAAATAATTGAAATTATAAGAAACATATCGACATTCCAGAAACAAATTAGGGCAAATTAGGACATAAATCTGAGCATCTGAAAAATTGGGGAAAATGACACTTAAACATGCATTAAAGCAAATTAGGGCAAATAGACATATAGAGAGGTGGTGCGACGGCGGCGGTGTTGGTGGCGTGGCGGAAATGGAGGGCCTTGGTGGCGGGCAGTGGAGGGAATTGGTGGCGTGGTGTTGGTGGCACGTGGATATGGAGGGGCACGACGTTGGGGAGGGGGGGTGATGTCGCCGGAGGTGGGTGGCCAGAGCGGGAGAGTGCCGGTAAAAAATTTGCCGGTGAGTAGGTGAGAGACAGAGAGAAACGGGGAGGGAGAGAGAGTAAGACGAACCTGTTATATGTAAGGACTTTTAGCGAGAGTCAGACCGTGCCATGCACGAAGGCTAGTGGGTACCCATTCTTATTAATGCATGTCTGTAATCTTGATACTACGAAGCCGAATGCTTTTTTGTGGTGGAAAACCCATAGAATCTCCCTTACCATTTCGTAGAATTATCTGTCCTTTGACTATTATTAATTTGGAGTAGAAGTATATGTTCTTTTTAGATCGTTTAATGTCTATATCTTCACTTCAGAAGAAAAAGAGAGTTGGATGGTGTGAACAAAATTTTCTTCTGACTCACTAATACGAGCAGAACATTATGTTGCACAAAGACATTTAAGGTTTGCGCATAAGAAAAATTTCCGTCCTTGTTTGGGATCTTTGGTTCATACACTAATTTTTAAAGTAACATTTGAGCTTTGCGCAAAAGATGTACTAATAAATTCGCCTCTTGATTCACTAATATTAGCAGAACATTATATGTGAAGGGAATACACTATCCGCATACTTGGGATGCACAAAAATATTTGAGCTTTGTGCAAAAGAAAATCTCCCTTCCTTGCTTGGGAGCTTTGGTCCACATAGCAGTTTGTTTGTTTGTTTCCCCCCCCCCCCCCCCTTTTAAACTGGGAAAAAAGATCTACTAATACATTTGTTTCTTGATTTGATAAAATTATCACAAATCATATATGAAGGGAATACATATATCATCTGCATTATTGGGAAAAGAATTTCAATATAAGGCGGGCAAAGAGAAATAATTAAAAAAGTATATTTTTCATTTCTAGCAACTAAATTTCTTAATTAGTACAAGTACCAATTCAAACAACGACATGGGGAACAAATGGGCAAATTCCCCTCTTGAGCTGGGTGAAAAAAATTGAAGGAAGAAAGAAGAGGAGGAATAGAGAATTTCCAATCAGTTGACATGAGAGAATAGGGAAAGAAGGAAAAAACAGATGAACGCTCCTTCTTAGTATAGTATATATAGATATGGTCTTAAAAATTAATCGAAAAAGGGAGAGAAAGAGTGGTCTTCACTTACTTGACTTTCTTTTAATCCTCTTAAATGGTTTACGGTAATACCTTAAAAACAATTGAAAATGCTTTTCCTTATTCTTTTCCCCAATCAAGGCAAGGGACAAGCATCCTTCATTTATTATAAATAAAAATTTCAAGACCGAGCGAGTTAGAGCCGAGCATGGAAATGTTTGGGACTCAACTCGTTTATACATTTTGATGTTGAGCTTACTGGAGTCGGTTATAGTTCATTTAATCAGCATGAATCTGGTTCGCCAATTTCCTCACCACTCGCGAGGCAAGCCCGGGTGACTTGAAAGGAGAGCTCAACTTAGCACCATTATGCTAGGATTTAGATTTTAGATCTTCTTTAGTTTATGCAAGACTAGCATAATAATCAATATAAGTTCTTTGACTGCCCCAAAAAGATATACTTAATAGTCTCTCTATCCCAAAAATATTAATTAATTTTTCTTTTTAGCCTGTCACAAAAATATTGCTCGTTTTTCATATTAAGGAATTTTTTGGTGGAGTTTTTCCACTTCTTATTCCCTTCCTCTCATTTTCTTTTCTTTCATTATCCTCACGAGTTATCATGGTACACGCGATGCATATGCAAAAGTGAAGTTAGTAAGATGATATTTCTATAATGTCAAGCTTGGCCTTTAGAATACATTTTGACTATATATTTTTTTTATATAAAGTTTAAGTTGGGAAGAGCAAACATTCGACGTGTGCACAAAAATAGAGTTACCAATATAAATTTTATTAAAAAAAAATCAAGCATCACATAAAAGTGTTTATTGTTATATTTGGTAAAAGAAATCTTAAACTGCAGAAAAAATTAGTTAGCAATGAATTTGCAAAAAAAATAAGTTAGAAAAATATTATTTTAATACCAAGCATGGCCTTTAGATTATATGTCAACTATATTTTTTGGTGAATTTTAAATTGTGAAAACCAAACATCATTTTCAAAAGTTATTTATTATTTCATGTTTCTATTTTATGTTATACCCATAAGAATTTTATTATAGTGCCAAGTGTCAACATTCTAGATAAGTAGTTATGTAACACCAAAATCACGTTACATCAAAAGGCATTTTCTCATTTATATAAGACGAGTCATCGTAGCACATGCGCTGCATGAGCAAAAAAATAAATCTTAAATTCAGAAAAATAAGTTAGTCATACGTGTGACAAAATAAGTTAGACAAAATAAGTTAGCAAAATATTTCTATTATCATATCAAACTTAAATCTTTGATTTTTGACTGTAATTTTTTAAGGAATTTAATGAAATTTTTCTAAGATAATTGCCTACTTGAGTAGAGAAACGATACGTCACAATTTAAAGCAGCCATATTGTCAAAGTTCATGCAACCCGCTTACGACTGGTAAGAGAGGTTCTCAATCACTTATAAACAAGCTCGTTACCTCATTTTAGTGTCAACGGAAACTTAGAACACACCCCACATTTTTTTCTCGTGATGATGACAATGAATAAAATGTTATTTTAGCAATGAATAAAATGTTATTTTAGCGATGAATAAACATATAAGAGGATGAATCTTCACTGTCCCGTATTAAAGTATTGTTATGACTATACTTTCGAATCTAGTTAAAATAAGTTATCACAAGCACGGCCCATTTCCATAACATGTGTAACATTAATACTAATTTTCCTTGTATGCATGGGTCCTTATGACCTTATATTATTTACTAGTCAAATTTGCACGAAAAAACCCTCTGATCAGTCTTGGAAAGTTAGACAAGCAAGGAGAGATATTCTTTGAACTTTTTAAGCATAGACTAGCTATTGGACCCGTGCAAATGCACGGGACACGATGCAATTTGAATTTACGATAAATGTAGGGGCTAATAAATGATACATTTAATAATAATAATAGTCGACATGACTCAAGTACGTAAGTTTCTCCTATAAATTAGCTCACTACGTAAGATCTAAGAATTGTATTGACGATAACTATTAAAATGGAGAGAACCTTTAAGCCTAAATTTTTGTTATGAACTGTTCTATCATCTAAAAGTACTTTCAAGGGAAAAGATCTGCTCCTTTTTCTACATTCTTGTTTTCACCGGCATTCTCATTTTGTAGTCCCTTTTTATCTTCTTGCTTTATTTCTTTTTGTGTACTTGTAAAGAATGTATACATATTTTGTATTACGATAGACCTACCACATTGTCTCTTTTAGTGACAAAAAGATGTGGGCTTAGCAAAAAAAGTTTTAGAGTTAGTTTCACCATTGTTTTTCCCTTTTGTTTTTAAAAAATAAAAAATTGGCAAATCCATAGGTGTCTTATAGTCACACCTTATATCTTCTTTCATGAGAAGCACATATGTTGAAATAATTGCAGTTATACATACATGGGCTACCGAAGTTATTGTTGAGAAATTGTTCCGACCACAATTCGGAATACATATTGGTTAAACCTAGAAAGCAACTCTTGGTCAAACAAAAGTTTTTTTATTACCTTTCATGGGTACCAAAACAGGATTGAAGAGAAACGCGTTCCGGTAAAAACTTAAAGAGTTCCTAGTTGTAGGATATGTTTTACAAAACTTTAAGCTTTGTCAAAGATCTAAATTATACTCATTAGTTAATCAGATTCACCATTTGTCCAATTAGAATTACGAACTTTGATTGTCCACCAATCCTACGCATATACCCAGCACCTTAGTGTTACCATTTCCTCTACCATAACCACCGTTTCTGTCGTATCCCCACTGACATTTATGTAGAATAGTGTCCCCGTCAACCACCACCATTGCCGCAAAAGTAAAACCTTTCAGACATGAAGCATCACTTGCGCCTTTATTGCCGCTATGGCATCTTCTTCCACCGGCCTGCTAGCATCATAGCATAACAACAATCATGGAACCCTGCATTTTTATCCCCATGTTGTACCAACTGCAACGCTTAAAATTTTTGGAAATATTTCCGTTTATTGATCACAATCATTCTTAACTTCTCCTTCCCTAATCTTTCAATTACCTCTTATAATTTAATTTTACAAAAGGAAGGACTCCAATTCAAGTGTGACATGCTAGACTTAAAAAGATTAGTGCTCGAGAATGGAAACTCATGAAAAAGCTTACAAAACATAAATTTTTCTCCAAAGTAACTTTTAGCAATATGGAAAGATTAACTCTATTGATTTAAGGTTGTGAAAATGTTTTTCAACTTAAGTATGTTGCTGGTCTTAGTCTTCTTTTCTTGGTCCAAAAAAATAGAGTAATTTAAAGCTACAGTAACAAAATAGATAGCAATAAACTAATGGAGTTAATGACACGATTACTTCCCAAATACCATTGATGAACAGTATCCCGAAGATAACATCGTTAGAAATAGTTCTTTTAAGTCACCTAGAATGGCAACTTGAAGAACTTGATTATGTTCGGAATGTAATTTACAAAATGTTCTTGAAAAAGTACCTAGGACATTATTGACAATGTGGACTGAAGGTAGAAATATTGATATAGGTGCGAATGGGTTTAATCTTCAAGTGTTGCAAGGTGTCAATGGAGTTTATTACTCTTTTTCTTTCAAATAATCCATATGAGTATTTCTGTAAACCTAATACCTTTTCTGAACAAGCTATTTAATTGTACCTATGTCATTGACTTGGATTGATGTTTTTTCTGAGCAAGTTACTCCTAGCATAACTGTATAGCAAAAAAAATTATATTTATTAACAAATGATTCTTAAAATGTGTGGAATTGAAATGGAGATTTTGCTGCTAATGGGTGTGCACACCTTAAAGGTGTGGGTGTACACTTACCCCAAAGGATATCTCTTCGTCTAAGTAACCTACTAAATCTTGACATCTAGATTAAGAGAAAAGAATATGAGGATATCATTCGCTATATTTACCACTCTAGGTACTTATTGCTAAAAAGTGTGTACTAAGAATTTTAGATTTGACCACAAAAAACTTTTGGAAGGTTTCAAGTAGCAAAGAAAGTGTCTTTCCCAAAGACCTACTCAAGCTTAAACTTTATGCATCAATAAAGTTCCACCTCTAATCATGTATGTAAAAGCTTGAGATGCTATCAAACAACAAAAAAAAAGGCTTATAGGAAAACGGCGTTCTAATAATATTACGGTAGTAATTATAGTTGTCAATGCGGCTTTCGCATGAGTTCATGTATGTTAATAGATATTGGTGATAAAACATTGTATATAGAACAACTTTAAGAGTGATCGATAGATATTTTTTTGAAAAAAACATATCCAATCGAAGTGTGGCATAGTCTAACCTTGATGAGCATTTAACCGGTAGCACATTTATCAATGTTATCTCTTAATGAGTTAGTGGAATAGGTTGTGAGAGGAAGGTTCCACCCTTAGTATGCTATTTCGCATCCTTATTCGTTATAGAAGGTTAACGATTTTGACTAACTAATATTTGTAGAATAAAAATGAATGAGAAAGCATATAATAGGGTGGAAATTTACAAAATCCATGCATGATATAAATAAACGTAATCCAGTAAATCATGCCTGATCATACTCGGTTGGGCGCTTTCAATGGCTTGCCTCCGCCAGAAGGGGTGACAACACGTGCACGAGTTCATTTGAGATTGCATTCACTATTCTTTTGAGGAACTTCATGTTATCCCTGATAGTTCAAAATGACATAAAAAAAATACAGCACATGCCATAATATATAATGAACTTTGTTGCAAATATTAGTTACAGGAGTATATAGGGCACAAGTTAATGGTTCAAGAAAATAAAATCTAAACTTGCGGTTGAATGGACAGAAGTTGGATTACTGTAGGATATAAATTCTTTGAAATTGCTAGGTTTGCTTTGGAGGCGAAGTTAACCGGTAAAACCGGTAAATGTTTTGGGGCAAATGGGTACTTGTCCCTTGGGAATTAGTATAGCCACAAATGCCTTTTTTATTGGCTGAATTGCAAAGAATCCTATGTTGTTATACTCTCCATATAGGTAAAGGAATTTGTACACGAAAAATGAAAAAGAAAGCAATAAGTTCGGAGAAACGTTACCAATACTCTATATATAGGTCAAGGAATTTATACTCTACATGTTGCATGTGGAGTGCTGCTCTCCACGTTTTGACCTTCTCCTTTTCAAACCACCTTGAATGCGTCTCAAATATAATACGAAGGCTCTTGACTGTCTCATTGCTTTCTACAAATCTAAACTACTGTCTTCTTCTCTTCATACCTCACTCCCGCTAGAAAATTATGGAAGCCAGCATCAACATCAACCAAAGACTTAAATAGGAGGTCGACAAAGTGGATTTTTGCGGGCTGAATTGCAGTCAGGGGTTGGGGGCGTGCGAATCTTATCTTCCTCCATTTTGGGCCGATATGTTTGGGTAGTCTCTTTAACGGTAGCCTTGAAGAAATTTCTCTCCGGATTAAAATCAGGTTAGAGAGATCTTATCAAGTATGGTAATCATAGAGAATGTTTAAATTTATTCTCTCCATTTCGCATAGTTATAAATAAATAGCAGTGTGAATCACATTTTTTTTTTCGTTTTACTACTCCGCATCTGATCTTTTGCGCTCATTGCTAGTTTGCTACTCTCTCTCTTTTTCCTAACCTACATCCTTCAGCTAAGCATTTAATATATAAATAAGTCTCTTATGATTATTGCTGAAATTCGTTTCATACCTATACGCTCGGTGTTTTGAGAATACCAAGTTTTTGTTCGGCAAGGTCTTGTTTGAATGCCATATCCAAATTTAACAATATGGTTATGGAGATATATTGAGAAAAGGTATTCCTGTTTGAATCACTCCTTTCCGAACCGCTTCTACAGTGCTCTAAAGAACATAATGCCAATTAAATCAAAGCACATAATAAGGGGAAAGCAATAAAAGAAAGACAAAGAGAAAACTATTAGATTTACCTGGCTTGGTTTGCTGTCAAATAGGACGTCCGGTTGTGAAGACAGAGAGATAGCAGGAGCAAAAAAAAATGAACCGTGGTTTTGTAGTTCATGGAAGTTGATATATTGGGTTTTTGTCATTGATTATTGGGCTAAATTAAAGTCACACATATAAGTGTTCTAATTTCACTAACAATTTGATTCTTAGTTGTTAAATGAAGAGTCCAATAGAATTGGAGGACTTCCAGAATGAAGATTGCAGATGATATGGCACAAGAAAAAACTTTCAAAAATCTGACGTGTCAAGAATTCTAAAAGTCTTATGTGTCGAAATATAGGAGTTCTAAAAATCTTACATGTCATAATTTTAAGTGAATGTTTCAGATATATATACACACACACACACACACACACACACACACACACACACACACACTAGCCAGAAACCCGGGCAAGGCCCGAGTGAATTCTATTTAAATGCTATTAATATGTTTGAGTTTCAATATATTTTAGCAGAGTTAAGGTTGGGTATTTAAACATTATGTCGATGGTTTTGAAAACTACGATTTTTGAGTATCCGCTTGAAGTGAACCATTGGATTCAAAACATATCGCATTCATTCATTTCACATATAAGTAGCATTATAATAAATAGAAATTCAATAAAAGTATAATCCTGAAATTGTTTCATAATAGTAAAGCAAGTTGA
The DNA here is from genome assembly GCA_033070095.1 of Escallonia herrerae. Taxonomy (NCBI): domain Eukaryota; kingdom Viridiplantae; phylum Streptophyta; class Magnoliopsida; order Escalloniales; family Escalloniaceae; genus Escallonia; species Escallonia herrerae. The sequence continues at coordinate 139,740 of JAVXUP010000635.1, read as the reverse complement.
AGTGCTTGACTATTATTAAGATTCAGAAGTTCAAAATAAAGTATTTAAAAGGTGAAGCATACAATAAATAATTAATTATTTCACATCAAATTAGAATGTTACTTTGTTTTTCAGTATCGTAAGTAGTAATTTTTTTTTTGTATGAAAATTTTCAATTTCAAAAATTTATACGCAAAAATATATTTACGCTATTCATTTTGCTTACTATATCCATATAAGTGTGAGAATTTTTTTAGTTTTTCACATTATGTGGCGCATCATTGATCAACATTTTTATTTTAAAAATACTTCTGATAGAACTCCTTACCATATGTCAAATTAATGATCTAGTACAGCCCTCTACAATGAAATTTAAAATTAATAAAAGAAAGTACAAAAAAGTCACAAACAATTTTTTTAGTAAATTATTGTCTAGACTAAATAAACCTACTAAAAAACAAGCCATGTAAAACTTAGAGCAAAAATGAAAGTAAGGGGAGCAAAATGAAAGTCTACCTATTCATAATACTAACTTATAAGGTCTTAATTTTTACTAATAACACGTCAAAAGTTCTTTAAAAATAAAATAAAATCTCATCTCACAAATGTAAAATATAAAAATCATGTATGAAAACAAAGATAAATAATTCACAAATTAACGTATTTCCAAAATCAAAGATAAATATTTCACAAATTAAGATTTTCAAAAATAATTTACAAAGTGATATGACTTAATTTTTAAAAATATATATTTTTATTTTTTCAGTGTTTATTTTGTTATCTTAAGGTATTGTTGAGGTATTAATAGTTAAAATTAATTCCTAATATGTTGATACATTGATTAGGTAGAATTTTAGAAGATGTATAATTGGTTTTCTATGCATATAAGATAAACTAAAATTATGGCAACAATAATTACCAATTTTTTAATAATAAATTAAAGTAAAAATTATGATGCATGTGCAATTTTAATAAATATGAATAAAAAAAGGAAAAGGACTCGAAAAATAAACATGATAATGGGTCGCAAAAGGTGACCTTATAAGAGTAAAAATCAATTGTATATCTTTTAAACCGCTACATAAAAGTAAGGGGAGCAAAAATGAAAGTCTAACTATTCATAATACTAATATATAAGGTCTTAATTTTCACTAATAGCACCTCAAAAGTTCTTTAAAAATAAAATAAAATAAAATCTCATTTCACAAATGTAAAATATAAAAATCATGTACGAAAACAAAGATAAATAATTCACAAATTAACATATTTCCAAAATCAAAGATAAATATTCCACAAATTAAGATTTTCAAAAATAATTTACAAAGTGATACGACTTAGTTTTTAAAAATATATATATTTTTATTTTTTCAGTGTTTATTTTGTTATCTTAGAGTGTTGTTGAGGTATTAATAGTTAAAATTAAATCCTCATATGTTGATACATTGATTAGGTAGAGTTTTAGAAGATGTAGAATTAGTTTTCTATGCATATAAGGTAAACTAAAATTATGGCAACAATAATTACGAATTTTTTAATAATAAACTAAAGTAAAAATTATGATGCATGTGCAATTTTAATAAATATGAATAGAAAAGGAAAAGGACTCGAATAAAAAACATGATAATGGGTCACAAAGTTGACCTTATAAGAATAAAAAATCAATTCAATATCTTTTAAAACTCTATATATGCTTGAGCATTTATTTTGTTGTTTGAAGTGTTTTTGAGGTGTTAATAGTCAAAATTGACCTAATATGTTGATACATTATTTAGGTAGAGTTTTATAAGATGTAGAATTTATTTTTCACCCTTATAAGGTCAACTAAATTTAGGGTAATAATACATCCAAAGTTTTTAATAATAAGTTATAATAAAGAGACATGCATATATGACTTTAATAAATAGAGGTAAAAAAAGAATAGAACACCAAAGCAAGTATGATGTTATGTAAATTATGTTTTCTTTATGTTTGAGTATTTATTTTGTTATTTAAAGTATTTTTGAGGTGTTAATAATTAAAATCAAGTCCTAAGATGTTGTTAGGTAGAGTTTTAAAAGGTATAAAATTGATTTTTTGCTCTTATAAGTTCAATTAATTTTATGATAATAATACCTCCGAAATGTTTTAATAATAAAGAGTCATAATGCATGTGAGACTTTAATAAGTAGAGGTAAAAGATGAATGAAATACCAAAATAAACATGATGACGTGTCGCAAAATTGAAGAAAGATGACGTGTCGCATAATTGAAAGGAGTAGAAAAGGAAAAGAACACTAAAAAAAGCTCATGTGTCCTCTCCATAGCGCACAACGCTTCGTCTATTATAAATTTATATGATATACTAGCCCAAAATCCCATGCTAAGCACGAGACAGTTTATTAATAGTAATTTATTTTAGTAGTTTTGAAATCCATAATAAAATAAATTTTATTATGGTTATTTCATCAAAGATGGTTACTTTAATTTTTGGCTTGAACTTTCTTGTAATAAAATAATCTAATCCTTCCGGTGAAATATCAATAAGCATTGTACTTGTTCATATTTACTAATTTTGATTTGGTAACTATGTAGATGAACAAAAATGAGAAGTTTAGTTAGTACACAAAAAAGAAAAAGTTAATTCTTCTAATAACAGAGAACATATTGAGATCAACTATTGCACAAGGAATTTTATTATTCTCTAAGTATTTTTTAAAAATAATTTGTACCTTTGAATGAGTTGCTCATAACGTTAATTACATATTAGTTTAATTTTGATAGAGAAAATTTTGGCCCATATATTAATTTATAGCATGCAATTTATAATATTAATACACAAGACTAATTGATTAAGTAAGGATGATGTGCCATTTTTAGAAGCAAATGTAATCCACCACAAAGTATACAGAGATAATAGTAATCAGTGTATGAGGTTATTACATAAAGTTTAAAAAGTTTAATCAACATGATTATATAGGATAGTTCAAAATCTCGTACTAAGGACATTGTTGAACAAAATTTAACCAAGATTTCACAAAGTATACAATAATCATGCTTACTAAGTAAGATTTATCTTCAGATATAATAAAGTTTGTAATCTATGTTTTAGTCTACATTCATCACAATATAACTAACATATTTTTTTAGATTTTATATGCAATTTTATTCATGATTATAAAAATTAACATAAAATCATAAATGGTATATTGCTAATGAAGAATTTAGAATGCTTGAGAGTTCAATTAGCCACAATAAAAATACCATAGAAAAGAATTGGTTCAAAACTTTTCCATTATAAAATTAGTCGAATTTAAGAAATGCTTACATAATAAAGATTTTAAATTTATACTATTTTTTTTAAAATATATCCCATTTAGAATTTGCATATTATGGTATTTTTACATTTAACTAATGCGAGTAAAGGATAGCGCAAAACCTTAGAGTAAGGAAATTATCGACCAAAATTTTTAACCAACGTATTTATCAAGTTAGATTCATATTTGATTTTACAGAAAACTTAAATATGAATTCGAAATAGTTACTGCTTTTTCTTATTAAATCTCTTAAGTAGTTTTTGCTTTACAGGTTAATATTTTATATTAGAGAGCTTTTTCGATATATAATATTCAAATAAAGTCAGAATATGTTAGTAAATTGGTTAGAAAATTTTGAATGTTTCGAATTGAGTTTTGGATTGCATAAGGCTTATTATTTAAATGTTTACTATATTTCTTGATCTAATTAATTACAAAATTAAGAACTTTGTTCCAAATAGTATTTGAAGATCTTTAGCAACATTAACATGTTTACATTGATTTTGATAACTCTTATTGTATTATAAATACAATGCAATGAGGTATCATAGGCTATCATTACGTTTTAGCCTCAGTTATTAGATATTATAACTTAGAATCCCGAGTCAAGCTCGAGTAAGTTAATAAAAATATATTAAAAAGTTACAAAAAGTGTATCAACACATACCACATTTCAAGAAGAAAAAAAAAACAGAGATTAACATCTTATGAAAAAAAATCTACTTTTACTAAAACTAAGAAGAAATTAATTGTTGGCAAGAAATGTAAGTAACTTGTTAATACTCTATTGTTGTTAAGTTCTTGTAGTGGTCCAACGTGTAACCTTTCAAAACCAAGTGTCTGAGATTAAAAAGTTAGGTTAAGAGTTCTTTATCTTTAAAATCGTAAATGCCATAGTTCATTCTTATTTTTCCATGAATCATTTTTTCAAGAAATCATGAACATTAAGTTACGAACGTGATATCCAGTAGAATATTATTTCGTCTCATACACATTTTAAATTACAGTCTTGATTAGATGGTCATGCAATTGTTGTAGAATATGTACTTAGGTATATATGTTTGCTTTAGTTTATCTGAACTGTAAGTTTAAAGAACAATGATTAGATTGTGTTATAGTTTCGTCGCTAGATTTTTGTGTTCTTTAAGCTTTTCTTTTACATTGTCAAGCGGTACTGTAATATAATTTACTTATTGTTCTTTCAACTTATAATTCAAACAAAGTAAAGCAACAATATATGAGTATGTAAATATTACGCAAGGATTCCATGGCAATCCAATCAAGGTTTTAATAGTCTAAATCAAAGCCTAATACGTAAACATATGTCTGTAGCATAGAGTTTAAACATTGTACAATTGATTTGATAGATTTATAACGTTTACGAATATTGAAACAATTATACCACAGATTTTCAACAATAAACTGTAGTAAAGAGTTTGATTTGTTTTCTAAAACTTTATATATGGGATATAAACAGTTTGGTAATTGTAAGGTCTTATTTAAAAATGCTAATATTATTAAATCTATGTATCACATTTTTTATTTTTAGCGATGACTATCTTATGTATATTACGTATATGTCAATATATATGAATAAGCATAGTACATTTAGCTCAATTAGAACATTATTTTTTTCTTTCTACATTTAATATTCTATTTTTGTTTGTTTAATATATGAATTTTTAGATTCACATTAAAGAGTGATTTTAAGAATACAATAGTCAAAATTATGTCATAATAAGAAAGTGTATTGATTAGGTTGAGTTCTAAAATGTTTAAAATTAAATTTTAAATTATACAACCCTCATTATTCTTGTGAATTTAATCAAATTTAAAAGTAAGGTACCTATCAAAATTCAAATAATTTGTTAGACTATTTTTTTGTATTTCTCGTATGTTGTTTAATCTTAATTATAACATCAATTTTTTTCTAAATCGAAAGTATATATATATATATATATATAAGGTACTATATTCATATTAGAGAGTAATATTGAAGATATAATACTTTTAAGGACATAATTGTCAAAATAAAGTCTTAATAGATTAGTATATTAATTAAGTAGAGTTTTAGAATGATTAGAATTAATTTTTAGATTAATTTTTCTTCTAAATCAAAAGTATTATTTTTATTTTTTTATATATGAGTTTTTACATTCATATTAGAGTATAGTTTTAAAGATATTAGAATCAATATTAAGTCCTATTAAGTTAATATGATGATAAGGTAGAGTTTTAGAATGATTAGGATTAGTTTTTAAATTATAAGGACATACTTGTCAAAAAGAAGTCTTAATAGATTAATATGTTGATTAGGTAGAATTTTAAAATGATTAAAATAAGGATCTATTGACGTGTCATATAAAGAAGCGATGATGTGTCGCGCAAAGAAGTTATCAATGTCTTTCTCGCTTCGCTTATTATATATTATATAGATAGATATATAGATTGGGTTGTTGGTGACATTTCATTGAACTACTTAGACCACCGATATTGAAATTGCCACAACTTAACAAGTTACAACAAAAATCTGTTTGCCAAATTGCCAACTTGTGCCATTACATGCCCCACAACCTAATTTGTCATAACCTGCAAAAACGAAATTAAAACCTCCCATCCACTGATTTACCACTAATTTAAGCACAGATTCCATTGAATATTTGCTTGTACAGTCTATCTTAGAAGAACAAGACCTAATTTTTCGAGGCAATCAATCAAGACTAGTCTTATTCATGAATAAAAAGCTGGAATTCATGTAAAGACATGTACCACAAAAAAATATGTATTTTGCGACGGAAGGTATTCCGTCACTAAAAAAGCCTTTAAGTAACGGAATATCCCGTCGTTAAAAATCCGTCGTTTAATACTATTACCGACGGAAGCCACCGTCGGTAAAAATATTTGCAGACGGACTTTTAACGGCGGACTTTTAGCGACGGAGTTATCGTCGCCAATTTTTTTTAGAAAATTAGTATTTTCTGAAGGTTTTTTAAATTATTTAAACGACGGAATAAAACCGTCGCTAAAAAGTCCATCGGTAAAAGTCAGACCTTCACCGACGGTATTATTCCGTCGCTAAAGATCCTCGATATAAACCCACGTCGGGTTTGTTTCTCTCTCCCCGATTTTCTCTCCAAAATTCTTCTCTCACCCACCCACCGACGTTCTCACCTCCGGCAACCCTTCTCTACGGTGACCCACCTCAGGCGACACCCCCGTCCCCCACCCGACACCGCGCCACCAAGCCTACCACTACCGCCGTGCCACAAAGCCCTCCACTTGCGCAGCGCGACGAAGCCCACCACTGCCAACGCACCACCAACGCCGCCGTCGTTGTACCCACCTCAAGATCTGTATGTCAATTGCCCTAAATTAATCTTGTTGTTTATTTTTCAAAGTTTATTATCAAGCATTTGGCCATATTCGAATTTGTCTACTCTGCCATGTATAATCTGATGTTGTTGTTAATTTGGACGTTTGGCCATTATTTTGTCTTCTAAATTTGTTGATTATGAAGCATTTGGCCTAATTGAACCCTAAATTGAAGTAATTGAACCCTAATTAAACCCTAAATTGAATGCCCTAATCCGGGGTCGAACCCTAAATGGAACCCTAAATTGAATGCCCTAATCCAATCGAACCCTAAATTGAACTAATAGAACCCCCTAATTGAACTCTAAATTGAAGTAATTGAATCATAATTAAACCCTAAATTGAATGCCTTAATCGAATTGAACCCTAAATTAAACTAATTGAACTCCTAATTGAACCTTAAATTGAATGCCCTAATCTAACCGAACCCTAAATTGAAATTATTGAACCCCCTAATTGAATGCCCCAATTCAACCGACCACTAAATTGAACTATAATTGAACCCTAAATTGATGTAATCGAATCCTAATTAAACTACTTGAACCCCTAATTGAACCGAACCCTAAATTAAACTATTTGAACCCCTAATTGAACCCTAAATTGAATGCCCTAATCCAATCGATAAATGATTTTAGGTTGTTAATCGATAATTTTAGGTTATTAGCTGTGCATTTGAAGTAAATGAGATTATTAATTGATGATTTTAGGTTGTTAATTGATGATTTTAGATTGTTAATTGTGCATTGAGCATTTGAGATATTGAGATTGTTGACGGAGGATGGGACCCAATTGGATTGAATGTGTGATTTTTATTGCATTGAGCATTTGAGAATTGAGAATTGAGATTGTTGACGGATGATGGAACCCAATTGGATTGAATGTGTGATTTTTATTAATTTTTATTGCATTGGGCATTTGAGAATTGAGAATTGAGATTGTTGACGGAGGATGGGACCCAATTGGATTGAGATCCCCATTAGGTAGCACAGACACGGACACCGCGTCCGATCGACGCTGACACCGAAACAACATATTTTAGCTTTATACTTGTGGACACCTCTTCAATGGGTGTCCGGCATTTAAAAAATAAATCAATGTCTTTGAACACCCTATATGAGGTGTCAGACACCTGTCCGGAGATGTTCGACACGTGTTCGGATGTGTCGATGAGGTGCCGAGGTGTCGGTAGGTCACGGACACCCCGTCCAATCGACACTGACACTGAAAAATGTTACATTTTTGCTTTATATGTGTGGACACCTATTGAAGGGGTGACGGACAGGTTGTCCAGCATTTAAAAAATAAATCAATGACTTCAGACGTGTCGGTACGTGTTGGTAGGTGTCGGACACGTGTCCGGAGGTGTCCGACATGTTTCCGGAGGTGTTCGACACGTTTCTGGATGTGTCGATGAGGACGAAGATCGGCGTTCTTGTGAAGGGCCGATTCTTCGAGCCACACCTGTACTGGAAGGACTGGGATGTCACTGCGAGGGAGTCCCTATGGGAGGAGTGGCTGGTACGGTGAAGTATTTTTTTTAGCGATAGTATTTGTTTAATTAGAGTTTGTTTTCTGTAGTTAATTTTGTAATTGAATGCCTTACATGAGGGGTTCACGTTTGACTCGCCTGAGCAGCAGGCACTGGGGCAGCAGGCCTTCTTTGCTTACATTGACAAAAATTACCGCCGATGGCTCAATGATGCAAGGGACCGGGCGAAGAAGATGCTGCCCGATGGTGCCCCAATGACGGAGATGATGAGATATCCCCCACATTGGATATCTTCGACTGTATGGACGGCGATGATAGATCGGTGCACTACAGATCCTAGTTGGGATGCCAAGAGTAAATGCGGGGCTGAGAACAGACAGAACAGAGATCCGACGCACACGGGGGGGGGGGGGGGTCGGTGCCAAACGACATCGTCCGACACAAGAATACGGTCGAGCACCTGGATCTGGAGGAAGATGAGGTCGTAGCTCTGACGTATAATCAGACGCACGTGCGGAAGAAGGACAAGGACGAGGCGCACCGAGCGGGTGACTATATTTCAGATATTGCCCGGCGGATAGATGTGAGTCAATTTGTTTAAGTTGTTAATTTTTTGTCTTTCTATCCTAAATGTTTTTTGCGTTAATTAATGCCCTAACATATCTTTATATCACTGTTTTTTGCAGCCCTCGCATGAACAGCTTAAGGGGTCCGAGGAGCAGTCCGGACAGCCAGCAGCGTCCACTAGTATGGGTGTGAGTACTGGGGCGTTGAAGCGATGGCTGGATACGCTGGAGGTCGTCAATCGACCAAAAGGCCGCATACGCGGCCTGCCTAGTCGGAGTGCTCGTGCCGTGATAGGAGTGTCCTCACCCCCCACTGCCCCTCCACAGACACCGGCTCCTCGGCATCCGTTAGACATGCCGGCCCCGAATCAGCAGGATCAAGATCTGGGACTCGGCAACCCCTGATGAGCCCCTTCTTGTGCCCTGTCCCAGCTTCCCCCCGGCCCCCGCGCCCGGCATGTACTCTTCTCCCCTCCCCTAACCAGCTATATTCCGTTCCCAACTTGTACATAATGAGTCTTTTTTATGATTAATTTTACATATTTCTTTGTGTATTGATTATTGCGCGTTGTTGTTGAGAATTGATTTTTTTATTACAGGTTTGGGCATTAGAAAAAAAATATTTTAAAAAAATTTTGACTTTTGGCGACGGATTATTCCTTCACTAAATAAGACATTTAGCGACGGAATATTTCGTCGCTAAAATATTTATTCCGTCACTAATTCAACAAAAAAAATTAAATTAAAATACTTAAAATATAATTAGAGACGAATATTCCGTCGCTAATTAATAAATAAATCCGTCGCAAAAACTTAAATATTGGACGACGGATTTGAAAATTCCGTCGCCAAACCATTAGTAACGGGCTTTTATACGCAAGACTTTTAGCGACGGTAAATCCGTCGCTAAAACATTTAGCGACGGATTTTAAGCTTTTAGCGATGAATTTCCCCGTCGTTAGAAGCCTTTTTTCTTGTAGTGATGCATGTTGGTGCTCAAGTAGCTCTTCATTTATGCTATAACACATATTTGATATGACGGTTTACTCCTTCACCTTAGGTTTAATTTAATAAGATTCCTAAAGAATCCTTAGTTTAGATTTAGTTCACTATATATGAAACATTAAGAATGAAAAAGAAGCTACTTTTCAAGCCATATATAGGTAGAGTTGTCAAATGGGCCGGGCGGCCTGCGGCCCAGCCCGGCCCCGCCCATTTCTGGCCCGGGCTTGGCCTGGCCCATACATGAACAGTGCTGGCCCGGCCATTTTGGGCTTTGGGCCAGGGCCAGGCCTGAATATTTCTGAAAAAGCCCGGGCCAGGCCCGGCCCGAAGAACGGCCCGGAAAAAGCCCGGTTTAGGCCCGGGTCAGGCCCGGTTCTGGCCCGGCCCGGGTCAAGCCCAGTTCAGGCCCCCCCTTCACTTTTGAAAATCTGATTCCCCCCCCCTTTCCCCCCAACTGCTTTATTCCCCTTTTCCCCCCTAAATTCCACTTTTACCCCCCCAACAGCAAAATAACGGCTACTTTGGGGGGTATTTTGGTCCAAGTTTATTTTTTCAACTCTTTTAAGGTTTTTACACTCTTACCCTCCCTAACAACTATAAACGGATAGTTTTTAAGGGTATTTTGGTCTTTTGTGAAGTTTCAAAAATCTATAAATTCACACCATTTCTCTCTAATTTTTCACACCAATCTTCTTACTCTCTCTTATATAAACATTCTACATTTCTACAAGCTTTGCTACTCTTATTTACTATTTAGTACTCTTGCATATTATTACTCTTATTTACTAGTTAGTACTCTTGCATATTATTACTCTTGTTTACTAATTACTACTTTTGCTAAATTTTAATTACTAACCACTCCTCTTATTAATTTGTTACTCTCTAATTCTTTTGTCTAGTAATTAGTAATTAGTAAATTTTTATATTTATCAATTACTATTACTAATTTTTTTTAATTACTAACTCTCTCCAATTTTGAATTACCCTCAGTGATTCATTTGTTACTCTTTAATTCTTTTAATTGTTATTTTTAATTACTAATTACTGCTCTTATACTTGTGTATTTAGTTACTCTTACTAATTTTATTTAGCGTCAAATATGGCTGGATTATTGAAGAAACTGAAGCGTGGATCATCATCACGAAAAACATCATCATCATCACAAACACCACCACCACCACCACCAGCACGAGCGCCAGCACCACGGCCATCACAAACACCAATCCAAGCACCACCACAACCATTCGTTCCTGGACGAATGAGTACAGGCTGTATGATAGATACCCAAGCCAATTGGGAGTTCAATCAAAACATTCCAGATTTTGAATACACGCCTGATCAAGACCCCCCGCATTATAGTCAAGGACGCAGCTCGGTTGGCGAAGCTACTACTCCGTGGCATAATCTTAACCCTATGCCTGGTCATGATGAAGAAGGGCCGAGCAATGCCTCCGGTAATGAGCCAGAAGTCCAAAAGGGGAAAAAAAAGAAAGCCGAGTGTTGGAATCATTTTGATGTAGTTACGGTGGACGGCATCCGAAAAGCTCGATGTAAGTACTGTGCTAAATTATTTTCGTCTGGTAGTGGTAATGGACATCTTAACAGGCATTACCCTCAGTGTGCACCTCGACAAGGCCACGTCGAACCTACCCAAACGCAGTTATCTTTTGACGGTAAGTTATTTGTTTATAATCAGCGAGAGCAAAGAGACGGTCTCGCTGAATTTGTTATTCACGATGAACAAGCCTTTTCTTTTGCCGATAATGCTAAGCACTCTAGATATATGAACACATACGTTCAACCTTTGTACAAAAAGGTTCATAGAAACACAACTAGATCCGATGCACTCCGACAGTATAATGCTGCTAAAGCACGCCTGATCGATTATTTCGATAAATTTGACGGTAAAGTTAGTCTTACTTCTGATATTTGGCAATCTCCGTTTACTTTTGTTAGTTATACTTGTGTGACAGCCCATTGGATTGATGCAGATTGGATTATGCACAAGAGAATCATCGCTTTCGAGCTCTTTCCTTATCCGCATGATGGAATGAACATTGCTACTATTATATTAAAAGCATGTACCACGTTTAAATTAAAGGATAAGATTATGAGTATTAGTTTTGATAATGCTTCTAACAATACAGCTGCTGTTGATGCTTTACAGGAGAGCCTCAAACCTGTACTTTCTGGTAAATTATTTCATGTTCGTTGTGTTTGTCATATAATTAATTTAATTGTTCAAGATGGTTTAGCTGCTGCAGGAGATATTCTTGTCAAAATGAGGGGTATGACAGCGTATGTTAATAGTTCGAGTCCGAGAACACAACAATTTAAAACGTTGTGTGTTGAATATAATATGCCTCGCAGGAGAGCAGTTACAGATGTGGTCCACAGGTGGAACTCTACATACCATATGCTTTTACACATTCTGGCATACAGAGAAGTCTATACGCATTTTCTACTAACCCAGTTCCCAGCCGGCTTGCCAACTCAAGAGGAATGGCAGATGGCCACATACCTAGCTGAATTTTTGGAGGTATTTTACACGTCTACCAATTTATTGTCTGGTACGTACTATCCCACCTCTCCTCTCGCTGTAATAGAAATTCTCAAGATGGCTACAATGTTAACAAAATGGAGATATATAGGACCCTTTGAGGAAATAGTAAAAGTGATGGATAAAAAGTTTAATAAATATTGGAGTGAACTGCCTGTTATTTTTGCTGTTGCTACTTGTTTAGATCCTAGGTTAAAGTTGCATGGCGTGAACGTCTCGATACAAGAGATATCGATATTAATGTGCTACCCAGTAGAGGATACAACCGCACTCACAGCGAAAGTGAGCAAGACATTTGAGGAACTGTTCAACCTCTATCGTAATTCTGCTGACGTGCGCGGACGAGCTTCATCATCGACTGCTGAGAGGTATTATGCGCCATACCTTAAGGGCTTTGAACATCTAGTAGCAAGACAACTACCAGGTGAAGGTACTTCTAATTCGGCAGGTTCGTCTACTTTTTCCTCTTTTAATGAGATTGGTGTATATTCAAATACTGATCATTATTCTGATTTATCAATGCAAGAACATGTTAATTTTAATTTGTTAAATTTTTGGAAACAAAATCAAAACATGTATAAAACTTTAGCCCAAATTGCACGGGATGTACTGCCAGTGCAAGCCTCCACGGTTGCTTCAGAGTCGGCATTTTCAGCGAGCGGGAGGGTTTTGGATGACAGGAGGAGTCGTCTTAACCCCGAGTCGCTCGAGCTATGTGTATGTTGGAAGGATTATCTTGATGCGAAATACCGCGAGCAAGATAAACCGATTGATGATAGGAAGAGCAGTGACTCGGATGTTGAAGTACTTCCGGATGATTAGGTAATTTCTTTTTATTTTCCTTCTCTTAAGTTTTAAGAATAAAATTTCTCACAATATATATATTTTTTTCATATATATATATATAATATAATAAGTTTTTACAAGCAAGATATATATTTTTCCGTATATATAAAAAAAAATAGGTAACTTCGCCTGTTTGTTTACAAGCAGCCGGTCCCAAGCCCGGATAAAAGGAGGAGGGCCTATAAACACATTTATCTTAAATGTATATGATTTATAATGAAATAAAAGGATAAAGATTAAGTTCGTTAAATTATGAATATTGGACATGCCTAGAGTACAATTTACTTAAACAATAACAACAAATTACCATAATTAAAACCCTTACCTTGAATAACAAGAAAATGCCAAAAAAAATAAAAAAAAAATTTTGGGCCCGGGCCCGGCCCAAGCCCGGCCCTAAATATTGGGCCTAGGGCCTGGGCTTGGACCGGGCCCAGATATCCCAAGAACCAGGCCCAGCCCGACCCGGCCCGGTTGGCAGCCCCCTTGGCCCCGCCCCGGCCCGATTTGCTGGAGGCCCGAAGGGCTTGGGCTAGGCCGGCCTAAGCCTGACCCATTTGACACCTCTATATATAGGAAATGATCTATAAGTATAGTCTCTAGTGAGCTGATTATTAAGACTTGCTTTAGAAAGTGTATGTACTTATGGAGAATGTTTGTATTCAAGGCGAAACCAACTTGTCTGCACCCAATAGGTTGGTGCGTGCGGCATATTGTAATAATTTGTCACCACATCGACGAAGTAGAAGGGGTTCTGGGTGATATAGACATACTGTAACATCCCGAAATTTTTTGGAACGTTAACACTCGATCCATCAATCACTTAATCATAGAATCCTCAAGCTCAAACAAAATAAATACTACCAATCTGTCAGTGCAACTAATCCATCAATTAATGTATTATTCCGAGTATACAATCATGATCAATAAACTAAATTTAAACCTGATAATGAACTACAGAGGTTCACCAATGCAGGGGTTCTAAAGAGAAACACTACTTAAGTTCACTAGCTTACTTGCCTCTACTAGTCCAATTTCAAGTAGTCTAACGCTGGTTACTACCTGCAGAAAAGAAGTCAAAGGGGAGTAAGCTTTTGAGAGCTCAGTAAGGTCACTCAAACAAAGAAATTACAAAATAGTTTACAAATACAAAACGATGTTGGTTTTGTTTAAAGAAACAATTTGATGATAATTTCCAGAACATTCACAACGATTACAACCAATTCGATCAGATATTAATATGACTGTCAAATACGATGCGAACAATCACAAACGCTACTGAAGATGAGTTGCAAAGCCACACATGCAATGTAGGGTAATCACTTAGTAAAGCCACAAAGTGATGCTCATTAACACTTTCCACCGGCTAGTCCGTCAAGGTACTAGCCCACACCAATATACCGGCTAGTCCGTCAAGGTACTAGCCCACACCAGTATCCTCCAATATACACCAACTCCCACCAAACACTTCGATGCAAATTCTCATGTCAATATGCAGAATGACAACAAACGATAATACAATTATTATATCGATGCACAACGAGAAATAAACACAGAGCATCGAATATGATTTCCAATAAACACTTAAGGCTCAAGAAAATGTATTAAAGGCAAATAATGAATTCTCATAACAAATATAACGGAGTCCAAAGAAATTCGATAACAATTTAAAAAAAATATACGAGGACAAATTGATGAATTGGGTTTCGGATTGAAATCCCTTACCTTGATCCAAGCTATGCGCTCGCTGCTATTCAACCTTGTTCAAACGTTGAATTAACCTAAATGGCAAATTAATTATTAGAAATCAACCTAGCCTCACAAAATATTATTATAATGCTAAATCTTAATCGTTGCTCCCTCCGACACTTTTAACGTAATTGAAAACGAATCAGACTTCTCGAACGGTTAAACCTAACCGATAACCATGCACACAGTATAACACATTAAGGCACTCCGAAACGAAAATAAATTCTTATAAAATGCGTTTATACCTTAAAACAGCATAACAAGTTACAATATAAAATTTCTGAAATTTTCAATAGTTTTGAATTAAAAATAATTTTCTTAAATACCAGAAAAGCCCAAAAATAACAATTAATGCTTCCAGCTCAAATCAAAGTCCCATAATTTTCATGATATCCTTATAATATATAAGAAAAATACAAAAAATCAAAATTGGAATTTAAAAAGCACAGAAACCATTTTAAAATTATTCATTTCATTAAATCAAAAGCGATACAATGTTAATGTACTAAATCAACTCAGAAATTTTTAAAAATTAAAATGAGTAGTCCTTTTACTATAAAAGCATTTCTGTAATTTTTGTGGAATTTAATATTAGCTGCAAATGCTCAAAACAAATTTTAGAATAGCAGCACTTGAGAAAATATTAAAAAATACAAACGATATCAGAAAAATATGAAAATTTTACAGTAATTATAATATCATCCTAACAACCTTCTTATAAAGTTTTAGAACTTTTCGATGATGGTACAGTGCCCAAAAGCCACGTGGTATAACTGTGCAAGCACAGTGTACCACTCCCTTGCACGAACCCATTTCCACTTCATCTTCTTCCTTTGATTCTCTGCAAACAACACTCAGAATTCACCCCTCACAAGTCCATTCACAGCAAGCACTCCTTTCCATCTCTTTTCTTTTTTTACACCCTAATCTCACGTACACATGCACTCCATATCTTCTCCCATTTCCCATATACCCACATCACAATCTCACAAAGGGATACCTCACGCACATATCACACCTACACATACTGCACCTGGCTGATCACTCCCTCTCTATACACACTTCAAATGCACACATACACTTCCATTATTTTCCATCCCTCTCACAAACCCACTTCCCCATGATCACGCACATAGCTCCCACAATATACATTGCGGATTCTTTCCACAATACACACTACACTTTCAGGGATGCGATTGAAGCCCCTTTTTACCCACCTCACAAGCACACACTTCTCAATTGCTCTTCTGCCCACACGCCTATATATCTCACACAAAATATACACACTCACAGCTAGTCATTTCCTTCCTTTACACACATATACACACTCACAGCTAGTCATTTCCTTCCTTTACACACATATACACACACATTACACACACTTATAAACACAACACAACTTCTTCCTTCCCTTTTTCAAGACCCATTTCATACCATCTCACAAAATGCCACACGATAGGCTGCCATGCAGTCCATCTTCCATCCACAGACACACACTTCTCAGACTTGCTCACCCACGAAATACCATACTGAAATTACGCACTCATGGCAGACTCTACACGCACAAACGTTCACAACACACCCTGCATCATGGTTATTTCCCCCCTCTCCATTTCACCTATATGCACTCAGTTGCTCACTACCAATTATATACACTAAAACATGTGATTAAAAGGAAGGAAATGGCATCGAAACTTACAGAAAAATTGCACTTCGCCGGATCGAAAACGTCGCTCATTTTCAGCCTTCGCTCTCTCCCTCTATCTCTCCTTTTCCACAGCAATTCCGAGTCTCTTCTGTTCGCTCTGTGTGTGTGTGTTCTCAGCCATGTAACAGAAGGAGAAATGTTCTTATTTTCTACTGTAACCGAAATCTGTCGTCTCTTCTCCAAATATTTTTTTCTTCTTCCTTTATTTAGGCTGTGACCTGTTGGAAATAAATCCCAAATTTGCACTATTCACTCCTAATTTCCTCCTATTATTCCCTCTCTGATATTGTTTCCAAAAAAATAGAGTTGACTAAATAAAATTCAGATTTGTATCTTTTATTTATCTAATAGTTCTACTTTAAATTCAATTATTTAATTATCCCTTTAACTATCGTAACTTGTGTATTGTTTAGTAAAAAGGTCGCTAAAGAGTGTTGCCAAAGGCTGCCGTTGAAATATCAATGTTAACTATATATTATAAAAATGTTGCTAACGTTTTCTGGAATTATCGTTAACGGTAATCGTCGCCAAAGACATCAATCCACGTCACTTGTAAGTAATATCAATATGTTATGACCTATGGTTTCAAAATAATTTTGTCACTGAACATCACAAAGATAACTGCTCACCAATTCGTCTCTAAAAATTTTGTATCAATCCGTTAAAAATATATCAGGGTTCAGGGTATTACACATACCCTGTCAGTGTTGGACGCGGTATCGGTGTCTGTGCTACTTAGTTTATTGTGCATAAAGTAGCATTTGTTATCCTTATTTGCGAGCATTCTTGAAGTGAATTTTTATGGAAAGACTTTAGCTTTTCATGTTATTTTTAAGTGACTACTATATTTTGTTTAAATTGAAGGTTAGTTTGGAACTCGACTTGTATACGTTCACTTGATAGTGAGAGATATATATTATGTTAGGGATGGAAGTTAGATGCAACGGAGGACTACTCCAAGTAGGATTAGGGTATCGAAAGACTTTAGACAGAGAGTGAACATGTTTATTCTCTTCGCTTTGAATCAACAAGACTTTGTGGATGACGGCATGATTAAATGTCTATGCAATGATTGCCTGGCATAACTTTTTTAATGATTGCAATCTTAATGTGAAAGAATAGCCAAACTCGAGTGCTGAGAAGATTTATACCAATTGTCTTTCGTGACCTCTTGCTGCAGCCAGTAAATGATTGACTGAGCTTAGCCATTTCTTTTGTGATTTGTGCTCAAAGGTGCTCTGAGAAAGTGATGTTCAGATTCTTGAGAAAAATATTTTAGAGACAATGTGCAAGTTATAGAAAATCTTTCTCCCGTCATTCTTTGATTCGATGGAGCATTTGACCATTCATTTAGCATATGAGGCTAGAGTAGGCGGACTTGTGTAGTATCAAGTTGAGAGGTGATATCACTCATCCATATTTAAACTGTATTTCACACTTGCACACATGCGTTGTTCACTGAAAATGACTTCTTTCTTACATAGTCCATGTTTGACCTTAAGAAAAGGGTGGGTAACAAAGCACGAGTTAAAGGTTCAATTGCAGAGGCTTACATTCTTCAGGAGCTTATCAACTTTGGTCCATCGCTGATTTGAACTTTGAAGATTAAACCCTTACCTTGATTTAGCCTTTAAGAATACAAAATCCTCAAGCAATATTCCTTTAGAACTCAAGAGCTTCGCAAGCTTTCTCTTTTCTCTCTTTCCACCGCAAGGGTAAACGGGAACAAACTTCCCAAGCCTTCTCTCTCGCTCTAGTGCACAAAGGAGAAGAAAAGAGACAGAAAACTCAAAAGGCTAGAAATGAAATAAGAGGACTATTTATAGGAGACAAAAATTGTAAGTTTCTATTTGACCGAATTAGTTTTTAGTTGACCGAAAATAGCTTTCAGTTGACCGAATCCTACATAGGTGAAAGATGGTTCAAATTTTTTTTTCAATTTGACTGAAAAATGGGTTTTAATTCGACTAAAAACATTTTAGTCGAATGAAAACTCATTTGAGTCGACTAAAAACTTTTTGAGTCGAATTAATTTTTTTTAAGTCGACTGAAACTCTTTTAGTCGACCAAAAACTTCAGTAACCCATTAAACATTATAGTAAAAATATATGATTATATCCATACGGACTCCTACTGTGGAGTTGGACATTATGTATGCTCCATATCATCTATACTTCTACTTTGATATGCGCACCATACCATAGGGATCCAGCTATCATTGGCGAAGCTAAACTATTTATCCCACACAGCAAGTAGGAGAACTCGTCCCCAAATCAGGAGTGGCTTACTATTTTATGAAACTGAGGATCATAAATTTTTTTCCATGACAATTCAAAGGGTTGGAGATTCAGAGTAAGAGACACCATCTTAATTTCAGAAGAAAAATACTTGAATTCAAAACTCGTTTCAAACTTATATATCGCTCGGAGGTGGATATATGATTCATTATAGAAAAGTGCAACTCTCTTCAATGAACGGTGAATTTGGACTTGATTGAAGTTCGAAGATAGTGCTATCAAAGTCATCTTCCGGTTATATGTGAAAGTGGCTACAACTATCTTCAAGAAGCGTTTATGCTTCTATATGCCTTGATTCCTTCATTGTATTAATTCAAGTATTATTGTTTATTATTTTTGAGCTTTACGTGCGAGTTTGTTCCAACAAGTTTTTCATCAACAGCACCAATAATTTCTTTTGCATCACTATCGATCAATCCAAACTGTGCTCACATGGTCTGGTAGCAAATGCAGCGTCAACATTGATCAGATCGTGCCATGCACCAAGGCTGATGGGTACCCATTCTTATTAGTGCATGTTCGTAATCTTCATATTACAAAGAAACACGAAATGATCAAGGTTAGTTTTTTTTCTTATTCTTAATTGTTATAGTATGTTAACTTATATTCAATACAATTAGTAATCGTTGTTGACTAGCCTTACCGACTTAAATAAATTACTATAAATAGTGAACTTATATTATTAGTTGTCAAATTGAGTAATCTATTTTGCACTTAACGTATTCAATAGTGACGTCAATTCTTTTATGTTAGCTATCAATTTTTTTATGATCTTTTTTGGCCCCCCAATTGCACTTTCTGGATCCGCCCGTGGCTGCTTGCGTGTAGCTGATAAACTAATTTCACCGGTGAAGTTCCTCAAATGTTATTCTAGTTCACCTGTGTTTAAAAAGCTAACAGGTTGAACAGAAAACCAAGAACAAAGGTGTTTACCAATTTTCATATCACTAAACGCATAAAACATTTTCATTTAATAAGAAGTACAAATTCAATGACTCATCTCCGTCTTCATGGTCTGTTCATTTATCAGAATTACTTGCAACACATATACCTCAAGAATGATAGGAACGATTATATTGACCGACTTAGTTCATCAACTCCCGAAATGAGTCATATATCCACCCTCGAAAATCTCAATAAATATCAATAGATCTTCTAGCCAAAGCGCCACAGATAGACCAGTAAAAAAAATATAACTGGCATCAGAGCTGCACACCTGTATCCCTTTATCATTTATGTCCCCCAATCTGCTGAAATTTCAACACCATATCCTCCGTATCATATGAACTTTTTCATACTTTTTTCTGTTCTCTTTTCACGTGTAAATGAGATCTGCCCAGGGTTACTTCCGCAATGATTCAATATCCACTCTCTGAAACCTTAATATATATAATATCAATAGATATCTTCTAACCGAGTTAGTACAAAATATAGCTTGCGTCAAAGCTGCACACCTGTCTCCTTTTATCATTTATGTCCCCAAATCTGCAGAAATTTCAACATCTTATCTCCTCCGTAAAGTATAAACTTTTCCATATATTGTCTGTTCTCTTTGCAAGTGTAAAATGAGATCTCCCCAAGTTATGATTTCCCCATGATATCCAGCATTAAACATTCTTTTTAGTTTCTTGGATGATTCCAAAAAAAAAAAGATACTCTTGACAATTGTATAATTTTGGATTCTACTTGTAGGGTTAGTATTTGGGTTTCCCATTTTTAAAGTTAATTTTTTTTTTTGGGGTAACAAGTCATAATTTGTTTGATCACAATAATATTTATAGTTTGAGCATCTTCAAAATCCTAAACACAATCCATCTATGTAACAATTAATCCTAAATGTCAGTATGATATGTACAACTCCTGAAGCAGCAGCCCCTTTTGAATTACTCTATCAATATCTTCTCAGTTATTCTACAATTTGCACAAAGTTCCTGATTTAGAGTAGCAGCAGGAGCCCCTGCCCAACTATTTGCTCTGAAACTTATCATTGTTTGATAACATGGAAACAACCTTGAGCACTAGCCATTTTTTGATCAAAGGTCTTTGTGTTTCTTTCCTGCCAAATACCATAGTTAATAGATGCGAAAGCTAGTTTCCTTAGCTTTGCCATCAGACTCTGACCTTTGAATTGCGTGGAAGTTATTTGCAGCACCTGATGTTGTATTTTATGTGTTTCAAAACACACCTCGGCCCCCACTCCATTTCTCTTTACTGAGCTGTGGAGAAGCTACAGATGCCTCCTTCGTTACTTCGGCTCCAAACAAGTTTCCTTGGCTCCACAAATAGCCAACACTTTGGCTCCAAGCTTTGAGCCTTTGACTCTAAGATTTCACCTCCTTCTCTCCCTATATATATGTGTGTCTCGGCCAACACATTAACACTCACAACATATTCACTTGTTTTCTTTACACATCTGAGACATACACTTCTCTTTAGTATCACCCCAAAATTCTACTACAACACTTTGATATTTAAGTGCTTATATAATTTGATATTTGGTGAGTTGTGAAAGAGGAAAGTCGAGGGTTGTTCAAGAGTCCCCGTTGCATATGCGTGCAAATGGGGGTAGTACTATAGATTAATCCTGGACGTTGCGTGCTGTGAAGTCCATCGCATAGGACCATTGGTTCTGGGAAGCGCGAATCAACCTTTTAGGACAAAGCGTCGACTTGATTTAATAGTTTGGTGAGATCATTCTTTTTATATTTTTACTTGTTATTATTAAATTTGTATTGTAATACTTTTTGTTTTGGTGTAAGAAAGTGTGATTCTGCTTCAAAATTATTTAAAAGAATTTATATCCAACATTCTTAAATGTTGATTGAAATGGAATCCCATCTTCTCGCACAAACGAAATTTATTCCGAAAGCAAACCGAATTCAAGGTTTTGACAGAAATAATTCTAAAAGATGGAAAGACATGATTTTAGATATCTTAGATTTTTCTAAAATCTCGTTCTAATTGAGCCTACGCCGGATAACAATACCAAAAATTAAGCTCAAGTCTTAGAAAAATGGAATAACGCTAATAGATTTTGTCTTAGTGCTATTCATAATGCTTTACTTTTTCTTTCTTTCTCTCACCCTTCCCGTTATCCACATCTTTCTAATGATCTATATGTCGTTTATAATCACTTTACTCTTGCTAAGACTTTTATGGGATGAATTAGTTAGCAAGTACGGATTTGAGGATGAAAGCACTAAAAAGTTTCTAACCATTAATTTTTTACATTATCAAATAGCTGATGATAAAAGCATTGAAACTCAAATTAATGATTTTCAAATATCATAAATGGATTGGCTAAAGAGGGTGACATTTTACCTGAAAGGTTTAAGGCACAATGTCTTGTAGCAAAATTGTCTGACTCATGGAAAGAATTTAAATTAAAATTTAGACAAAAGAGACATGCTATGACTCTACAGGAAACCATGATCTATATTAAAGTTGAGGTTCAAAATAGAAAATTGCAAATGACTGGTAGGGCTAAAGAAATGATGTCTAAGGTTAACGTGGTTGAAAGTGGATTGCTTAGGACTCAACAATCACACAATAGGGGATATGGTCATAAGCCTTACGGGAGACCCAGTCTAATAACTACAATAGAGGTCAAGTGTCTAATCTACAGGCTCAACAGAAAAAAAGGGTGAATGTTTTGTTTGCGGAAAAGCAGGGTACTACGCAAATGTTTGCAGATATCAGAAAGTCGACCAAAATAACAATAGTTACCTGCATTGCCACCACAACGATGCATTGTGATTGCCAAGCTGCTATTGCTCGAGCTAAAAGCAAAATATATAATGGGAAAAGTTGTCACATCCAGATGCGACATGATACCATGAGGCAGTTAATTGAAAATGGTACCATATTTATGAATTTTGTGAGGTCAGAAAGGAACTTGGCCGATCTTTAGACTAAGCCACTAGGGAGAGGCCTAGTGATGGAAGCATCGAGGGGGATGAGACTTTACCCAAATTTAGAGACGAAGTGACGGATACCTAACCTCTGTGATTGGGGATCCCGTGAACGTGGTTCAATAGGTAATAACGAAGTCATGGAGTCCGTTGGGCAATGTCGCTTTGTGTATATCCTTTAAGGCAAGAGGTCCTTAAAGAAGAATCTATCCCTATAGTGTATGAAAGTGACCCCTGCATTGTCTGAGGAAGATCATAGCTCTTAATGGGTCCATAGTCACTAATTATTGGATGGGGTGTTCAGCTGTAGCACATTCCCTGATGGGTACCATCTATATGTGTGTGAGGTTGAGCCGCGTCTATGGGACTTAGGTATGTCACTAGAGCACACAAGAATATCCATGCACGACGCATGGCCATTTAGCGTCAACTCCCGAGAACAACCCTGACTAGAGATATTATGTGGGTGGTGAGTATGCGCAATTCACAGTAAGGAAATAAAATCTGATTCAAATAGTATTCGCTCTACCATTGTATTTCAGTGAGTTCATGCTCATTTATCCTAAGAAATGTTCAATCCATGTGACACCTCGCCGATGCATAATTTCTCGTCTTCTCTTCCTTTATCGAGTCTGTGTTTTGAAACATGTGAGGGATTGTTTTATTTTATGTGTGTTTCAAAACACACCTTGGGCCCACTCTATTTCTCTTTACTGGCCTGTGGAGAAGCCACAGCTGCCTCCTTCATTACTTTGGCTCCAAACAAGTTTCTTTGGCTCCACAGAAAGCCAACATTTTGGCTCCAGGCTTTGCGCCTTTGGCTCCAAGATTTCACCTCCTTCTCTCTTCATATATATATATATATATATATATATATATGTGTGTGTGTGTGTGTGTGTCGGCCAACACATTAACACACACAACATTCACTTGTTTTCTTCACACATCCGAGACATACACTTCTCGTTAGTATCACCCCAAAATTCTACTACAACACTTTGATATTTTAGTACTTATATAATTTGATAATTAGTGAGTTGTGGAAGAGGAAAGTCAAGAGGGTTGTTCAAGAGTCTCCATTGCATATGCATACAAATGGGGAGAGTACTAAAGACTAATCCTAAAGGTTGCGTGCTGTGAAGCCCATCGCATCAAACCATTGGTTCCGTGGAGTGTGAATTAACCTTTTAGGACAAAGTCTCGGCTTGATTCTATAGTTTGGTGAGATCGTTCTTTTTATATTGTTACGTGTTATTATTAAATTTGTATTGTAATACTTGTTGTTTTTGTGTAAGAAAGTGCGATTATGTTCCAAAAATTATTTAAACGGATTTGTTTTCAACACCTGACTCCATGATAGTTGAGGTATTGTCATCTGTACTTTCTCCGGTATAAGCTTCCAAAGCTCTCAAGCAAAGGGGCATTCGACAAACGAGTGATCCAAAGACTCAGGCTGTTGGAAACATAAAACACACCAAGATTCCAAGCATATTCAATTTAGTTTTACTTCTCAACCCTCCCTTACATACAAGCCATAGGATCATAGCACATCTAGGAATATGCCTTGTAAACCAGATTAGTTTTTCCCAAGGCACAAGAACATACTTGGATCTTATGCCATTCCAACCTGTGTTGATACTGAAGATACCACTAGGATGAAAGGTCCATATAATCAGCATTATCAATGATAGGTCGAGACATTACTTCTAGTCCGGAGTTCAATTCCTTAGACCTTGAGAACTGATCAGAGTTTTCTCCGTTCACTTTCATGAATAATATCACAATTATCAAGCCAAAGCCATTACTGAACCACCGGGCAACCCATTTTCATGCCAAAACCAAGTAATTTTCACCATCTCCAATCTTATAATGGAAGAATATACAAAACTGATGCCTGATTTTAAGTATCTTGCACCAAGTCTAAGAGAGGCTCCTAGGTGTCTTGAAAATCCAAAGGTGTTTGTCTCTGATGGTGTAAATATGATCCCTTTTCACCCAAAGTGAATCTTTTCTATGTACCAAATGGCAGCCCTATCCATTCGTCCAGTCTCTTGATCCCAATACCCCTTTCCTTTTTAGGTAAACGTAAATCCTTCCATGCCATTTCAGCCTCAGTGCATCTCACATCCTTTTCATGCCAAATAAATGACCTGATTTTATTTTCCAGTTACTTGATAATCTTTTTAGGCAAAATGAAGATAGTACACCAATGTATTTGAATACGAATCAAGATGGATACAACTAGTTTGACTAAGCCAGAATAAAACAAGTACCTTGTAGTGCAGGAAGAGATTTTTTTTTTCAACTTCTCAAGACGGATTTTACAATCCTTACACTATAGCTTTGTAGAAATTAGAGGTAGTTCCATATAAGTGACAGCGAATGTCCCGACTGGGACACAATAATATTAACATGATCGATAGCAGTAGCTTCATCCACTCTAGCTAAGAAGATAAAGCATTTGTTCAAGTTAGGAAAGAGACAGGATAGATGCCCAAATTCGTCAAGAGCTGGCTTGTTTGAGAAGCCTGATTTTAGATTGATCAACTTGAGCCAAGAGAAAAAGGTCATCAGCAAAGCAAAGACGACTGATTTGGAGGTCTTTGCACTTAGGGTGAAAATTAAAAGAGAATTCAGGCGGAGCAGCATAAGTGCCTACAAGTCTAGAAAATGCTTCCATAACCAAGAGGAACAAGTGTGGAGAATAACAGCTTTGATTTCCTGCTCAAGTATTGATGCAATCAACATTTCTTGCTCCTAAGATGAGACATGTCTACTAATTACAATGTGTAATCTAGCTTTTGTATGCTGATGATAATGAACTGCTGTACCAAGAAAATTAGATAAATGTTGAATAGCAACTTAATGCACGTCCTTTGCTCCAAACACTTGATGTCCACCCACAGATTTAGTAGACAATATCTTGTTATGAGTCCTACGGACTTGCATTTTCCTTTGGAAGCAAGCAGTGTTATTATGTTCCGAAGTTAGCTCATTTGTTCTAGCTTTTTGATAATAAAAAGCTTCTTCAGCTTGCACAAGATGATAGTACTTGTTGTGCGTGCAACTCCTTCTCAGTCTATATTAATGTTGAATCGTGTTGTTGTTGCATGATTTGTGTTTGAATTCCTTGAAGTTCATTGAGAGTAGCAGCAGCTCTAGCGAAAACGTTGTTGTATTATTCTCTATTGAGCTCTTAAAGCACGTGTTTGAGTTTCTTGAATTTAACTCTCAGTTGATCACAGGCATTCCCATCATATGCTCATTCCTTGCAGAGAGAAGCCTTTGAGTAAAGCTATTATGCTTCACCCAAAAGTTGAAGAACTTGAAAGGCTTCTTGCCTTGGCATTGCTCGTGAAAGATGTTGATAATGAGCATGGAGTGATCTTATATGCCATGAACGTGACCTTCTACTTGGGAGTTTAGGAAATCTGTCCAACCATCCTTCATTTTGTAGAGCTTTATCAAGTCTCCACAAGATAAAAGATATTCTTCCCTTTTATTGCACCAAGTGTAATATAAACCAGTAGTAGGCATGGCCTCAAGGCTAGAGAGATATAAGCATTGATTCAATTCATTGATATCTTTTCTATGAATACCACTGCCTCCTAGTTTTTCAGTTTCATACCTCAGTCATTGAAATCTCTTACCACCATCTAGGGATACTGTCCTATTGAAAAGGCATCATTCTGCAGTTGCTGTCAGAGAGCTCCTCTCTTCTCCCCTTCCTTACTCTCATAGACAAAGGTCAAGAAATAAGGAGATGTAGAATCATTAGGGATCACTTTTCCAGTAACGTGCTAACATGAATCCTGAATTACCTGCATCTTTAAGTTACTACTATTCCATACGATCTATATTCTTGACACTTCTTTGTTATTGAGATTGTACGCAAATTCCATTGCTTATTCTATTTCTTAGTAAATAGCACCGGTGTGTTCCTCCCTTGCTCTTGTTTCCAATAAACCCAATATGCCAAAATTTTCTTTTTTCATGACTTTTTCCAGATCAAACAGCCTAACAGGGTCATTAAAGCCCTTAATGTTCCAGCTAGATATCATAGTCATTTGAACTTTGATCCCCTACTTCTGCTTTTGTCTTCCCTACTTTAAGCTAATGTACTAGTAGTTCTAGGGTCACCTGTGATGATTGACCTCTCTGAGCTACTGCATTTAGAATTTGCCTAGATTTTTCCTTCTCAATATTTTCAACAAGTTCCAAAACAGAAAACTTTTTGCTGTTGTAACACTAGCTGACTTAGATACAAGGTTCAGGGAGTGAGACTCTGTATCTTTTGGTTCACAATGTCCTCTCTCATAGGTTCATCAGATTTCTTGTTACTCTTTACAGTCTACTGCTGTTCATACCCTATTCTGGTCGCACCCCAAGACCCGCCAAGGGACCCACTTTGCACGACACATCACCCAGTCAGCGGTCAACTTTTCAACGCTCGAGGGCCGGTCAAAGCAACGCATGCTCAAGTCACGTGAACCATTCGTGAAGCGACTTCGGCGTGCCTTCCACCCCAAGGGGTCGGCCTCCCCCAAGGGGTCGGCCACCCTCGGGGGGTCGGCCTCCCTCTAGGGTCGGCCTCCCCCAAGGGTCGGCCTCCCTTGGGGGTCGGCCACCCTAAGGGGTCGGCCACCCTCGGGGGGTCGGCCACCTAAAAGGGTCGGCCACCCTCGGGGGTCGGCCTCCCTCTAGGGTCGGCCTCCCCCAAGGGGTCGGCCACCCTTGGGGGTCGGCCACCCTCGGGGGGTCGGCCTCCCTCTAGGGTCGGCCTCCCCAAGGGTCGGCCTCCCTTGGGGGTCGGCCACCCCATGGGGGTCGGCCACCTGCCTTGAACACCGACGCCGTCACCTTTGACCGTGCCCCATTGTCACGACGACCGTCGCTCGCGGCCGCACTCCGCCATAGTCGCGACAACCGTCGCTCTCGGCCGTGCCCCTTCGTCGCGATGACCGTCGCTCGTAGTCTCGATGACCGTCACTTGTGGCCGCTCTGTCGCCATGACAACCGTCGCTCACGGTCGCGCGCCATCCACGCAACGACCCTCGTCGCTCGGAGATCACTCTGCGACCCTCGTCGCCCGCACTCAACCGCGCCCCATGCGCTGCAATCATGTTATATGCTTACGGGATAGGCTACTCCTCCAGGACACTATCTCCGCCAGGGTGCCTGCGTGACTAGCCTACGTGCTCTGGCACTGGGGGCTCGCGTCGGCACCCCTAAGGACTATGACCCCCGGGTCACTCGGAGACGGGAGCAGGTCTTCGGAAGGGCATCTTGCCTAGTCCACCTGGCAGCTGGGCGTCGGGTCTTCCCCACCGCTGCCAGACCTGTGGGATTCAGTAAGGGCTTGGACTGGAGGCTGGGGCAACGGGCTACTCTGACCATGCTACCGCGGCATGATCAGTCTCCTCAGACAGGCAGAGAGATGTTGCAAGGGCAGGGCAGCACGAACTTAGGAACCGGCAGTCCAACGAAGGGTCAGTGCGTTGGCCCCCTGGTGACGTGTCGTTCCCAGGGGGCGACACATGTCAACTTATGACACATGCACATTTTTGCCTATAAATAGTGGACTTTGGAGCTTTTTCAAGGATCTTTTTCTCATTTGGACTTTTCACTTTCTCTCTCTAAAAGAGACATTCTCTCTGGAATTCTAGTGAGAGAAATATACTTGAACTCCCGTCTACGGACCCTGGACGCCATACCCTCATCACGGACTGTAGACTGTCGGTCCTGTTCATCGTCACCCTGCCTGCGCAGCACTGCCAGCCCTCACGACCTGTCTGGGGAGCCTTGTCCTCGGCCCTTGCGCCGTCCTTGCTGTCTCCCACGTTGCCTACCTGGAAGCCAACTCAGACCGCATCCTTTGTGGCACCTCCACGTATCATCGAACCATTTTCGGCACCATCATTTTGGCGACTCCGCTGGGGAGGTGAGCATCGTATTGCGGTTTGCATACCTTCCGGACTTAGGCATTATGCCTGTGCAACGGAGAGCTACTAGGGCAACCAGCCAAGGACCCAACCCCGCCATGCAAGAACACCACCTCGGTGATCAGGAAGAGACTAGCGCCACGCGGCTCCGAGACCAGCTGCCGACCACTACCCCCGACGTACAAGTGCTCGTAAATGCAGCCATCCAGCAACTCACTCCAACCATCACCACTCTGCAAGATTCACAGACCACTCTACTAGCCGCCATTATGGAGATGCAAAAATCCATACAAGCCCTGTCCTCACAGCAGGCCGCTCCATCAATCCAGCCTTCAGGACCGGGGCCAGCTTTTGACATCGCCCCGGCCCCAGTGTCGCGACTACCGCCGCCTTGGACATCTAGACCCTTGGCGGTAGGGCTCGCAACACCGTCGCTGCCGGTAGCCGACATATCTCCTTCTGCAGTGCCGCCCCGCAAGCTACACACGGATCTCGGGCCAGTCTTGCAGCAGATTCTCCCTGCTGTCACACCATCTCATCTGACGCCGGCAAGAAGCTCCTCCGAAACGCATGACTCCATCGAGATGGAACCTAATCCCTATCCAGTTGAGCAACACCAAACCCCCGGCCAAGTGATGGGCATGTCTCGCCAACCCACACTTGCCCCTGCACAGCTGCCCCTGCCAGCACCTGCACCATACCAACCCTCCCATGTCCCCGTTCATCAAGCCGTGCCATCTGGGGGCTCGGGGGCTCGCGACGCACCAGGCGGTCATCACCCCTTGACCGGCAATGAGGCACCATCCTCCAACTATGTCACTCAGTCAGATTTGGAAGCCCTTGTCCGTCGCCTGTCGAGGAATTCCGAGCCGGACTCCTCAACCCGTCTAACCGGACACGCCCCGTACGCCAATGATATCGCCATCGCACCCTACCCCATCAAGTACAAGCAACCAAACTTTGTGCTCTTCAACGGACGTGAGGGAAACGCCCGTGAACATCTAACAAGGTTCGCAGGCTCCTTGGAGCAGTATGGTACAGGAAGCAGCTTAAAGTTGAGAGAATTCCACAAGTCCCTTACGGGCTTGGCTTACACTTGGTATCACCAGATCCCCGCAGGGACCGTCCACACCTGGGGCGACATGGTCCAGCTGTTCTTAGACAAATTTCATTACGAGACCGAGCGCGTGACTATCGTTGATATTGCTGGCATTCGCCAGAACCAGGGGGAAGACTTGAATAAATATGTGCATCGTTTTCATCTTAAGTGCCTTGAGTGCACAGATTTCAGCAAAGACGAAACGTTGGTTCCCATATGCATCAAAAATATGATTGACGTCTACCGAGTGCATATCGAGAACCTACAGTTAAGGTCATGGGGACACCTCAAGGAGACAGCCCGACGAACTTACGAGACAGTTGGTCCTGTCAAGTCATGGAAGCCTCGACCGCAAAGTACGCTGTTGGCCTCAGCAGATGCACCTATCACTCAACGTAGCAACGACAACAACAACTATGCAGGCTTCAAGCGTCAGCTTCCAGATGTGAACCAAGGCTCCGACAAGCGAAGGCAACAAAGACCCGCACCTAACTATCCCTGTGACCTGAATACAGTGAAGGAACTCTTGGCCGAATGGGTGGCGCATGACAAAAATTTCCAACTGCCACCAATGCGGACCAATATCACAGACGAAGAAAAGGCCAGGCCCACCTACTGTCCTTTCCATCGAGCCCTTGGCCATCCGCTCAAAGATTGCAATGCACTGCGAACCATCTTTGCAAGGAAGGTAGCGTCGGGCGACCTGCAGCTACGGAAAAATAACGATGTGCGCAAAGATCCCTACCCACCGCATCGCAACAGTAGGGAGCACCAGGCCCTTATGGCTGTCACTGACCATGTCGAGCCTGTAATCCACGAAGCCCCGGCAGAGCCCACACTGACCCTCGTGCCTCCTCCAGCTAAGCAGTCGATGCCTCCCTTCGACAGATGACGAAGATCAAAAGTTTTTTTGATGAAATGGGGTTTTCACCCGCCGCCCGGACTTACCTTTCCAATTGCCTGCTCGAGGTCACCACCGGCCTCGGTCCCGAATGCTTCGCCGCCCAGGCTGAATTACGTCACATCCCCTCTACGGCCTTAGTCTTCTCGGATGAAGACTCGCCGCCGGTCGAGCATCACAATCGGCCGCTGTTTTTAGAGTGTACTGTTAATGGCACGGGCTTCCGTCGTGCCTTGGTTGATTGCGGCGCCTCGATCAACATCATACCCCTCATCACCCTGCAACAGGCCGGCATTCCCCCAAGGAAAATCATCCGTGACCCCGTCAATATTACCGGCTTTGGACAGGGTCCTCAGTCGACCCTCGGCCATATCACCATCGACCTCATGGTCGGAACTGTCCGTCGCGACACTACTTTTCACGTAATAGACAGCGAGTCTGCCTTTCACCTCCTGCTCGGGAGACCATGGATCCACGACAACAAGGCCGTTCCCTCAACATACCATCAATGTGTGAAGCTGGTAGCCGGTTCTACGGGACATGAGGTAGCAATGACAATCCCTGCAACCAAAGCCCCCTTTGAATGCGCCGAGTCTTATTTCGCCGAGGCCTCCTTCTTCACTAATTTCGCCGAGGATGGGGAGAATGCTACTCATGTACATTCTACCAGGCTGCCGACCTGGGATGAGCTGTGCGGGGACAAGCTTTCCAAGGACAAAACCGGGAGAAGTAACAAGAATAATGGGTCAACCCCACCGCTTCCGCCTGCTGCCACGACCAATTCCCCCCCTTCTTCCCCCAAGTCCAAGAAGCAAAAGGCTGAGCCGGCCTTTCGACGTATCGTCAAGGACGGCAAGATCATCTATCAATTATGACGGTATGCAGGGGCTCCAGGCGGTCCCTCCTCAGACCCCCTCGACCCCGACCCCCTTGGAGAGACTGAATGGTGCCGCACGGCCGAGCATTGCCAGCCAGAACCTGACCTCACCCCCGGCGCGGCACCACCTTGCTATGAGGATGGCCCTCGACCTCAGGCTGAAGATATTGAAGAAATCAACCTGGCCGACCAGGGCGAAGAACCGCGGCACACCTACATTGGCACAAAACTCGCCCCCGGCCGAGGAGAGGAATTGGTTTCCCTCCTGCACGAGTATCGTGATGTCTTAGCATGGAGCTACAATGAGATGCCCGGACTGGATCCTGCCTTAGTCACACACCATCTCAACATTGCTACCGGATCCATCCCTAGCCGACAGCACCCGCGGACATTTCGCCCCGAGCTCGAATTGAAAATCAAGCAGGAGATTTGAACGCCTCCTGCGCGCAGGCTTCATCGAACCTATCACTCACCCTATTTGGCTGGCTAATGTCGTCCCTGTACAAAAGAAGAATGGCCAAGTCCGCGTCTGTATCGACTTTCGGGACTTGAATAGGGCGTGCCCCAAGGACGAGTTTCCATTACCCAATATCGACATGCTCACGGAGGCCGCCGCCGGATATGAAACTTTATCTTTCATGGATGGGTTCGCAGGTTATAATCAGATTCGCATGAACCCCGACGACAGCGCCAAGACAGCCTTCCGCACTCCTATGGGTAATTTTTGTTGGAAAGTTATGCCTTTCGGCCTCAAGAATGCGGGTGCTACGTATCAAAGGGCTATGACAGCAATATTCCATGACATGATACACCGTACTGTGGAAGACTATGTCGACGATCTTATTATCAAATCCAGGAAGGAAAGTGATCATCTCACCGACCTTCAAGCGGTCTTTGATCGTTGCCGCCAGTATAACATGCGGATGAATCCATTGAAATGTGCCTTCGGAGTCTCCTCCAGCAAGTTCCTCGGGTTCTTGGTCAGTCGACAGGGCATCGACGTTGACCCCTCGAAAGCAGCCTCCATCCAAGAAATGCCCCCCCCCAAGAACACAAAGCAACTGAAGAGCTTCCTCGGCAAGGTCTCTTACCTCCGACGCTTCATACCCGCACTGGCCGAGCTCATTACGCCATTTCAACACTTGACGCGTAAAAGCGCACCGTGGAATTGGGGCGTGCCCCAACGGCAAGCATTTGAACAGATTAAGGCGGTCCTCATGTCACCGCAAACCATGGTCGTACCACAACGGGGCATCCCACTCCTACTCTACCTGACTTCCACACCCAGATCCATCGGGGCTTTGCTTGCCCAAGAAGTCGAAGGTGTCGAGCGTCCTGTTTATTACCTCAGTAGAGTGATCAGAGGGCCCGAAGCCAACTACTCCGAGCTCGAGAAACACTGTCTAGCCTTGGTGTACGCCTCACAGAAGTTCAGACATTACTTTCTGGCGCATCAGATCACACTCGTCACCAAGGCTGACCCGCTCCGTTACATGCTTACGCGTCCCGCCCTGTCTGGCCGACTCACACGGTGGTTGCTGCTATTGGCCGAATTCGGTTTATCTATCAAGAATCCTACAGCTCTGCGGAGCCAAGCACTCGCAGACCTCCTGGCCTTCTTCCCACGCCAACAATGTGAACCGATATCGGATCAACTGCCTGGGGAGGAGACAGCCCTGATCACCGACATCGATGGACTGTGGATGCTTGAATTCGACGGCTCTGCCACTAGCAAAGGCCCCAATGGCACGCCCCTCCGGCAAGGGGGTGCCAGCATAGTCTTGCGGGCACCAGACGGTGTTACCACTTCATTATCCTTCAAACTTGCATTCCCGGTGTCTAACAACGAAGCTGAATACGAGGCACTTGTCATTGGCCTCATGATCGCCGTCAGTATGGGGGCTAAGGCGCTGTGTGTGAAAGGAGATTCAAATCTGGTCATGAAGCAGGCGGACGGGGAGTTCGCGGTCAAAGAACCAGCCTTGGCACCTTATCGTGCCTTGGTGCAACACTTGGAAGGAAGACTCGGTCATGTCCAGTATGAACATCACAATAGGTGCCACAACAGACATGCGGACTGCTTGGCCACGATCGCGTCAAAGATAGAGGTCGATGGTGAACAACGGATGCTAACCATCGTCAAGAGAATGGAACCATGCACAGCACTGAACCTAGTCCCGAGGGACGTTACTGCGGATGATTGGAGGCAACCTATCATCGACAAACTTAAAGCGCCATCTCTTGCTCGTGCCTCCACCCTTACAGACTTTTCAATGATGGGAGATGTCTTATACAGGCGGTGTCCCGGAGGCACTCTAGCAAGATGTTTGGCACCGGAAGAGGCAAAACACAAATTACAGCTCGGCCACCAGAAGTGTTGTGGCCTCGACGGTCCCCCTCTGTATCGTCGCCTCCAGCGTATGGGATTATATTGGCCATCCATGGCCAAGGACGCCTCGGATATACAAAAGGATTGTCCCGAGTGCTTGTATACACCCGACGTTGCCGAAGCTCTTGTCACTGACATCGAGGGTGACTGGCGCCAGCCTTTCATCCAGTATCTATCCCACGGGATTCTACCACCTGACCGCGGCTCAGCACGATCCATCAAGCGCAAGGCAGTCAAGTATTTTGTGACGGAAGGCGAGTTATTTCGCAAGGGATTTTCGGGACGCACCCTGCGATGCTTGCAAGGTGCCCAAGTGGTCAAGGTCATTAACGAAGTACACAATGGTGATTGTGGTGAACATCAAGGCTCCCAGAAGCTGTATGCAGAGTTACTAAGGTTGGGGTATTATTGGCCGACTATGGAATCCGACTCCATTTCGCATGTCCGACGCTGCCAACCCTGCCAGCGGCACGCCGACAGGATACACTCGCCAGCATCCGACTTGCACATGATCTCAGCACCGTGGCCATTTCATTCTTGGGCCCTCGACCTCATCGGCCCCATCCACCCGCCGTCCAGACGCCATTCATGGATCATGGTTGCTACTGAACGCTTTACGAAGTGGGTTGAAGCCGTACCTCTGCGGAGAGCCACGGGAGGTGCCGTTTCTAACTTCTTACGCGACGTCATCTGTCGTTTCGGCATCCCTCGGTGTATTATATCTGACAATGGCACCCCATTCATTAACCGAGAGATTCGAGCTCTCATGGAAGGGTACAACATCAGCCATGCCACATCAACTCCCTATTACCCGCAAGGTAATGGTCAAGCTGAAGCTTCCAACAAGACTTTGTTACGAGTATTATCGCGAATGGTGCATGACGCCGACCGGTCGTGGTCCGAACAACTAAATCTGGCACTCTGGGCCTACAGAACATCCCTGCACACAGCGATAAAGGCCACGCCCTTCTCTCTCGTCTACGGGGACGAGTGTGTGGTACCTGCCGAGATCGCAGAACCATCGGCTCGACTTTCCCTAAGCAGCAGTCTCGGAGATGAAGAAGCCCGGCTCGCGGCACTTGACGGCCTCGACGAACGACGAGCCACGGCCCTGCGCCGCATGAAGAAGTATCATGAGCAGCTCACGAAAGCTTATGGGAGGACTGTCAAGCCACGTTCATTTATCGAGGGTGACCTTGTTCTTCAAGCCGCCAAGCATGTGCGGGCCAACATGTCAGCTCCTAAATTCACGCCGAACTGGGAGGGCCCTTTCACGGTGCACGAGGCCCGCACTAATGGCTCGTACCTCCTGCTCAACCACGACGACGGTCAGGTCTCGGCCCCCATCAACGGCCGCTATGACCGCCGCGCGCCACCTCCACGACCTTCGTCGCACGCATTCACATGACAGCTCCGCGACAGGCCCCGTCGCCCGCGTGCCGTCTCCTTGAACCGCGTCGCTTGTGCCAACTCATCGCGCTCTCTACAACGCGCGCTCAATGCTAATGGTCACTTGATGCTCGTCACCGACCGTCCACAATTGCCATGACGACCTCACCAAATATTGTCCCCGCGACAATCGTCACCATAGGCATGGAAGACCTTCAACCCACTCTCTAGAGTGTGCGGCATTCTGAAGGCTCCGCGCGTAGTGCTCCTGCACGAGGACCCCTCCTTGCGGCATGGGCTGAGCGCCAGCACGGGCTAGCGCCATCGCCGGCACAATCAAACTACGGGATGGGCTCACAACCTTGAAGCCATCGCCGGCACAATCAACTACGGGATGGGCTCACAACCTGGAAGCCATTGCCGGCTCAATCAAACTACGGGATGGGCTCACAACCTTGAAGCCATCGCCGGCACAATCAACTGCGGGATGGGCTCACAACCTTGAAGCCATCGCCGACACAATCAACTGCGCATGGGCTGAGCGCCAGCACGGGCTAGCGCCATTGCCGGCTCAATCAAACTACGGGATGGGCTCACAACCTTGAAGCCATCGCCGACTCAATCAAACTGCTACACGGGCTTAGCGTCATCGCCGGCTCCATCACCAGGGACCCTGGCCCCCGCAGCAAGAGGGGCTGTAACCACATCGTTTATGCATGCGACGCCCGCTCGGGTTGCCCCTCCGCGCCCGCCACACGCAGGGGGCTTATGTTCATACCCTATTCTGGTCGCACCCCAAGACCCGCCAAGGGACCCACTTTGCACGACACATCACCCAGTCAGCGGTCAACTTTTCAACGCTCGAGGGCCGGTCAAAGCGACGCATGCTCAAGTCACGTGAACCATTCGTGAAGCGACTTCGGCGTGCCTTCCACCCCAAGGGGTCGGCCACCCTTGGGGGTCGGCCACCCTCGGGGGGTCGGCCTCCCTCTAGGGTCGGCCTCCCCCAAGGCTCGGCCTCCCTTGGGGGTCGGCCACCCAAAGGGGTCGGCCACCCTCGGGGGTCGGCCTCCCCCAAGGGGTCGGCCACCCTTGGGGGTCGGCCACCCTCGGGGGGTCGGCCTCCCTCTAGGGTCGGCCTCCCCCAAAGGTCGGCCTCCCTTGGGGGTCGGCCACCCCATGGGGGTCGGCCACCTGCCTTGAACACCGACGCCGTCACCTTTGACCGTGCCCCATTGTCACGACGACCGTCGCTCGCGGCCGCACTCCGCCATAGTCGCGACAACCGTCGCTCTCGGCCGTGCCCCTTCGTCGCGATGACCGTCGCTCGTAGTCTCGATGACCGTCACTTGTGGCCGCTCTGTCGCCATGACAACCGTCGCTCACGGTCTTGCGCCATCCACGCAACGACCCTCGTCGCTCGGAGATCACTCTGCGACCCTCGTCGCCCGCACTCAACCGCGCCCCATGCGCTGCAATCATGTTATATGCTTACGGGATAGGCTACTCCTCCAGGACACTATCTCCGCCAGGGTGCCTGCGTGACTAGCCTACGTGCTCTGGCACTGGGGGCTCGCGTCGGCACCCCTAAGGACTATGACCCCCGGGTCACTCGGAGACGGGAGCAGGTCTTCGGAAGGGCATCTTGCCTAGTCCACCTGGCAGCTGGGCGTCGGGTCTTCCCCACCGCTGCCAGACCTGTGGGATTCAGTAAGGGCTTGGACTGGAGGCTGGGGCAACGGGCTACTCTGACCATGCTACCGCGGCATGATCAGTCTCCTTAGACAGGCAGAGAGATGTTGCAAGGGCAGGGCAGCACGAACTTAGGAACCGGCAGTCCAACGAAGGGTCAGTGCGTTGGCCCCCTGGTGACGTGTCGTTCCCAGGGGGCGACACATGTCAACTTATGACACATGCACATTTTTGCCTATAAATAGTGGACTTTGGAGCTTTTTCAAGCATCTTTTTCTCATTTGGACTTTTCACTTTCTCTCTCTAAAAGAGACATTCTCTCTGGAATTCTAGTGAGAGAAATATACTTGAACTCCCGTCTACGGACCCTGGACGCCATACCCTCATCACGGACTGTAGACTGTCGGTCCTGTTCATCGTCACCCTGCCTGCGCAGCACTGCCAGCCCTCACGACCTGTCTGGGGAGCCTTGTCCTCGGCCCTTGCGCCGTCCTTGCTGTCTCCCACGTTGCCTACCTGGAAGCCAACTCAGACCGCATCCTTTGTGGCACCTCCACGTATCATTGAACCATTTTCGGCACCATCAACTGCATTACAATCGCAGGTCGCAAATCTCAAACATCCATATATCTAGATCCCAGAGACACCGTTAGGTTTTGTGATTTTGATTTATGAAGATCAGTTTTCTTGACCTCGTGTGTCTGCATCCATTCTTTCCCTACAAAATTCGCTGCAAAACGGATCCTTTCACAGAGTCTCGCAGGCGAGATGATCACCGAGCAACAATGGCCAGCGGCACTGTGTAATCAGAAAAACACACAAGTCTACAGTTTTCTATGCATCGTGCTCTCAACTAAGTGCTTTGGTCACATTTCTCCCTACTATCTTGTTTAGAGAGACAATGTTAGAGAGAAACTCAATTTGCTCTCCCTACTAGCACATTTCTCCCAATTTTTTATAATGGTCTTGCTGCACAGACTAATGCATTTGCCGACAGGGCTATACTTTTCGAAAGGCGACAAGCCAATGCAAGAAAGGCGACAGGGCGCTATACTTTCACAGAGTCTATTTCATTGTATTAAGAAGAAGTTACAAGCAACATGAGTAGTATACAATTGAAAAGAAAGCAAGAGGGTAAAATATCATTAAATTAGTTTACTTTTCACTTCAGGATTGTTTGGAATTTTTTTTTTCTTACACAAATGATATATTTTTTTTTATTACATTCAGGGTTGTTTGGATGTGGAGATAATATGTTATACTCTTAGTCATATATACTTCGTTTGGCTACACATACACACAATAATGTAATGAACTAAAATTAGTATATTTTCAGCCATATATAATACATCTGTAAAGGGTATATATGAAATAAGAAGATAAACGTGCCTTGAAAACATGAATGAAAGAAAAAGATTTTTTTACTCAAATGTTCAAACTCAACTCATTTCATAAATAAGTTCAAAATTCATATTAAGGTGATTTATTAATTATCAGACAAAAGAGAACGAGTTTTTAACTAACCTAATGGCGAGCTCTGTCCTTTTACAGCTTACTTATACTTATTATGTGAAAAGAGCCTTTTACAGAACAATCCTTCCCCCCTCCATCCCTTTTATGACCATAGAGCTCTTGTGTATAGACAACCTTTTTACATTGTGGATTTGTATTATAAAAAACTATTCTCTTGATGGACAAGAAAATTAGAAGTGAAATCTACTAGATAAATGGCCCGGCCAAGTCTTTCTTCGCGCTTGCTTCTTTTTATCCCTTCTTTCTTTGTCAATATCTAGTGTTATTAGATGGGTGTTACTGGTAAACTTGTTTCCCAAGCAGAAAATCAAGTGTTATGGATGTGAGAATTTGCTTTTATTTTATTATAACTTCTTTTAGTAAAGCTTTGAAACGTTACTTTGTTTTCTTTATTTATGTTAGTCAATGAAACCTATTGTATTAAACTTTACATTAATTTTATTCATAACGTTTTTTACCGTTGTTATTTATTATGTGTGTAACCCAAAGATTTTTTCTACTATAAAAGAAAACCACTCCTACCATGGAGAACACACACATCAAGACATAGGCTTGATATGCTATATGCTCTTTACATTCTCTATAAATTTCATTTTTGGACAACTTGATCGGGTTAGTTTAACAATCTTCCTATGGACACACACATAGAAAAGGCAATGCTTCGAGCCTTGAGCTTTATCTTGGAGGGTTTATCATTCGTCGGAACCCGTGTGTACAGAGACGATAAAACCTTTAGGACAGCGATTTTATCGCGACTCTCACAAGTAAGCGTGAATTTACTTTTATTTGACTATATCTTGAATTTGCGTACTAGTTAAAATAATTAAAAATTTGTTAGATGCACTTGTATGCTTATAATATGCTTATTTTTCATGTTTACTTATTTAGTTAGCAATACATTTTGATCACTTTCATGGTTAAGCAATTACGTGATTTAGTCAAAATTTTATGATTAATTTTTATGTGAAATTAACGTAGCAAATCCAAGCTATTTTTCCAACAATCTAAAGGCTTTATCATAGCTTTGATTTGTATACGTTTGATAAATTGAGTTTACAATTTTTAATGTTTAAGTTGATTGTGTCTAGAAGTGAACATTTACAATTTTGGGCTAAGATTTATTAAGTTAGCGTTACTGCTCATAAAATTTAAAAAACTGTTCACGTACTGTTCATGCTTTTCGAACCATACTGTTCACATAATTTACTGTTCGCACAGACTATTCATTACTGTTCCCCCCCCCCCCCCCCCCCAAAAAAAAGTATTTTTACTTTTCAATACACAATTTAGTCAATTTTATTAGCTCCCTTTTATTACTTATATTTTAGTTAATTATTTAGATATGGTATTGAGACTTAGCCTTTTTATTCTCACAGTTAGTTTTCTTTGCCTTAGCTATTCCTATGGCATCTTATGATGAAACTATTACTCTTTAGCCCGGAAAAATTCAATGGACAAAATTTTAAAAGATGGCAAAGACAAATGAAATATTGACTTATTGTTTTAGGCTTCATCTCAATAATAGAGGAAAATAATAGTCAACCTCGGGAGCCGAGTTCTTGGTATACTCCCGAACAAATTGAGTTTCATTGCCATAATAGAATCCCAAGTGCCCTTTCGGTTCGTATTTATAATGTTTATCATGCTACATAAAGTGCTAAGGAACTTTGAATCTCTTACAAGGTGAATATGGCATTGATGATGCCGATATATAATGTTTTAATACATCTATGTTTAACAAGTTTGTTTATGGTCAAGGGAAAAGCAATTAGCAATCAAAATTCATGAGTTTCAAGACCATTTAAGGGCCGTTGGCTCTAAGTTTAGCAAGGATTATAAAGTATCTTGCCTTATAGACAAACTTCCTCCCTCTTGGTCTGACTTTGCTAAAGGTCTTAGACATAAACACGGAACCTTGACTTTGACCCAAGCCTTCAAATCCCTAAGGATAGAAGAAAAGCATAAGGAAAGAAATAAGAAAGTAACGTCGAAGCAAGCTAATTTGGTGAAAAAAAATCTAACTCCAAATACACCACACCACCTTAGGCCCTACAATAATAGGCGGAACACTCAAGGTAACAATAATTTTTATCTAAGAAACTCTCGCCACAACAACTTTCAAGCCAATAGCTTTCCTCAAAACAACAAAACCAACCCACAAACCTTTTAAATCACAAGAATGCAAAGGAAAGAAGATATCGTGTTACGTTTGTGGAAGGACCAATCATATAACTCGAGATTTCTTTTACAAAAGGGTCGAGGAGTACAAGCCAAATGGTAGAAACAAAGGAGATCAAGTCAACATATTGCTAGATGATGAACCTCCTAGTAGGTTTGATGCTAATCCTTGTTGAGAAATTATAGTAATCAATGTAATGATTGGTGGTTAGATTCGGGTGCTAATGTACATGTTTGCTTTGATTGTGGACTATTTAAAACTTATCAGAACTCAAGTGGAGGAAGCGTGACAATAGGAATGATACAGCCACACAAGTGATAGGAATTAGAAGAGTATTTAAAGATAACATCGTGGAGACGCTAATGCTTAGCAAAGTGCGGCATGTTCCGGAAGTCAAAAGAAATTTGATGAGTGGATCATCCTTAGTCCAACAAGGATACAAAGTTGTAATGGAGTCTAATGAATTTGAAATAACTAGGAATAATGTATTTGTTGGAAAAGGTAATGTTTTTGATGGATTGTTTTAAACTAAGCATCTTGATTAATTCAAATGAAAGTGCTCCTTTAGTTTTAACTGTTGAATTTAGTGAGAAATGACATGAAATATTAGTGCATGTAAACTACGGGAAGGTCAAGAGTTGATGGATTTAAGCTTGATTTCTAAAGTAAATGTAGATACTAAACGTAAACGTAAGTGTAAAATTTGTGTAGAAGCAAATCAACCTAGGAAACCTCACAACCCAGTTCATAGAAATACAAGCCTTTTAGAACTTATACATAGTGATGTATGTGACTCAAACTGAACTCCTACTAGAGTGGGCAATAAATATTTTGTTGCTTTTATAGATGACTTTTCAAGATACTGTTACATTTATCTAATCAAGACCAACGATGAAGTACTTGGTATGTTTAAGATAAATAAGAATGAAGTTGAAAACCAACTAGAAAAGAAAATAAAGGTCCTTAGGTCGGATAGAGGTCGGGAGTACACATGGAATGAAATTTAGAATTTCTATGAAGATAGCGGATAATACATCACTACAAGGAAAATGCTCTATGCCAGCGGCCGCATAGCGCCGCGAGAAGTGGAAAAACCGCCGCTGTAGGCTTTCACGGTGCTATGCGACCGCTGCCTTTATTTGCAGGGGTCTGTAGACTTATGCCAGTGCTCAAAGGGGTCTATACCAGCGGCCAGCCACCTCTAAAACTGCTCCCTTATCCGCCTTCTAATGTTACCAATGGCAGCGGTTTGAACCTATGTCTGCGACTACGGGTGCCGGCATAAGTAAAATTTTGATTTCTCATATATTTGAATAAAAAAGAAAAGTTAGCGCTAACAAACTGTTGCGGTAGGTATTATTTTTATTTTATTAATTTGTTGAATAATTGGACCTATGTCAACGGTCTCATGTGCTATTATAGGTTTCCTTTTGCATTTGTTTTCTTCGAATGTATGGACTTATGGCGGCATGTACGACCGCCGCCGGCATAGGCTTGTTTCAGATTTTTTTTTTAAATTCACTTTTGTCGGCGATTCTTACCGTTTCCATAAGTTATCACCTAAAACAAAAGGAGAGGAAAATGGTACACTGCGAACATCGCCAACTCCTGGCCTGTATATAAATCTACTCTGTTTCTTGCATTGTTTTTCTTCATACCATATATTCATACTGTTAGCCCTATGGTTGGATAACCTAGGCTTACATCTTGTTTTGATGATAACTACACATTGATTATGTTCTAATGTGTGCTTTGAGTGGATTCTTATTAGATATATACATGACACTCATGAAGACACATTTGAGAAGTTGGATAGATGGATTGAAGCCAAAGAAGCTTAAAGTTATAGTGGACATGCTATGGAAGCTTCATCAAGTCCAATGTC
The DNA here is from genome assembly GCA_033070095.1 of Escallonia herrerae. Lineage (NCBI taxonomy): Eukaryota > Viridiplantae > Streptophyta > Magnoliopsida > Escalloniales > Escalloniaceae > Escallonia > Escallonia herrerae. Next base: position 97,079 of record JAVXUP010000635.1, on the reverse strand, counting down.
AAAGAGCAAAAAAGAATGCAAAAGCTAAGTTACTATCGATTATGATTGATCTTTACTATTATGTAACTAGTCTTGGTTTGATGCTTGGATTGATGACTATGACCTAAAAAGACCTTAGGACACCTTGTGCATTGCATGTGAGTTCATAACCTTTCACACAAGTGTGGTTCTTGAAAATGAGTGAACTTTGGAGCTCACTCAGATTTTCTCAAAAATGTTTTTGGTGCTAATATTTTCATATCTTGATAAAACTTTTCATTAGCTTTCCAACGCAAAAACAGCACCTCAATCTGATTTTTCTAGAGAAAGTTATGCCCAAAATAGGAAAAGGGGTTCCGTGAGGCAGCCGATAGGCAGTAGGATAATACAGTCGACTGCATTAGAATAGAGTCAACTACATTGGAATCCAGTCGACTGCATTGGTCAAAATTCAGCTCCAACGGCTATTTTTTAGGACAAAACTCCAACGGCTATTTTAGAGGAACCCAGTCGACTGCATTGTGAATATAGTCGACTGCAATGGCAGTTTTGCCCATATTATGCCTGTAACGGCTATATTTCATTTGCTCTCTATATAAATGATTTGGGGCTTCATCATACACCATGGAAACCACATTCTAAGCCTTCATTCATTAGAGAAACATCAAGGCTCATAGATTAAACTTTTCTCTCTTCATCTTCATGATTTTACATCATTAAAGAGAGCATCTTTGTGAGCAATTCTTTGATTGAGAGTGAGCATACTTCAAGTCATCAATTCTCTCATCTCTCTATTGTACTAGAGCTTCAATTGTACTCATTTCCTTTCAAGAGGGTTTCTTTGTACACATTTGATCGTTGTAAAAGAATTGTGATCAAGGCTTGGGTTTGTCAAGTCTTGGGTGAGCTTTGTGGATTCAAGGCTTGTGCTTGGTGTGGGGATATCATCAAGTGTTGTAAGGGTTTTGATCTTGACCCGGAAGAAGATTGTTGCTAGTGGATTCTAGTGCTCTTGCAAGGGACTTCCTTGAAGAGGTGGATGTAGGCTTGAGGGTAGTTCAAGCCGAACCATTTAAATCTCCTTGTCAAGTATCTCTAACTCAATCTTTTTACTTATTGCTTTATATATGCTTGAGATTGTGTAGTTAGCATCTTCATTGAAATATTGCTTGGCTTGATTAAATTTCATGATTGTGTTTTGTTTAAGTTCCCCATTAATTTTCAAAAACCTTATTCACCCCCCTCTAGGGTTGTTTTATTGTTTTCACATACCATATAGCTAGTGAAAACTATATGCAAGTCAAATCTAAATTAGGACTTGATTGGTCATAAAACAACCGCAATCTATTCAAATGCTAAACAATAACACATGTTTTTCTAAAAGAAGAAGCAAAGTCAAAGACTTTTTAGGAGTTTGTACAAAACCTAGTAAATACTCATGCACATTTCCAAATCAACCCGGCAACCGTCCATGCACATGATCAAAATTAACCACCAAGATCAAGAATAATCCATTTCCATTCACCTTGGCAATAACCTGATACAGAAGTTACACATGTTAAATGATAAACAAAAGACCTGATATCAAGGGAAACTATAGTATATATAGCTGGAAAGGATATTGTTATTACTATAAACTTTAAACCTACATAGACCAAACTTCATAAGGTTAAGCTGTGTACGAGCAAATGTACGAGCAAATGGCAGACATATATATACTCCTACCATAACCATGAGTAAAAAAAGAATAATCTACTATCATGGATTTCAAACATATATATACTTCAACACCAAACACTACATAAACTAAACCAAACCAAACATGGACATTCACTAACAAACATGCCATTTTTATGTAGTAATGCATTTACAGCTACATGTTTGGCACTGAAATAAAGGTGAAAACTAATGTTGAGTAAATAGTAGAATACCTATGCTTGGATTAAATGAAGGAGGAAACAATAGGAATAACTGAAATTATATGTTGAGTAAACAGTATGGTGGTGGTGGTGATACTGCAATTGATCTATTTAACCACTTGATGAAAAAGTAAAGTTCTTTTTGGTCACTAAGCCTTGAAGCGTATTCTGTAATTAAGAATCAATGGTTTAATAACTGAAAGTTTTTCAACAAGGGTTTGCAAATAGCATCTTCACCATCCAGAAAACGAACTCAAGATAATGTAAAGTTTGGTATAGCTATCATACCTAGCACTTAGGTTGCATTAGAGCGAAAGCATCCAAATAAGTAACACTTGCAACAAAAAGTGCATTTTGCAAAACAAAAAAAAACCAATAAAACATTTCAGCAACTAATGAGCAATGAGGTGTGAGCAAATGTGCATGGATGGTGAGCCGTGAGAAGCTACCAATTGATCAGCAAGTTAAAAGGAAAATACAAGTTAGATTTTGCAAAAAAAATACCCGAGAGCTAGAGAACTACGACTGTCCTTGACTCTGACGCATGAGTTGATTAATAACGTCTTCCAATTTAGCCATTTTTTCCTTGACTTCATCCATCTCTTGCAATTGTGTTTTAAGAGAAGTGATTTCCTCGGCCATTTGTTGTACTAGTTCATTGTTTGCATGTTGACGAGAGGCCAATGTGTTCGCACGAGTCGCCATCCACCCCATCGCCCTAACTCTACCGTGTCGCTCTTTACCCAAAACATCGGAAAGGATATCAACTTCACCGGTGCCATCTTCGGATGGTGAGGCTTGTTGGAATCTTTGGATTTCAGCCTACAAATTCATATAAATCAGTTGTGTAAACATATATAACACAAGCGTGTCCTCCTAAACTGACCATCACAGTCCTTGTTCCACTTGATTATGGTCTCAAGAAACCTACAAACCCTTCCCCAACAACTAAACTTAATCCGAGACACAAAGGAGAAGAGAGATAGACTGTGCGTTTCATAAAATAAGCAGATTTCTATGCTTATCCTTAATTAATATGCTTATCCAAGGATGGCTAGAAGTTCCATCTTAGAGGAGTGACAAATGAGCTCAAATGCAAGCCAATGACTTGTTCCAAGATGCAAATCTAATCAGGAAAAGTATTGGTTTAGTAGCCACATTATGCATGCCAAACTAGAACAAGGTGGAAAAATGACCAACAAAAGACGTAAGCCGAAGCATTCACAATATGCAACAAATTACCAACAAATCATTACTTACAATTTTACTACAAGCCTAGGGCCGGAATGAAGCCGCCTCCATTTTTCTCATTTTGCCTTTGAGACTCTATCCACATGGTAGCTTTAGTTGGTTGGATCTTATACTTCTCAAACTAACAAAAAGAACACAATATGTTATATCTAAGCAGCAAATTTGTCAATGTAGTTGTGGATATTAAATATCTCAAACGAGAATGGAAGTATGTTACATGTTCCCATCTCTTTTTCACAGTGGACTTGCGGCCTAAGGTATGTGGAGACTTCTGCGCCAATGCATTCAAACGGTTATCTTCTGCCTCTTTCTAGAACATATGTATCACAAATAGTAAGTGGTGAACGATGTTACATCCAATTCCAAGTAAAATTTTATGAACATTAAATGCAAAATGATTTATAGCACCTTGAACTAGATTGCTTGTATTAAACTGAGTAGTTATGACATGTTTCACCATCTTAATCGAACTTCATCTTGGATGGTTGGAATTAACTATGGTCATATGTAATTATAGTTTCATTTCCACTTGGCTATCTTTGGTTCGGTTACTCTCGAGGCATTTCATGAACAATGATAGTATACTGATAAAAAGGATTAAGATGCCATACAAGGTGTAGCTGATAACAAGGTATAAGTATCAAGAATATACCTGCACGTCATCACCCTGCCAATAAGTAACCAAGGTGATCCATTGGTCCTTATCAACCCTAGTCTCTTTTGCAAATTTCCTCTGGGATCCTAGAATGTCATTTAGATTGAAATATTCCTTCTTCACTTTACATTTCCACTCCTTCCACTTCTATTAAGGCTAGTCATTATGGCCTCCTTCACAAGCGGATGATCTGTGGTGAATCTTTTCTTCAAGCAAGAACAAAGTAGAACACTAATTAGCGTATGAAGAAAGAGTTGGCGTGATTAAAGCAAGACCTAAGCCTAGAGATCAACCACTGATTTAGCACAATTTTAATTGATATGTGATAAAAAAAATACATAACCTCACTTTTGGTGACAAGAAAATTTCTCTGGGAATTTGACAAGCAATGAAGACATGCTCGATAGTCTTTTGGCGAATTGTGCAGAAAGTATAGGTACCTTAGCACAAAACTTAAGACTTATTAATCACCTATAAGATTACATACTTAATTGACCTTCACACAGGGAAAATGTACAAGACTTCATATAATAGAAAAAAGGATATATTGCAGGAAAAGGCCAGTATATTTAACCTTGCATGTCACAGAATGCGCACATGTTGAAGTGTGAACTGCTAAGAATCTTGTAGTACGCTTGATAAAGAATCTTATACCTCAATCTTTGTCCAAGCCGAATCCTTGTAATTCTGAGGTAGTGTATTCCAATCACGGTAATTGATTGGTAAAAGGTTGGACGCACGTGCCACACACCCAACAAAAGAACCTAGCTCGCCATTTGCTCCAGTAATCCAACATCCATCATGATCATACCCAACATGGACCCGCGTTTCCCTTGCCCAGGTCTTTTTTCCCATTGTTGGCCCCCGTTTCTTCGAAGAACTAGTACCTGAGACAAAACATACTAGATAAAATGAAGCTTGCAGATTTTAAATCTAAAGCCAAATACAACTCAGCAACTCAGCAATTCAAGCCAAATACATTAACAGTAGCTATAGATTTTAAATCTAAAGCCTATGCCTTCAAATTTCTCAATGGTAAAAATAGCAACCACTTTTAACAACTCAACTGGCCATTCACCATTGGTCCACAAGGAATTTGCACCCAAGCTCTAGGATGGACTACATTGATTCATTAAAGAAGTCATCTCCAAAGCAAAATACAGTAAACATGTCTTAGAAGTTAGACCCAACCTAATACATAGATCAAAACTTTCACATGGATGTATGTCATGAGAACCCAATAATTTCAAAAGCTTTAATCTCTTAATAGTTGCACATGAAAGTTATCTTCTTAACAAGAAAAGAACTGCAAATTAATAGAGAAGTTTACTGATTAATGTAGCAGTAGGGGTATAAGTCCTTCCTGAAACTTATGTCACTGTATATAACAAAACTTATGGTTGACTAAGTTATACTATTGGAAAATGGGAAATTAAGTTGTCATTTAATAGATTAATCACATAAGAGATGCCCTTGGTCAAGTAAAAAGCATAATTATTATGCACTAATCGGAATTGGAGCCTCCTTGGTTGGTTAATCCTTCAGTTGGTACAATAGTCTCAGGATTAGCCTCCTCAATATCCATCACCTCAGTGTTGATCTCGATATCACGCCTATCATCGGCATCACCAAGTGAAGTCTCTATGGGTGGCATCCCCCTATTGCTACACCCAGCCAGTTCGCGGCGTTGGTTTCGATGCCGACAAACCATATGAGTACTGTATAGCCAATTTTTACAAGAAAACATTTTTAAATACATAGATTAAAGTATTTGCATAATTTAAGCAGCATGCATACAAAAGACACGATAAGTTATCAAATTGGATTAAAGAATTTAAGCCTCAATTTAAACTTGAACCAACAACAGAAAAGGACAAGTACGAAAAATAAAAATTCAAAATAGACTATGATCCAAACATTTTCATATAACAAAATCAATCACTGCTTGTTGAGCTGTCATCAATCTCCATGTCTTCATCTTCCTCTTCCTCGTCCTCTTTGTCTTTCACATCATCGTCATCAATGAAAATATCCAATCTCCATCTTTTAGTCTCACAATTAACGGTTTTGCCCTTTATCTGCTTCTTTGTTGACCTTCTTGTAACTTGATCATGAATTATTTCTACTTCAACATCATTTCTCACCCAAGTCATATTTTCTACATGATGTTCTACATCTTGTCCACTGTGAGGCACGCTTGGGAATAATATCTCCTCCTATGTATCAGCTTCCGCTTCAGCATTCTCACAAAAATCCCTTGGGCATGTTCATACTACGACACGGCCAATCATGATCCCTTGGATCGTCAACATAGAACAATTGTTCTACTTGAGAAGCCAACACAAATGGCTCATCCTCATAAGCAAAACTTCTTTGAATTGACAAGTGTAAACCCATAGGCATCAATAGTAATCCCTGTACTTCGGTTAACACTATCATACCATTTATATTTAAACAGTACCACCTTTCCTACTCCAAAGTAATCTAGTTGAAGTATGTCTTCTAAACACCAAAATACTCCACGACATCCTCAGCTGGATTTGCATCTCTAGACGAGGAATAGCCGCGTGTCGCTGCTAAGACATAGACTCCATTATTTTGTGTTTTTCGCTTCAGCTCAAGGCTCTTCGTATGAAAACGGTACCCATTTATTAAGTAGCCACTACCTCTCCTACCTATAGCATTTGGACCACGTCCAAGGGCTTGTATTTCCTCTGAGACCTTGTCCCATAAATTATTAACCTATATAGTTGCAACTAGACCTGGAAAAAAAGGACCCGGACCCGTGGGTCGATTTGTACCCAGCCAAAAACCCCGGGTATGGGTCCCTATTTTGAGTACCCGCTAAAATCATACCTATACCCGAACCGAACAGTAATTTTTCAATCGGCTCAGGTCGGAAACAGCTTACCCGCACTACCCATTTTATTAAATATAAAATGAAGTGCTAGGGTTTCTTTCAATCATTCAGTCATTCTTCTATCCTATTTTCTCTTGCATCACTCTTCCTTCACTCTCTGAACTCTCTCTCTCTTGCACGACGGCCGGCATCCTCTCACGACCACGCTTTTTCTCTCTCTCTCTCTCTCTCTCTCTTAGCCACTAGTCAGATCCATCGACAACCAACATCCCGCCACCGTTGTCTCCGATCAGATCTGTCGTCGCTCTGCTACCACCGTCATCTCGATCAGATCTGCCGTCGCTCTGCTGCCACAGTAGTCTCTGATTAGATCCACCATCATTCTACCACCACGTCATCTCCAATCAGATCAGCCGCCACTGTGTTGCCACCGTTTCTGATCAAATCTATTTATGTTATTTGTGTTGTGTTTGTATATTTTATGTATTTAAGTTTTTTATTACTTCAGAAGTAGGAATTAATTTGTAGCCAGTAGGTAATGTTCTGGTATTTTTGTTGAGATATTGTTTTGTCCGGAGATAGGAGTGATTGTGTTGGAATTAAGAATGTGAGATCATCACTTCCCTGTAGCAATGAAACTAGAAAAAGATTGTAGTCTACTACCAAAAGGAAAATTAGTGAAAAATTATTTAGTATAAACTGTTGACGTTAAGTAGTTAAAAAAGGCCTGATATATAAACAAAAAAGTGTGTTAAAATCTGTTTGTTTAAAAAATATATATATAGACATGTACCCGCAAGGGTAGGGTACGGATCCTAGAAAACCCTACCCGTAAAAATTAGGGTAAAAATTACCCGACCAATTTTTATCCGGACCTGACCGGGTTTTACCCATACCCGGTGGGTATACCCGTTTGCCAGGTCTAGTTGCAACCAAGTATTAAGCATTGACTTATGAGCGCGCACACACACACACACACACACACACACACACACACACACACATATATATATATATATATATATTATTCATATACATACTTACTTAGGATGTAAACCACTTTGGGAACTCCTTTTCCAAAGAGTTATCAACTTCCCATGGTGTTGGTTTCTTTTTACGTCTTCCTAGTGTCATTTCACAACTCTTCTTGAATATGCTAGATTTATGTTATACACACAATATGTTATACCCTAACTAATACAAAATTGAATCCAATAGAATTATAAATTCCACTTACTTGCGATAGACTTCTAATTCATCGCAGTTGAACAATACATATTGATGTGCCATCTCTTTATCCTTCCATCAAGAGTAATAGCCAAAGGGGCACCTAGAAATCGACCTTTTTGTTGAAACATTGATATGCCTCCAACCACTTCTTCAGTATACCCATCTTCATTTGTCCGATTTTGGTTCCAAACAGGGTGATTACCTTCCAAGTACATTGAGCAAAATGTCAAGCACCTTTTGCTAATAACCCTTCAGCAATTGATCCTTCTGGATGACTTTTACATCGTCTATACCCTTTAATCTTGGACATGTACCTAAGGAAAATGAACTTATGCTACATGAATATTTTATACAATAAGTTGTAATGAATATAAATGTAAAATTTTTAACCTTTCAAATGGATACATCTGGCGGTATTGTACAGGTCCAACAATCATTGCCTTTTGGGCCAAATGAATAGGCAAATGCACCATTATATCGAAGAAGGATGGAGGGAAGATCATCTCGAGATGACAAAGTACCAATGCTATTTTCTTTTTTAGTCGTTTGAAGTCTTGTACAGTGTAATTTTTAGACCATAGTTCCTTAAAGAAACGGCACAAGTCAATTACAACCAAGCACACTTGCAGGGGCAGTGCCCCTCTTAAAGCTATAAGAAGTAGCTGGTGCATTAAAATATGGCAATCATGACTCTTAATTCCTAACATCTTGCCCTCTTTTACTTGGACGCATCGGGAAATATTTGAAGAATACCCATCCAGAACATTTACATTCTTCAAGACATTGAGAAAATCTTTTTCTCATTCTTAGACATTGTAAAAGATGCAACTGGCAATTTATACTTTCCATCACCAACTTCTAGTTCTCGTCTTATATTCATATCTTTTATGTCAAGACGAGCTTTAAGAGTATCTTTTGTCTTTCCTTTAACCCCCAACAACGTTCCAATTAGGTTTCATATCTTTTATGTCAAGACGAGCTTTAAGAGTATCTTTTGTCTTTCCTTTAATGCCCAACAACGTTCCAATTAGGTTGTCACAAACATTTTTTTCAATGTGCATTACATTTAGATTACGATGATGAAGATGGCTCCTTCAATAAGACAACTCGAAAAGGATGCTCTTTTTCCTTAAATTGGTTTCCCGAGGCACTGTACTTTTACTTGTTTTTCCAAATGTAACAGTGATATTATCTACCTCTTCAAGTACATTAAACCCAGAGCGCAAAGCAGGAGGTGGTCTATACTCACATTCACCATTAAATTTTTGTTTTTTGAACTTGTATTTGTGATTTGGATCTAGGAATGACCGGTGTGCCATATAGCATTCCTTGCCACGTAACCTACAAGAACGAGTGTCTCCTTGGCAAACAGGACATGCCAATTTACCTTTGGTGCTATATCTAGCTAAAACTGCATAAGCAAGGAAGTCACTGATTGTCCATAAGAGTGCCACACGCATTGTGAAATTAGTCTTGCTTAAGGCATCATAAGTTTCAACCCCGTCAAACAACACCTTTAGCTCTTCAACTAATGGTCTTAGGTATACGTCAATGTCGTTACCAGGCAAAGTTGGTCCTGGTATGAACGAAGGCATCATGAAATAACATTGTTGCAGGCACATCCATGGCTGCAGGTTGTAAACAACCAGGGTAACTGGCCATATACTATGACTTGATCCATGGTTGTATGGATCCATACCATCATTTGATAAACCAAGTCTAACATTGCGAGGATCCAAAACAAATGAGAGGTATAAATTATCAAAATTTTCCCAAGATTTTGAATCAGTTGGATGACACAACATCCCGTTTTTGAGGTGCTTATCATGAAACCATGTCATCAACTCAGCCGTCTGTGGTGAAATGAATAACCTTTGCAACCTTAGTTTTACAGGGAAATAACGCAACTGCTTCACAGCAATTTTGTTTCCCCCGGTAGATGATTGCAGATCTTCAGTCCGTGCCTCACCTCGGACTATTTTCCACCTGGACTTGTAACACACTTTACACAAATCTAATTTGCTATCCTCTTTCCAGTATAGCATGCAATCATTTGGACATGCATTGATCTTCTCATAACTAAACCCTAAATCTCCAATACTTTTTTTAGTTTCATACAAATTAGCAGGCAGTGTTTCACCATCAAGAAGGATCTGCTTTAACTTCTCGAGTAACAAATTGAAAGACATGTCAGTCCACTTAGCAGTACACTTCAAGTTGAAAAGCCAAACAATAAATGATTGTTTAGTCTCGGTCTTGCACTCCAGATACAATGGTCGTTCTGCATCGTTCATGTACTTATAGTAATTTGCAACTTGAACACTGGGGTCTCTTAGACGGCTCACAAAGATGTGATTGACCATTTCATGCATACCAGCACCAGCCACACCAGGTTCGTTATCATTCTCATTCTCATTTTGATCGAATAGAAGAAGACGCCAAAGCTTCTCCATGAACCCTCCAAACTGTATTGTTGGGCTTAAGTCCCCTAATAATCAAGTGATCTCTACACGCAATACGGGATTGAAACATGCCATTCACTCAGTCCCTACATGGACATAAAATCTCCCCCCACCTTGTAACCACATTCCTAAATGCAAAATTCAGAAACGTATCAATGCTAACAACGTAGGTCTCTGATTCCCTTGAGTGACACATCCTCTCTTTTTCCATGTTTCCTTCTTCAAGAAAAAAAAACAAAAATATATAAACAAATTAAAGCACAGTTTGCAGCCATCTATATAGTGAACTTGCTGCAGCAACGACAGTGAAAAATATATAAACAAATTAAAGCAAGACAATATTCACTATTCAAGGATATAAATCAAATTACGTCTCGTTGAGATTGAGATAGCCGAAGGGACTGGAGTCGTTTGAATGCCAGAAACTGTCTGCACTTGAGCTTCTTCGCCACTTTCAAAGCCTAAAACCATCAAAATCAATATCATCCAAAACAACAAAATCGCCAATACCAACCCAAGAAACCCTAAAACCACACGGAATTACAATTTAACACCAGATTTTACCTTCTTCTTGACAGAGAAGAAGATGAAGATGACCCTATCTGGTATTGTAAAATCATGCATTAGAAGGCCTTGGTCTATGTGGTCTGATTGGAAGGATGAAGAAATTTTAAAGGAGCGGATTTGGAGTAGGTTCCTTGTAAGTTGAGTTGACGTGTTTGATTATAGGACTAATTATTTAATTATGTTCCTGTTTCAGTCTTACTTTATAACATGCATTGTGGCAGGGTTCTTTTACTTTTGTGGACTTGGCAGAGGGTAAGAGAGCTTTCTTCAAGCACGTAAAACATAATTATCACAAGTGGTTCTGTGTAGCGAGGGCACATGCGCGTAAAAGTTTTGGGGAAGGGGCTGATTTGGAGATGTGGAAAGCTTACCCTCCTCGGTGGCTAACCCCTGCTATCTGGGCCTCGATGGTGGATAAATGGAAACACAAGGAGTGGGAACGCAAATCTGAGCAAGGCAAGAGTGCACGTAGCAACAGTGCCTCTCATACTGGTGGTTCCGTACCACACCCTGTTCTCGAGCATATGAAGCATTTACAACATCCAACGATGACTAAAGCACAAGCCAAGCTGGTAGTTTACGAGGACACCCACAGTCTAAAGAATAAGCAAGGCAAGCCATATGTGACCGAAAAAGAGGAGAAAATCAGGGTAAGATCCAAACCGTTTCACTTTATATATTAGTTAATGCCTAAGATCAATTCTGCCCTTTTCACCTATCTAGCATTCAAAGTGGTATTTTTAATTCTATAATTGTCTCAACACATGTATTGCATTGTCCGCAGGATGTCTTTAAGTCTAGAAGGTGCTCAGCCAATGAACTATGAGAATGATGTTGAGGAACTGTGACTCACTGTATCGGAGGTCCTTGACAAAAAGGGACATGCAGTTGGTCTTGGAACACGTGGACCACCACCACGGTCGAGGTTGAGCAGCATGGGAGGATCATCTAAACGGATCAGAGCCACGCAAAATGTGACTGAGGATATGCCCGATCACTGGAAGCCGCAACTGCGTAGCTTGTTTGAAGAATTTATGCAAAAACATAAGGAACCAGAGGCACGTCATGTGGAGGGACATCAGGCTGAGGTACATATTCATGTATGTGTGTGCATGTGTGCGTGGAAGGGATTTTGGGTGGGTTCTATCACCGTGGTAATGGAAATAGTGAGCTTGCTTAGATAATGAGTTAAGTGTAGTCTAATTAGATTATGTGCGGGCATATATGATTCGTGATTCTTCACCATATCATTTATGATGTGAAATTTTAGTAATTGTTAGTTAAGTTTATCTTTTATATGATTGTGCAGCCATCCAAAAATACTGAGGATGATGATGGCAAAGATGGTTTGGAGGCCAATGAGGAGTATGACCTTGATGAGGACGGAAATTGAGTGATCAACTAATCCCCTCTCTTTAATTTGTAATGTTCAAACATCAACTTACTTTCATGTTCAAGGATGATCGCTACTAGATGATAGTTTAGGATTTGTGTTGGACTTGGTATTTTATGTGTTTGTGGACTTGTGGAGTTTGTGTTGATGGAATCTGTGGAGTTTGTGTTGATGAAAATTGTGGAGGTTGATATGGTAATGGAAATTGTGTTAATGGATTTTGTGGAGATTGATGTAGTAATGAATTTTGTGTGCTTGATGAGTTCATGGATTTGTTGTATACATGTTTGAGAAAAAAATGGGATTTGAAAAAGAGGCGGAACTATACTTCTTTTGTTTTATAATTTTAGCAACGATTATGATTTGTCGCTAAAAGCATAAAACATTGATAAAATACCTTTAGTGAAGGAATTTTTCCGTCACCTTTTATTTTAGTGACGGAATTTTCCATCACCAATTATTTTTAGTGACATATTTATGTGACCGAATTTTCTGTCACCAATTATTTTATATGAAATTTTAAAAAAAATATATTCAAAATATAAAATACTTTTAGTGACGGAAATTTTCCGTCACTAAATGTCTCCATTCCATCACTAAAGTTGGTGACGGAATCGTTAATTCCATCACTAACTTTTTAGTGACGAGGTTTTACGCTACGGAATCGTGTGACGGAATTTTCCGTCACTAAAACTTTTTGTGACCGAAATTGCTTTTTTAGTGACGGAAATTTCCGTCACTAAAAACCTGTTTTCTTGTAGTGCAATAACAAGTACCTAAACACCTAAAATGAGATTCAATCTGCCTAACAAATTAAGACCCTCACCCAAATCCAGAATAAGGCAATGACTGGAAAGACATGCTATGGATTGGATACTTTAATAATCCATAGTATGCGCAAGAATGTGAAATCAAGCCTAATTGCCATGGTGGCGGCACTATAGAAGACAATTGTCGTCGCCAACTATTTATTTTTCTTTTGAATGTCACATGAACATACGCCATTGCCAACTCTTCCTCTTTCTTTAGAATATCAAAGACACATCACATGAACGAACGCCATTGCCAACTATTCACAATTAATACCACTGATAAACATTCTACACAATCAATCTCTTTCGATCAAAAATGGAACATAGAAACAAGCAACAAGCTTATAAACCCAGTCAATAAAATAGCCCAGTCTCGCAGCACTTACCTCCATTGCAGTGGTGAACCCCAACCTTGGCAAGCATAGCATAATACTTAATCTCAGATTTTCTGAGCGCCGCCAATTATTAGCAATTATAATCGACTAACATATAATCTACCCCAGAAAACCATAACATCAGACAAATAAACAGTTACAAGATTCACATTCTAATACTCCCAACCTTTTATATCTTCGCTTCCCCTTAAGACTTTGTGGATTCATAGATTAATATTTCAACACCTAGCACTAATCTCGACAAAATCACAATTATAAACTAAATAGGCAGCAAAACTCTAGATTTCCCCTTACAACGAGCTGTATACACGCCAAATCAAGCTCTTACCTTACTAAGACAATTGAATAAATGCCAAAGAGGATCACAGCAATACCGATTGCCATAAAGGGAAATTAAAGACCACCATTCCAAAAAAAAGGTAAAAATATTAAAAGATCTTCAAGTAATGGGAGATGTAGAGAAAGAAGTAGAGTATCTCGTCATAAAAGTAAAAGCAACATTAAACTAATTAAAAACAAAAATTACCCACAAGTCGCATCCTGGAAAGTCAGACTTGTTCTTCTCGACTTCCTTCATCAATTGACGACCAACCTAGTAGCCTGCTTGCACAATTTTCAACTAATGTAGTTAGCAATTGAGCACGGTGATGGTATTAGAATCACAATCTGACCTTTAATGGAACTATGAATACGAGTCAATCTAGTAGTGTTGGTTGAGAGGGGCAGAACGGTTGCTGGGACGTGATGGTGGAGGCGATGATGGCAAGATGGGTCTTACCTAAAGAAATGAAGCTATCGATTAGGTTTAGGGCAAAATATAGAGAACATAATGCACTTTGTGTGTATGCGAAAGAGAGAGAGGGGGGGGGGGGAGAGAGCGCAAACCTAGCAGTCTTGTGTTTAGAGAGCGGGGGTGATTGACCCAAACAGGAGAAGTAAAGCCTATAGGGGCAAAGAGAGATTTTTTTTGTCTAAAAAGGCCACCTTTAGCAGCCGTATGCTTGTGGTCGTTGTTATACCTTTGATGCCAAGAAAAGTGGGTTCGTGCCTACGTGGAGGTGCCACAAAGGCTGCAGTCCACGTCAGCTTCCAAGTATGCAAAGTGAGAAACAGCAAGGGCCAAGAAGAAGGCTTCCCAGACAGGCCGTGAGGAGTGGTAGTGTTGCGGAGACGAGGACGAGATGAACAGGGCAGACAGTCGACAGTCCAAGTCAAGGTCCGAGTTGGGGTCCAATGTTAAGGTCGAAGTTACAGTCCAAAGTTATGTTTCTCTCACTAGAACCCAAGAGCTCTCAAATTCTAGAGTGAGAAAGTGGTTTTGTAAGAATGAGCCAAAAGTTATTTTTTGATTTGTAAAGTTCACTATTTATAGAAAACAGCGTGCTTATGTCATAAAGTGCCACATGTCATCCCCTAGGAATGACACGTCACCAGAGGGGTCCCAAAATACTGGTTCTCCGTTGGACTACCAGTCCCTAAATTCATGTTGCCTGCCCCACACAGCGTCGCTCTACCTATCTGAGAAGACTGACCACACCGGGGTAGCATGATCAGAGTAAGCCCGTTGCCCCAGCCACCGATCCAAACAGGCCTGGCAGCGGTGGGGAAGACCCGACGCCCGGCGGCAAGGTGGACTAGGCTCGATGCCCTCCAAAGACCTGCTCCGGTCTCGGAGTGACCCGGGGTCATAGTCCCTAGGGGTGCCGACGCGAGCCCCCAGTGCCAAAGCACGTAGGCTAGTCACGCAGGCACCCTGGTGGAGATATTGTCCCGGAAGAGTCGCCAATCCCGCTGCGAAGGGTCATCGTACCAAAGAACTATTAACGGAGCCCCCTGGAATGAAGACAGCGATAGCTTTATGGTAACGAGCCAATCCCGCTGCGAGGGGTCCTCATGTCGGAGCACTACGAACGGAGCCCCCCATGACTGTGACGGCGATGGCTTTGTGGTAACGAGCCCATCCCGTGGCGGCGATGACTTTGTGGTAACGAGTCCATCCTACTGTTAGGGGTCCACGTGCTGGAGTACTACGAATGAAGCCCCTATTATTATGACGGCGATGGCTTTGTGGTAACGAGCCGATCCCACGACGAGAGGTCCTCATGCCAGAGCACTACGAGCGGAGCCCCCCAGAATGAAGACGGCAATGGCTTTGTTGTAACGAGCCCATCTCGTGGTGGTGATGACTTTGTGGTAATGAGTCCATCCCGCTGCGAGGGTCCTCGTGCTGGAGCACTATGAACAGAGCCCCCCATGATTGTGATGGCGAAGGCTTTATGGTAACGAGCCCATCCCGTGGCGGTAATGGCTTTGTGGTAACAAGCCCATCCCGCTATGAGGGGTCCTCATGCCGGAGCACTACGAGCGAAGCCCCACAAAATGAAGACGGTGATGGCTTTGTGGTAACGAGCCTATCCCGTGACAGCGATGACTTTGTGGTAACGAGTCCATCCCGCTGCGAGGGGTCCTCGTGTTAGAGCACTACGAATGGAGCCTCCCGGAATGCTACACACTCTGGAGAGTGGGTCGAAGCATGTTCCACGTCCATGGCGGGGGCGCATGGTATGGTGAATAAGTATGATGCTCGAAGGCCGGTATCATGATTGTGGTGCATGGGCGCGGCGACGACTGTCGCGAGACAATACCTGGTGTCGGGGGCGCATGTCATGAAAATGACGCACGGGCACGGCAACGAACGTCGAGGTGCAATACTTGGTGCCGGGGGCATGCATCATGAGAATGGTGCACGGGCGAGGTGAGGAACGTTGCGGAGCAATACTTGGTGTCGGGGGCACGCATCATGAGAATGGCGCACGGGCACGACGACGAACGTCGCGGGGCAATACTTAGTGCCGGGGGCACGCATCATGAGAATGGCGCACGGGCACGGCGACGAAGGGCGCGGCGACGAACGTCGCGGGGCAATACTTGGTGCCGGGGGCACGCATCATGAGAATGGCGCACAGGCGCGGATGCATCAAATGCTAGGGCTCCAACTTCCCACAAATGTTTTAACTCATCAATCAACAGTAGCAAGTACACGTCTATATTTCTACCCGTCCTCGTAGGTCCAGGAATGAGTAATGATAAAAACATGAATTGCTTCTTCATGCACATGTCTGGAGAAAAGTTATACGGGACAATGATCAAAGGCCATTTATAATAAGGTGTGCTAGAGTACCCAAAATGATTAAAACCATCAGTAGTGAGCCCAAGTCGCACATTTTGAACCTCTGCAACAAAAGATGGGTGTCTGTAATCAAATTCCTTCCATCCCTCTCCATCGGCAGACTGTCTCAATAAATCGGGAACTTTGCTACTGATGTTGCTATGCCATCTCATGTGCTCTGTCATTTTAGAAGAGTAATACAACCTTTGAAGCCTTGGTGTCAGTGGAAAGTATCACAATATCTTCCATGATGTCTTCCTTTTCTTCCCACTGGTCAGCTTATACCTTGCCTGGCCACAAGCTGGACACTTATTCAAGTCATTGTTCTCCTTCCAGAATAAGAAACAATCATTATTACATACATCTATCTTCTAGTACCCTAAACCAAGTTTCATCATCATTTTCTTAGCACTATAGTACGTGTCAGGCAACTTCTCATCCTCTGGCAACAATTTCTTTATTAAGCTTTAGAAAAGCATCAAAACCTCTATCACATAGACAAAGCTCAGACTTTAAGTGTAGCATCCTTATCACAACAGATAACTTGGTGTGCTTTGTACTTTCATTCCATATTGGCTCCTCAGTCTTTTAACAATCTATAAAACTTATGTGCACTCTCGTTTGGCTCTTCTTCTACATTAGCATTACCATCGTTAAGAAAGTTATCCCAGTTAATCCCACTAGGCCCAGCTTCCATTACCATATGTTGATATTGAGAAAATCCTAGATCTCTAGGACTATACTATCTAAACTTAGTGGGCACCCTTCGAATTGGTTTCCCGTGCTGAGTCCAATTCGGTATAGTTACTCATAAAACCTCTACGGAGAAGATTATAAGTTACATCGTCGGGAGTTTCCAACTTAACAACTGACAATCATTACGCGGACATTTAATCGTGTTGTCATCCACAAAGTCTCATCGATTTAAAGCAAAGAACGGGCACGGGAAGGGGCTCATCAGGGGTTGCCAAGTCCCGGATCTGGATCCTGCTGATCCGAGGCCGGCTTGGCCTGTCCAGCAGTGCCCTGCTCCCTGATCATCCTCACCACCACTGTAGCAATGCGCTGGATCTCCTCGTCGTCCAACTGAGGACGAGGAGCAGGTGTCTATTGAGGGGCAGCAGGGGGTGAGGATGCTCCTTTCACGGCACGAGCAGTCGTGCTAGGCAGGCCGCGTATGCAGCCTTTCGGCCGATTCACGACCTCCGGCGTATCCAGCCATCGCTTCTACCCCCCAGTACTCGTAGCTGTACTAGTGGACGCTGATGGCTGTCCGGACTGCTGCTCGGACCCCTTTAGCTGTTCATACGAGGCCTGCAAAAATAGTGGTTTAACGATATGTTAGGGCATTAATTAACGAAACGGACATTGAGGATAGAAAGAAAAAACATTAACAACTTAAATAAATTGACTCACATCGATCCGCCGGGCAATATCTGAAATATAGTCGCCCGCCCGGTGCATCTCGTCCTTGTCTTTCTTCCGCACGTGTGTCTGAGTATAGGTCAGAGCTATGACCTCATCCTCCTCCAGATCCGGGTGCTCGACCGCGTTCATGTGTCGGACGATGTCGTGTGGCACCTCCCCCCCCCCCGTGTGTGTCGGACCTCTGTCTGTTCTCAGCCCCGCTCTTACTCTTGGCATCCCAACCTGGATCCGCAGCCCACCGATCTATCATCTCCCCCCATACACGGTGAGATATCCAATGTGGGGGATATCTCGTCATGTCCGTCATCGGGGCACCTGCGGGCAGCGCCTTCTTCGCCCGGTCCCGTGCATCGTGGAGCCATCGGCGGTAATTCTTGCCGATGTAGGCAAAGAAAGCCTGCTGCCCCAGTACCTGCTGCTGAGGCGTGTCAAACGTGAACCCCTCCTGTAAGGCATTCAATAACACAAATTAACAACATAAAACAAACTGTAATTAAACATTTACTAACGCTGAAAAAAATACTTCACCTTCTCCACTTGTTTCTTGTCTAGACAGTAAGGTGCTTTCAGAAGTATGGTCCTCCCACTGACTGTCCGAGGATGCAATTCACGGCGTACACCCAACTGTTGTAGATCCCTTCTCGCTTTAAGGTGATATTTCGATTTGCCCTTTACATTCATCACTGTGTTGAACACATTATCAAAAACGTTCTTCTCAATATGCATCACATCCATGTTGTTTCGGATAACGAGCGTCCTCCAGTAGGCTAACTCCCAGAAGATACAAAATTTTCTCCAGTTGTGCTCTTTCCCGAACCCTGCAATCTTCAGATCCGGCACACCCTTACCGTGTGGTATGTCAGTATCAAGTGCCTCCAGGTGTGAGAGTACTTCTTCACCAGATGGGTAGTCCAGTGTGACAACCTCACGCTCGATTGTCCTGTCAAATTTATCCTTCTGCCTACGAAATTGATGGCCCGGTGGCAAAAGCTTACGGTGACATCCGAACCACGAGGCCTTTCCGTCGTGCTTTAACGTATGACCGGGGTTCACGCCCATACAAGCAGGGCATGCTAGCTTCCTATGTGTGCTCCAGCCACACGTCATTCCCAATGCGGGGAAATCATGTATAGTCCACATCAAAGTAGCCCTCATATGAAAATTTTGTTTAAGGAATGCATCATATGTTTCGACTCCATGATTCCATAACTGTTTTAACTCATCAATCAACGGCCTTAAATACACATCTATGTCCTTACCGGGGCTCTTCGGCCTCGAAATAAGAAATGACAAGAACATATACGGCTTCTTCATGCACATGCCTGGTGGAAGGTTGTAAGAGACAATAATAACAGGCCAACAGGAGTAAGGCGTGGTAGACTGACCGAAAGGGTTAAACCCATCGGTTGCCAGACCAAGTCTAACATTCCGAACTTCCTGAGCAAAGACTGGATGCCTGCGGTCAAACTCCTTCCACGCCTCTCCATCAGCTGGGTGTGTCAGCACATCGGCATCGTTGCTGCGAGTCTCACGGTGAGCCCTCATATGTTCAGCCGTATTGGAGGAGTAGTACATTCTCTGAAGCCGTGGTGTGATTGGGAAATATCGCAATATCTTCCATGCAATGTTTTTCTTCTTCCCTTTGTCCGGTTTGTACCTCGAATGATCACATACTGGACACCGTGACAAATCCTTATTCTCTTTCCAAAAAACACACAATCGTTATTGCACGCATCTATCCGGTCATAGCTCATCCCAAGTTTCCTCATCATCTTCTTCGCGTCATAGTACGACGGCGGTATCTTTTCACTTTCGGGCAGTATTTCTTTGATTAAGGTAACAAACTCGTTAAAACCTTTCTCACTCAGCCCGTGGTCTGATTTCAACTGTAATAACCTACTAACCGCAGACAGCCGTGTGTGTTTCGGAGCTCCATCCCACAGCGGCTCTTCCGCAGCTCTCAACAACTCATAAAACTGATGAGCCCCCTCGTTCGGCGGTTGTGGACTGTTGTCACGTCAGTCAATATTAGCATGCTCAGCATCCATAATCATATCTCGGTAATCATATCGTGCCTCCTCCCTAACTTCAGTTTGACTAGTCGGGTTGGACGACAATACTATCATTTCCCCGTGCTGCGTCTACCTTGTGTATCCACCCATAAAACCGTACCAACGAAGATGCCATTTTACTTCAATTCTTTTTCTCAAGTGCAACAACTCATATGTACCGCACGGACACCTTATCTTATCAAGGTCAACATGTGCAGGATGCGCATAAGCGAAGTCAAGAAATTCGTCAACGCGACACTCAAAATCTTCAGCATTCTTCCTTTTCATCCAACTTCGATCGACTGACATGACGACTGAATTATCGTACTGTATACCACCTTCAATTATGACCAGTGATTAGGCATTGCCGATGTAAATATGAATGCACGAATGTTACAACATGTCTACATATTTTCCCTCCACTCTTCAACAGGTAGTGGTCCTATCCCATTCAGAAAAGCACATATTTATAAAACAGTTTTTAACTCATGCTTAGTCCCATGTCTGTGAAAAATTCGGCAGCACCTCCCCGCATTTCTCTAAGTACACGACATCGATTAGGTGTTCTAACATTCATCTAACCTTGCTCAAGAAGGTTTGACGGATGTTAGAAAACCAGATCTGTATGCACCCGGAGAAACACACGAGAACGTGTACCAAATATCCACGACATAGAACACAAAGCATGAGTCAAAACACTATTTTATAAACAATTAGCTTTTCCAAATTGTCTAAACTGGACATCCAAAGGCTCATTACAAAGCATTACTTTGTAATGAGTACCTTTGAACGGGAACTAAGGGTTTCTATGCATGTATGCGTTCAGAAATTGATAACATATGCAAGAATCTTTCTGAAATATCAAAACTGCAGAAAGATCATTATTTAGTCCTAATTACGGTTATTTAGTCCTAATTAGGGTTTAATTGTGCCGAGTAGTGTTGATTAGTCCTAATTAGCGCTAATTAGGCTTAATTGGGTTATGTTGGTGCAAATTACGACTAGTTAGGCTAACTATAATCAATATGCGTGTAATTGGGTTCATTTTGGCCATTTTGGCTAATTTGGGGTAATTACAGCTACTTTGATTTTCATTAGGATCTTAGGGTTAATTAAAACTAATTAGGCTCGTTAGAGCTAATTAATTAGGGTTAATTGATTTATTAAAATATTAATTTTTTAAATGTCAGACACCGTCGATCAGACGTGGTGTCCGTGTCTGCGCTAACTAACAGGTATCTCAATCCAATTGGGTCCTATCCTCCATTAACAATCTCAATTCTCAATTCTCAAATGCCGCCCAATGCAATAAAAATTAACAAAAATCACACGTTCAATCCAATTAGGTCCCATCCTCTGTCAATAATCTCAATATCTCAAATTCTCAATGCACGATTAACAATCTAAAATCATCAATTAACAACCTAAAATCATCAATTAATAATCGCAATTACTTCAAATGCACAGCTAATAACCTAAAATCATCAATTAACAACCTAAAATCACAGATCAATAATCACAATTCTCAAATACACAATTAACAACCTAAAATTATCAAACAAATTATCAATGTTCAAATAGGAAAAAATTGTTCAAAATGCACATATCTGATGCGCTTGAATTATTTCAATTTAGGGTTCGATTATATTAGGGCATTCAATTTAAGGTTCAATTAGTTTAATTTAGGGTTCGGTTCGATCACGGGCATTCAATTTAGGGTTTAATTAGGGTTCAATTACATCAATTTAGGGTTCAATTAGGGGGTTCTATTGAATTAATTTAGGGTTCGGTTGATTTGGGGCATTCAATTTAGGGTTCAATTTAGGTTTCAGTTGGATTAGGGCATTCAATTTAGGGTTCAATTAGGGGTTAATTTAGGGTTCGATTCGATTAGGGCATTCAATTTAGGGTTCGATTCGATTAGGGCATTCAATTTTGGGGTTTAATTAGGGTTCAATTAGGGGGTTCTATTGATTCAATTTAGGGTTCGGTTGATTTAGGGCATTCAATTTAGGGTTCAATTAGGGGGGGTTCAATTATTTCAATTTAGGGTTCGGTTGGATCAGGGCATTCAATTAGGGGTTCAATTACAATTAATTGGTTCAATTAGGTTGAATCGGGGTTCATTACAATTAATTGGTTAAGTTAGGGTTAATCAGGTTTAATTGGGGTTAATTCGTTCAAGTATGGTTACGCGGGGTTAGTTACTGTTAATTGGTTAGTTTAGGCTGAATCGGGATTCATTACAATTAATTGGTTCAGTTAGGCTTAATAAGGTTTAATTGGAGTTAATTCGTTCAATTAGGGTTACGCGGGGTTAATTACTGTTAATTGGTTAGATTATGGATAATTACGGTTTGATTAGGAATAATTGGGAACAAATTAAGGATAGTTAGGGTTTATTCGGGCTAATTATGCTTTAATTAGGGTTTAGGGTTTAAGGTTAACCGGTACAAATAGGTTTAATTGGAGCTAATTACGGTTAATTGGTTCAATTAGGGCTAATCAGGGCTAATTAGGGTTTATTGGTTCAATTAGGGTAAATAGGGATTAATTAGGGCTAATTGGTTAGATTAGGTTGAATCGGGGTTCATTACATTTAATTGGTTCAGTTAGGGTTAATCAGGTTTAATTGGGGTTAATTCGTTCAATTAGTGTTACGCGGGGTTAATTACTGTTAATTGGTTAGATTAGGGATAATTATGGTTAATTTGGTTCAATTAGGGTTACTTAGGAACAAATTAGGGATAATTAGGGTTTAATCATTACAATTACATTACAACAAATTAAATACAATACAATACACTACAAAAAATTAAATTTAATTACATTACAACAAATTAAATTCAATTACATTATAGCAAATCAAATACAATTACATTACAATAGATTAAATACAATTACATTATAACAATAGATTTAATGCGATAAATAATTTCTAGCATACAATTACATTATAACAACAGATTAATTTCTAGCATACAATTACATTATAACAACAGATTAATTCAATATGATAAATAATTTCTATCCGAAAAAAAAAGTGAGTTCAGACAGTGGTGATGCGACGCGGATGACGACAGTGGCGCACGGAAGGCAGCGGCAGAGGGTGGTGGTGCGACGGAGGGGGAGGAATTGTGGCGATGGTGGTGCGACTGTGAGGTGGCTGTAGCAGTAGTGGGGTAGCTGCGGGGCGACGAGGTGGCAATGGGGACGGCAGATCTGAGGGGAGAGGGAAGGGCGGTGTGGTGGTGGTAGGGGGGGCCTGTCACCGGCGTGGGGGGCTGGTGGGAAGGGACGGAGGCGGGGGCCTGTCATCGGCGTGGGGGGCTGGTAGGGAGGAAAGACGGGGAGAGAGAGAGAGAGAGAGAAATCTGGGTATTTAAGAACACATTTAGCGACGGACATGTCTCGTCACTAAAGATCCGTCGGTAAAACCATTTAGCGACGGTTTATACCGTCGTTAAAAGACCGTCGTTAAACATCCGTCGGGAATGGTTTTACCGACGGATTAATCCGTCGGTAAAATATTTTTTTGGACAATGTTTTTACTCACGGAAATTCCGTCGCTGAAAACACCTTTAGCGACGGAACGACTTCCGTCGCTAAAAGTCCGTCGCTAACACCCTTTTTTCTTGTAGTGTTAGGGTTAATCAGTGTTAATTAGGGCTGATTACGCTAATCGGGGCTAATTAGGCTTTCATTAGGATTTATCAAAGTTAATTAGAGCTAATAACCGTAAATTAAGTTTTAATTAATTAAAATTAATCAGAGTTAATCAGACCTAATCAGGGCTAATTTGAGTTATTTGGTTTAATTAGAGTTAATAACCATCAGTTAGGCTTTAATTAGGAGTTAATTAGGATTATT
This sequence comes from Escallonia herrerae, assembly GCA_033070095.1. Lineage (NCBI taxonomy): Eukaryota > Viridiplantae > Streptophyta > Magnoliopsida > Escalloniales > Escalloniaceae > Escallonia > Escallonia herrerae. The sequence continues at coordinate 73,038 of JAVXUP010000635.1, read as the reverse complement.
CAGTGTTGATTAGGGCTAATTATGATTAATCAGTGTTTAAGGCTAATTAGAGTTAATCCGTGTTAATTATAGCTAATTAGGGCTGATTAGGCTAATCCGTGTTGATTAGTGTTAATTAAGGCTGATTAGGGTTAATCAGTGTTAATTTGGGCTGATTAGGCTAATCAGGGCTAATTCTAGCTATTTGGGCTAATTTATAGTTAATTGGTATAATTAGAGTTAATAACCGTCAATTAGGCTTTAATTAAGGGTTAATTAGGATTAATTAGTGTTGATTATGGCTAATTAGGATTAGTCAGTATTGATTAGGGATAATTATGGCTAATTAAGGCCCTACAAGCTAAAATCTACAGATCGAACAAGCATATGAGCTGAAATCTACATGACAGGTTCCGTATCTCCCATTGGTAATTAATAGCTTCAACGATATCTTCAAACATGGGACTAGCGTATTCTATTTATGCATCACTGTTCCTCAGATACTTGATGACCATGCTTAGCCATCAAAATTTTCTTACCCTAATAAGGTTGCTAAAACTGAGAAGTGAGAACCAATAACTAGCCACACATCAAAAGACAAGATCAAATTTCAAAGAGAAAATTAGGAAAAAGTGGGTTTGGGGGTTAAGTTTTTGTAGAAAGTGGGATATATTTCAAAATTTGTGAAAAAGTGAGTTTTTTTTTTTTGAAAATTTCTGAACAATGGGGGGAAGCTTAAAGAAAAATGGGTTTTTTTAAAACTTAAGCTTTTGACTAACCAAACTACCCCTCCTCATCTTCTCTTTCAAATCAGCTTTCCCTCTAAACTACATGTCCCTCACTCCCCCTCCTCTCCCCTGCCCACGCCTCAGCCGACCCCCACCCACCCACCTATTATAATTTTCAATATAAAAAATTCCAAACACGTTAATCTCCTTCATGAACAACAACTTCCATGCAAATGCTTTAGCCCCCTTTCTTCATGCAAGTGTGCCAGTGGTACTCGTCAAAGCAGGATTATTTCTTCTTTGCTTATAGAACAATGAAAAACTAAATACAAGTTTTAAATATCAAAATCTAATTAAAAAAAAAAGATAGGTTGGAACTGATCCAAACTCGCTTGTATGTACCAACCAGTTATATCCTTTGAATTTATGACATAGTTGTATAATAACCATCGGAAGTGGTGACTAACGTTACTAGCATAATGGAAATAAAGATATTGGCGATTGGGATTGATTTTTTTGGATAAAATTGAGGATAATCTGAGGGAATTTGCGGAGGTTAAAAAGGACGGTGGAGATTAAGGGAGGATGAGAGTGGGCGCTGTTGATGACCAAGCAAGTGGAAACACAGTGACAGCCTCCAAAATTCACACGGCATTATCGACTACACACCCAATTGACGACACACGCACACAATTCACAGGAAACGAGATCATCAGACATAAACCTACGTGCAAAAATGTGGTATCAAGTTTGTTTTCAAAGTTTTGTATTTGTCCCTTCATATTAATATTCAGTTACTCTGCAAAAAAGTAAGTATTTTGGTTCTAACACCACACAAGTCGTTGTGTGCAGAAACCGAAGTTTTTTTTATGCAAAAGTGCATATCGGAATCTGCCAACACCCCAGTATTTTTATGCAGAAATTACGGGGGGCACAAGCGCTGCTTTTGGCTTTGGTGGGACTCCTAAAAAAAGAAGACCTTGCGGGAACTACACCTTCCCTTGCTACGGGGGCTGGGATTGAAGAAACGAATGCGGTTTAGCCGTTTTGTAATGAAAAGCACTGCAAATGGGGCTGCACTTCTCCCTCAACATCTTAAGAGGATTCAATACAAACAAGAAATAAGCTATCCACGCATTCATTGCTAAAACACCTCTTCAATTACCCCATGAACAAGATCTAACTCATTGCTGCAGCTAGTACTAAAAAAAATCGAGTGAAACATATAAGAATTATTGGTATAGAAATTCAAAAAGGTATTCTAATTTTATTAACAAAAAGTTTATTACCTAACCACATAAGCAGTAGAAATATTGTAGAACTCACTTTTTGATAAAATGCACCATAACGGAGAGGTGACAAAACGATATGCTTTGAGTTCCCATCAAAACGGAGCATACTGACGACCCTCAATAATCCCAGCCATGTAAGGGCAATGTGTGTGTGTGGTTCCCGCAAGGTCATCCCACGTATGTAGTGGTCCCAGAAAAAAGCAGGCGCCCTTGCGCCCCGTATTTCTGCATAAAATGACTTGGGCATCAGCATAATTGGACATGCAATTTTGCAGAAACTGACTTGTGTGTTCCACAAAAAATGACTGGCGTCACCACAAACCGTTTGCACATCGCCTCCGCTGTTGTTCATGGGACCCCATTATTCCTACAAGCTACGACATCTAGTTCCTGCAAGATTTCCCTGTCTTGGAGCTTGCCTAACATTGCACAAAGGGAAAGCATGTCATTTTTTTGGGTTACCGCAGCCAGGGGGTGGGGGGTTGCAGCTATGTTGTGGCTTGGGTGGGAAACAGGAATGTGTTGCAGCTGTGGTGCAGTGGGTGGATTGGAGGGAAAATAGAAAAGAGGGGGTGGGGGTGGGGATGGGGGGTTACCACATAGCCAGGGGGTTGGGGTGGTGGGGGTGGGAAGATTTTTGGAGGGAATTGTGGGATTGGGATTGGGGGAGAAGTCTTGCTGGGTACATTTCAGTCAAAGCTGAGGGGCATTCTCACGCAGCTATCTTTCTTTACTACCCGCTCATTTGTTGTAAATCACGGCAGTCACAACCTCCAAAAATCTAACCCTTTAACAGCCCTCTTAAACTAAGCAATACCCATTTATACACCGACCGAATTACACACATATACGTACACATGAAGCATGAATCTCTAAAAGCAAGCTTACTGGAAATACTTCGCCAGAAAAATTCCCTCGATATCTTCTCTTTTCTCCCTCGGTCTCTCTCTCTCTCACTGTGCAGCAATAGGGTATCAAACGAAAAACCAAAGACGGCTGCCCTATAGCATATGTAGGTTTATATATGAAACTCTAATTGGAAAATCACAAAAATTTCCACTCTTTCATTAATCACTCAAATTTTTAACCGAAACTTTTATTATTGCAAAATGGTTCAAAATAAACATTTACGATAACTTATGAGCTAGAAGAATTATTAACGGGGTCTTACGCCATCCCGTTTCACAAATCGTCGTTAATGATGCACATCGATACAAAGAAAAATTTAATTGTCGCAAAAAAAAAATACACGCCATTGCTAAGTTCCCATCGAACCACTCCGCATCGGACTCCTTACGGCCTCAACAATTATTGCGTAGCCAGGCCGATACCCTAGTCTTTTTATGCAGAAATTACTAGGGGGCACAAGCGCTGCTTTTGTTTCAGTGAGACTCCTAAAAAAAAGAACTTTACATGCAAATACACTTTCCCTTGCTAAGGGCAATCGAATCTTCTCAGAAATATTTTATCAAATAGTTGACGCCCACTCTCACCCTCCCTTAATATCCACCCCCCCCCCCTCTTGACCTCCGCAAATCCCCTCACATAATCCTCAATTCTATCCAACCAATCAATTCCAATCGCCAATATATTTATTTCCACTATGCTAGTAACGTTAGTCACTACTTCCGATTGGTTATTATACAACTATGTAATAAATTCAAAAGATATAACTTATAGGTACATACAAGCGAGTTTGGATCAGTTCCAACCTATCTTTTTTTTTTAATTAGACGTTGATATTTAAAACTTGATATTTAGTTTTTCATTTGTCTAAAAACAAAGAAGGAATAATCCTGCTTTGACGAATAATACTGGCACACTTGCATGAAGAAAGGGGGCTAAAGCATTTGCATGGAAGTTGGTGTTCATGAAGGAGATTATCGTGTTTGGAATTTTTTATATTGAAAATTGTAATAGGGGTGGGTGGGGGTGGGCTGAGGCGTGGGCAGGGGAGAGGAGGGGGGTGAGCGACATGTAGTTTGGAGGGAAAGCTGATTTGGATTGGAAGAGAAGATGAGGAGGGATAGTTTGGGTAGTCAAAAGTTTAAGATTCAAAAAAACCCATTTTTCTTTAAGCTTTCCCATTGTTCAAAAATTTTCAAAAAAAAACTCACTTTTTCACAAGTTTTGAAATATATCCCACTTTCTACAAAAACTTAACCCCAAACCCCACTTTTTCCTAATTTTCCCAATTCCAAACTAGGAGTCTAGCCACAATCAGTAAGCCTAATTCACTGTCAACAAGTTTAATACTCACACAAACCGACCATATTGAGGTGAATATTAGGTTTAAACAGCACTAAAATCTTGTTTGGCATTCACTGAACTAATCCTCAAAACAGCATGTTACTTCATCAACATTAGGCCATTTATATAGTTTCTTCAACAATTATTAAATGCCCTCTCATTTCGTATCAAAGGACTAAAAATCACTTAAAAAAGACTGAATGAAGAGAGCTTAAGCCAATTAAGTTCGCACTTTCAGAATAGGCAAGTTCCCGGAGGTATCTAACAACAAATGCATAACAATAAAAAAGTGAAGACTTAGAAGCAATTTATGCGTAGTTGAATCACTTCAGCCAGAAATTGCGTCTTCATCTTGTGCACCACTAAGAAAATTCAGGGGTGGTCAAGCAGATCGAGTCATGCATAATTGGGATTTTTGACTTTTTGTGGCTTGACTAGGGCAAAATTGACAATGCTTTTGTATCAAAAAGATGAATTGCTGCTTGCGACCATAAGGGCGTGGGTTGAAGATTGAAACTCAACAAATGCGTGAATGTAGCCTCTCCGGGGACTTGCCAATTATTACCTAACCCCTCAATCCCCCTGCCATAACACCATTTTTGTTCTTTTTATCCCCGTAATAGCCTCTAAAATACTAACCAAAAAAAATACTCTAACCTAACCCGTAAGTATTTTACATAACCCCTTATTTTCATCATCTTCCCCACCCTCATTCTCTGCATTTCTTTTACACACACACACACACAAAGAGACCACCACACCACCCACAGCAAAACCTCCATGCCCCTCACTCCCTACGAACCTAAAAAAACCCCTCCCAACCCTCAAAACCCCACTCTTTCACAACCTACACCCACACAGCACCATAGCAATTTGCAATCTGCACCACCTTACACAACCCCCCTCCACGACCCTGTGCAACCCAGCACCTCGATAGCTGAGCTGTGGAGGTGATACTACTACCTTCCATAGCTACTACTACCTATGTTATTGTCTACTACAAGCCTATAATAGAAATGGCCTAATCAAGTATCATTATCCAGCACTGAAATACAGAAAAGAATGACATTTATCATCTTGGTGTAATTCTACTTGAAGTTATCATTGGCAAACCAATTTGATGCTTCTTTATGCACATTCACAAATTTGATGCTTATTAAAATTGTCTCATCCTTTCTTTTCTTAAGAAATTATTCAATTACATCCAAGCGTAATCAGATAAGAAACTAACATATCGATTAAGTACTATTGTATTAACGAAAGATACCTACCACAGAATGCCAAAATTAAGTACCAAGAGACTGAAATTGGAACAACTACAGGGTACAACTACAGGAAACCCTAATTGCAAAAAAAAAATGAAGCATCAGAAAACCCTAATTGCCTAGTAAAAGACACTCAGTCGCCATAGAGAAGAGTAAACCCTAATTGTAACAAAAAAAAAGAAGCATAAGAAAATGTCAATTACAGCAAACCTCTGTTACATGGATTGGAACAAAAAAGCGAAATGTTTATGTAATATCCCTAAAATTTCTTTTTTTTTCCGTGTGTGAAATTTTTATTTTTAGTAAATAAGCTTGTGGTCTTTTTGAGAATATTGAGAAAGTGATTTTTATCATTTCTGAAATTTTCAGTCGAATGGAAGTGGTTTCAGTCGACTCAAAACTCTTTGATGTTAAAGTTGTGAAGTTTCTGAAGGATTCAATCGACTAAAATAGTTTTTAGTTGACTAAAAAGTTGTTAGTCGAATGAAAAGTGTTCGATATTTTGATAAGGAAGTTTTTTAAGTTTTTAGTCGAATTAAAAAGTTTTTAGTCGACTAAAAGAGTTTTCAGTAGACTAAAAGTGTTTCGGTAGACTAAAAAGTATTTAAATTGTGTAAAAATTAATTTCTGAAGGTTTTAGTCGAATTAAAGAGTTTTTAGTCGACTTAAAAAAAATAAAAAAATCGCCTAAAAAGTTTTTAGTCGACTCAAAGTGTTTTCATTCGACTTAAATGTTTTTAGTCGAATGCAAACTTAATCTTTTTTGTCCCTCCATATAAATAGTGTCTTATTTCATTCTATTGCTTTTCCGGGGTTTCTCTGTTTCTTCCTTCTTTGCACGTGAAAGAGAGAGAGAGAGAGAGGGAGAAAAGGCTTTGGACGTTTGGAAGTTCTAAGGTGAGGCTTAAGGATTTGCTTTTCTCAAAGGCTTGGCTAAGGTAAGGGTTATTTTCGAAATTCAATTCAGCGATGGACCGATCGCTCTTGTAAGTCCTTAGTTTCTTTTTGAAATCTAATTTTTTTTTAATTGAGTTAAGTGATTCTTCTTCTCCTCTTTGTTTTGAGCTTTACTATGAATAACTTGTTCAAAATGCTATGACTTGTGAAATTCAATTTCTGTCGAAATTGTCTGATCTTAGAATTGATGATGTTGATATCGTTCGTTTTAGAGATTATCATTATTTCATATACTCCGTATATTGTTTGACATGTTCGGTATTTGATTTTGTTAAATTGAATTCTTTATTTTGATAACTCTATGAGCCATGTCACAGTGTATGTGACTTATGTTTGACTTACCCACGTGGATTGAAACGTGGACTAGCTCAGGGGAGTTGAGCTAGAGATCGCGATCTTACTTTCTGAACCGGCCTCATATGTCAGTGATGACGTATGTGACCACTTTCTGAATGACTTTCTAGTGTCTATTTCTTCATTCAGATATGTTTTGACATTCGAGATCTGGTTTGATTGTTCGTACTGTTGAGACTCTTTGTGCTTCCGAAATTTTCGTTTCTCTGATATTTTCGTTTCCGTTTCATTGGTCCTTTGAGCGACCTTACTGGGCATTTGGCTCATCCCCTTATTGATGTTCCTTTTAGGAGACCAGTAGGTGGGACCTTAGATTGGAGGGCTAGTTGAGCAATCAAGAGTTAGCTGTTTTGTCTCAGATATTAGTTCTGATGCTACTTGGGTAAATTTTTGAAAACTCCATGTCAGAGAACATGACTTGTATAAAAGCTTTGGGGTCATTTTGTTAGACATTAATGTATTTTGGGAATTATTAGAATATGCTCTAATTTACCATTTTCGAGTTCTTATGATAATTATAAGATTTTATCTGATCTCTGTGTATTTGGCATTAACGCTCCGTAAATAAATCCGGGGTGTTACAGTTTAAACCTAAAGTTGCAATCAAAACCTGAAGAGTTAAATTGAATGTATATTTTGTACATGAGCTAATTGTAGCGAACTTACCGGATTGAAGTAACGAGTGTGAGTAGACGTCGGCGACGGGGGTGGGCGGCATAGGTAATAGGGTTGCCGAGCTGGGCTTGCCTGTGGGGAAGGTTTCGCGGTGAAGTGGTTGCAGACAGTTTATCGAGGGAGAAGATATATATATATATATATATATTTCGCGGTGAAGTGGTTGCAGACAGTTTATCGAGGGAGAAGATATATATATATATATATATATATATATATATATATATATATATATATATATATATATATATATTGTTTGCCCCCTATTCCGGTAGTACCCCAGGGCCCGCTAAGGGATCCACTTTGCTCAACACATCACCCAGTCAACGGTCAGTTATTCAACGCCATCACCCGGTCAAAGCGCATCTTATTTCTAGCATTCACAGGCATCACCAATGCAGCGACGTCAACACAGTCAAAACACTTGGAAAAAGGACTCTCCCCCCTGAAGGGGGTCGGCCACCCTCTATCAAAGGGGTCGGCCACCCCTTCTTGTAGGGGGTCGACCACCTCTTATTAAAGGGGGTCGGCCACCTCTTATTAAAGGGGGTCGGCCACCAATTCACTAAGGGGTTGGCCACCTCTTCTTGAAGGGGGTCGGCCACCCTGGTCAGCCACTTCTTCTTGAATGGGGTCGGCCACCCATTCTTAAGGGGGGTTGGCCACCCCTTCTTAAAGGGGGTCGGCCACCCCTTTCTCCAAAGGAGTCGGCCACCCCTTCTTGAGGGGGGGTCAGCCACCCCTTATTAAAGGGGACGGCCATCCCTCTTTCAAAGGGGGTCGGCCACCCCTTCTTGAAGGGGGTCGCCACCCTTTTGTCCTGCAGGGGTCACTCCTAAACCCCGCCATCATTCATCGCGCTCTCTATAATGCTCGCTCAACACCAATTGTCTCGCAACCTTCGTCGCTGCACCCATGCGCCACTTCCATAACTTGTGCCCCGACACCAAGTATTGTTCCGCGATGTTCGTCACTGCGCCCTTGCGCCATTCTCATGATACGTGCCCCAGGCACCAAGTACTGTTCCGCAACGTTCGTCGCTGCGCTCTTGCACCATTCTCATGATACGTGCCCCAGGAACCAAGTACTGTTCCGCAACGTTCGTCGCTGCGCTCTTGCACCATTCTCATGATGCGTTCCCTCGGCACCAAGTACTGTTCCGCAACGTTCGTCGCTGCGCCCTTACGCCATTCTCATGATGCGTGCCCCCGGCACCAAGTACTGTTCCGTGACGTTCGTCGCTGCGCCCTTGCGCCATTCTCATGATGCGTGCCACCGGCACCAAGTATTGTCTCGCGACCTTCGTCGCCGCGCCCACGCGCCACTTCCATAATATGTGCCCCGACACCAAGTATTGCTCCACGATGTTCGTTGCCTCACCAAAGCCCCATCGTCATGATACGTGCCCCCGGCACCAAGTATCGTTTCTGTGATGGTCGTCACCGCGCCCAAGCGCCACAATCAATGCCTCGTGATGTAGGCACCGCGCCCGAGCGTCACAATCATGTTACAGGCCTCTGAGCATCACACTTATTCACCACACCATGCGCCCCTACCATGGACTGGAACATGCTTCGACCCACTCTCCGAAGTGTGCAGTATTCCGAGGGCTCCGCTCGTAGTGCTCCGGCACAAGGACCCCTTACTTTGGGATGGGATTAACGCCATTTTCGGCTCAATCAAACTACGGGATGAGCTTAACGACATCGCCGGCTCAATCAAAGTGTGGGATGGGCTTAAGGCCCTCGCCGACTCAATCAAACTGCGGGATGGGCTTAACGCCATCGCTGGCTCAATCAAACTGCGGGATGGGCTGAACGCCATCGTCGGCCTAATCAAACTGCGGGATAGACTCACAACCTAAATGCCATCGCCGGCTCAATCAAACTAGGGGATGGGCTCACAACCTTAAAGCCATCGCCGGCTTAATCAAACCGCGGGATGGGCTCACAACCTTAAAGCCATCACCGGCTCAATCAAACTACGGGATGGGCTTAGCGCCATTGCTCGCTCAATCAAATTGCGGGATAGGCTTAATGCCATCGCTGACTCAATCAAACTGTGAGATGAGCTTAACGCCATCGCCGGCTCAATCAAACTACGGGATGGGCTTAAGGCCATCGCTGGCTCAATCAAAATGCGGGATGGGCTTAACGCCATCATCGGCTCAATCAAACTATGGGATGGGCTTAATGCCATCGTCGGCTCAATCAAACTGTGGGATGGGCTTAACCCCATTGCCGGCTCAATCAAACTGCGAGATGGGCTTAGAGCCATCACCGACACAATCACCGAGGGCTCCGGCCCTCACAGCGGGATGGGCTCACAACATTGAAGCCATCGCCGGTACAACCTTAAAGCCATCAGCATCACACTCCCAGGGGGCTTCGACACGAAGACTTCCCCGTAACAGACTCTAAGCACTGAGCGGCGACCTTGCCTACTAATGTTACTGTTGATCGTCGACACCACCAGGGCAATGACCCCCGGGTCACTCCGGGATGGGAGCAGGTCCTCGGAAGGCATCGCGCCTTATCCACCTAGCAGTTGGCTACAAGGGTAACCCTCAACGCTGTCAGGTTCTCTGCGCATCTCTTGACACACCTCGTGGGATTCAGTAAGGGCTTGGACTGGTGGCTGGGGCAACGGGCTATTCTAACCATGCTACCACGGCATGATCAGTCTCCTCAGACAGGTAGAGAGATGTTACAAGAGAAGGGCAGCACAAACTTGGGGACCGACAGTCTAATGGAGAGTTAGTACTTTGGACCCCCTAGCGATGTGTCGCTCCCAGGGGACAACACATGTCAACTTATGACACGTTCACATTTTTGCCTATAAATAGTAAACTTTGGAGCTTATTCACGATTCTTTTTCTCATTTGGCATTTTCACTCTCTCTCTAAAAAAGCCGTTCTCTCTGGAATTCTAGTGAGAAACACATTTGGACTTCTGTCACTGGACCCTCGACGCTACACCCTTGACACGGACCATTGACCGCCGGCGCTGTTCGTCATCGCCCTACCTGCGTGGCTCTGCCAGCCCTCACGACTTATCTGGGAAGCCTTGCTCTCAGCCCTTACTCCATCCTTGCTGTCTCCCACTTTGCCTACCTGGAAGCTGGCTCAGATTGCATCCTTTGTGGCACCTCTACGTAGCAGCGAATCCCTTTTCCTGGGCAACATATATATATACATACATATATATATATATATATATATATATATATACATACATATATATATATATATATATATATACATATATATATATATATATATATATATATATTAGGGCTGGGCAGATTTATATTTATTTTTTTCCTTTAGCAACCGATCAAGCGGTTTCTGAAGTTAGTGACTGCTGAACTGTGGCTAAAAGCAGTCGTTATAATTAGCGACCGCTTCATTGGTCACTAACTTTAGCGACTGCTTGATCGGTCGCTAAATCCAATCGCTAGAGTTGGAGCCATTTTTTTGGTTGACCAAGCCACATTTTTTTCTAGACTTAGTAATGCTCATTGGGCTATCGCTAAATTGTCATTTAGCGACTGCCTTTTTTGGCGGTCGCTAAAGGCCTCAATTTTATAGTGGAAATTTAGTCGGGCTGTTCATACCACCAAAGGTACAGTGGAGTATATCCATTCAGATCTTTGGGATCCTTTCACAATTCCTTCTAAGGGTTGTGGCCGATACATGTTGACCTTTATTGATGTCTTCTCAAGAAAGGTCTGGGTGTACATTTTGAAAAAGAAGAGTGATGTCTTTGTTCAGTAGAAGTAGTGTAAGATGATGATTGAAAAATAGACTGGCAAAGAAATTAAATGCTTGAGGACTGATAATAGCATGAAATTCTGTTTAATAAGTTCTGCAAGAATAAAGGCATAGTATCGAACTACTAGAAAAATTCCACAGCTAAATAAGATTACAGTACGGATCAATAGGACTCTCCTTGAGAAGGCTCGATGTATGCTTTCAAATGCTGGGTTATCGAAGGAATTTTGGGCAGAAGCTGTTAACACAGCTGCATATTTGATAAATAGGTCTCCATCGACTACAATTGATTCCATGACTCGTGAAGAAGTTTGGTCTGGAAACATGCTAATTATGAAAATTTGAGAATATTTGGTTGTCCTACTTATGCTTATGTTAATGATGGTAAACTTGAGCCGGGAGCAAAGAAGTGCATCTTCTTAGGCTATGCAAGTGGGGTAAAAGGGTTCGGTTATTGTGTTCCAATTCTAGGTCATCCAGGTTCATAATTAGCAGATATGTGACCTTTGATAAGTCTTTGATGCTTTTGAAGAAGGAGGAGTTGATTGATTGAGGGAAAGACCACGGTGCCAGGGAAAAGGCAGGGCTGGAGGCCGAGCTCTAGATTCTTTGACTAAAATTCTTACAGATGAGGAAGATGATTCTCATTCTACCAAGGAGAATGAAAAACCTCTTGAACAGTAGTATAGTATTGTGAGAAACAGGTTGAGAAGAGAAATTCGACCTCCTTGGAAGTAAGGATATGCGGATATGGTTGCTTATGCTCTTAATGTGGCAGAAGAACACGAAATCAGCATAGAGGACAGTTACTATGAGTGAGGAAATGAAATCTCTTTACAAGAATCAAACGAGGGAATTGGTGAAATCGCCAATGGGCAGAAGATTGTTGGTTGTAAATGGGTCTATAAGAAGAAGGAAGGAATTCATGGAACGGAAGATGCAAGGTATAAAGCACGATTAGTAGCCAAGGGTTTTACTCAGAGATAGAAGGTATTGATTAGAATGAAAAAATTTTCCCTGTAGTAAAACATACTCTGATGAGAGTTTTGCTTGCTATGGTTGCTCTATATGACTTGGAGTTAGAATAGATGGACGTCAAGATACTTTTCTACACGCTGAGTTGGAAGAACATATATTCATGTGTCAGCCAAAGGAATACGTGATCCAAGATAAGGATGATCATATTTGATTGCTAAAGAAATCCTTGTATGGATTAAAACAAATCCTAAGGCAGTGGTATAAGCGGTTTAACACTTTCATGGTAGAGAAAGGTTATATGAAGAATGCCTACGACAGTTGTGTGTATATATCACCAGAGGCTCGCAGATGGTCCTCATATATACTTGTTGTTGTATGTTGATGACATGTTGATTGCTGCAAAATTGATGTCAAATGTCAATGATTTGAAAGACCAATTGAAAAGGGAATTTGAGACGAAAGACTTGGGTGCAACAAAGAGGATATTAGGGATGGAGATTCCGAGGGATCGACCTGTAGGAATTTTGTACGTGTCCGAGAAAAAGTACATTGAGCGAGTACTGCAGCGCTTTGGTATGTAAAACTCGAAACCTGTGACTACTCCTTTGGGAGCACACTTCAAGCTTTCAGCAGCTGATTCCCCACAGGCCCAGGAGAATGTGGAGCACATGGCGTGTGTTCCATATGCTAGTGCAGTGGGCAGTCTCATGTATGCTATGATTTGTATAAGACCGAATATTTCTCATGCAGTTAGTGTGGTTAGCAGGAACATGGGTAATCCTAGAAAAGCTCATTGGCAGCCAATGAAATGGATACTTAGATACCTGAGAGGTACTGATACTGGTTTAGTCTACCATCGGAGCAATGATGTGAATGGTAGAGTTGTTAGATATGTGGATTTAGACTACATTGGAGATTTGGATAGGAGGAGATCTTTGACAGGATATATCTTCACTTTTTCGAGCTGTGTGATCAGTTGGAAGGCTACTCTTCAGAGTATTGTTGCCTTGTCTACTGTAGAAGCTGAGTACAAAGCGGCGACCGAAGGAGTGAAAGAAGCTATTTGGTTGAAGGGCTTAATTGGTGATTTGGGGTTGAAGCAGTAGTCTAGCACTGTTTACTGCGACAGCCAAAAAGCCATACATCTGACCAAAAATCATATGTTCCATGAGCGAACCGAACACATTGATGTCAGATTTTTTATTTTTATTTGGGATGTGGTTTCTTAGGGTACTGTTATGGTAGAGAAGATTCCCACAGATTAAAATTCAACGGACATGATGACAAAGCATATTCTAGAGATCAAGGTTAAGCACTACTTAGATTTGATCGGTATTAGAGGCATATAACGTGCAGCCCCAGGGGGCTGGTGTTGTAGCAGCAGATGATATTTTTAGGTTGTTTGTGGCTTATTTTATCCAAGCCAAGGTGGAAATTTGTGATAATGTGTCTTGGATAAAAAATCCGGAATGTGTGGGTGTCCCACATTGGTTATTCAGAGAAGGTTGCGACTTGGCCCGAAGTATATTAGTGGTCTTGTCCCACATTGATTATTTAGAGAAAATCATTACTTATCTCTAAGTATATATATATATATATATATATATATATATATATGTGTGTGTGTGTGTGTGTGTGTGTGTGTGTGTGTGTGTGTGTGTTGTCTTTTATTGTGTTTTAAGTACAAGAAAGAAGAGTCATTCTTTGAGAGGGTTTGTCGAGAGATACAAAGATCTGTAATCTCCATAGTCAGACATAATGAAATCGCTTCTACCACGGTGGAGTAGGTTTTCGTTGAAATACGTAAATCTTGTCTGGTGTGTCTCTATTTTATGTTATTATTTTTTATTCTCTTTTTTATTGCTTGGTTCAAAATCTAGTATATTCTTTAACATAACCCAAGCTTAAGTAGCATATTCTCTTTAGGAAGGCGTTGTTTGCATTCACCTCTTATGTTGTCGAACTCCATTGGTACTTTCCGTAATACATTATAGTGTGTTTGAAACCATAAAAAAAAGTCATAGCGTATTTGGATGAGTTATTTCAACTTAAGATTTTAAATGGTTAGATTTAAATTACTGTGAAAGAAATCGACCTTTCTTGTAACTAAAAAAAATAGAATTTGTGAAGTTATAAAAGCGATCTCCCCTGTTGAAACAATCACTATATACTAGTTTTTTGTCAAATCCACAAGATAACTACCTGTCACAATTTAAGCCTTATTTTCAGGCTCTGTTTTCCAACCGTTGATCACTCTCTCTCCCTTTCTTTTCTAATTCTAGCCATCTCCTTTTATCTTCTCTTTCACAAACTTATGCATAATTATTTATTTTATAACTGATTAATTTATTAAATATTATTTGCGCCCTAAAAAATTGATCTTATTTTCTTTTTGGACTGTCCCAAAATTGATTACTTTCCATATTAAGAAAGATTTCGTAAATGTTTTTACATGTTTACTTTTTTTATACTTTTTGTACTCTATTTCTCTTTCTAGATTTAATCCTTTCGTAAGTGTTTGTACAAGTTTACCCTTTTTATACTATTTTTTAACTCTATTTCTTTCTCCATATTTAATCCTCCACTCACCAATTTTCTCTCTCCTAGCCAACTTTCTTCCTGTCTCTCACTTGGGTAAAATGAGAAACTCATTCCATGTGACTCATGTCTTAAATAAGTATGCAAGTCAAACCTAATCGAACAGTTCAGGACAAAGGGAGTATCCATTTGCAAAAATTGCCAATCGTTAAACTTTGCAAATACTTGAGACTTAAAAATGCAACAGTTTAATTCTGAAATTCCTAGTAATTGTAAAATACTTCATCCAAACACACTTTGAAAGTATATGTAAAAGTAGAGGATTGGTTAGGAGATTTGTTAATGGTAGGAAGGGGGGGGATTGTTTATTGGGGGGTGGCGGGGCGTAGGGTTGGCAATTGGTTAGGACGATGAGTCAAGGCTGTGGCTATGGTGGCGACGTTGTGGTGGTGGTTGATCAATTGGGGTGTGATGATCAGTGATGGTGAGCTGAGGTGGCGGTATTCGATTATGGTAATGGCAACGTGGCTATTGGTAATGGATTGCTTTTGGGAGTTTGTTTGATTGTTGGGGTGGGGGGTGGGGGGAGGGGGATTTAGCGGGTGAGCTGGGAAGTTGTGCTAGAGTTGCGGTGACCATTGACTGTCGTAGTAGAAGAAGAAGAAGAAGAAGGGGGTAAGAAGAGAAATAAGAGAATGAAGAAAACAAAAATCATTACATTTCCTGCCAACCACGTGTTCCACGGACTGTTGAAGGGAATGTAGTAGTCCTGCTAGTACTCCGTATTATTTTTGCACTAAAGGGAGGGGCATGGATACTTTGATAATAGAGATATACTGCCCGTTGCAGTAGTGGTTTGGCAAGACTTTCACACACACACACACACATCTGAAGGATCACGGCTAAAGAAATTGCATTTGATTTAATGTTACATGGGGATCAACAACACTAAAAGTAAAAACAATCACCAATGAAAGCATAGATAATGGAAGCAGCTATATCATAGATAACTGAGCCACTCGAATTATCATTTTGATTTCTCTCTGACATCACTTGAGACCGAAATTGAAGTGTTGAAAAAGTTAAGCACTGAATTTGTAAAATTAATGAGTTAAAGCGACCGAATATTTACTGAAAAATAAGTTAATCAGTTTGGTAAACCAAAAGTAGATGTCAGAAAATTATTTATTTTCAAATTTATCAATTTTATCAAAATTATGCATTTATTTATGTACTTTACAACTTTTTGAGGAGGGCTAAAATCATGTTGGTGGTGGTGATGGCAGTGACGACGGAGGGTAGTGGTGGTGGTGGTGGCGGAGGCGGCAGCAAAAAGGTGTCAATAGTGGCTGTAATGGAGCGTGAAGACGTGGTATTAGTAATTGTGATGATAGCGATAAACGGTAACAAGACGGTCAGTTGTTGTAGTGTGGTGGATCTTTAGATGATTAATGAAAATGAACGTTGTGACAACTACTACGGTATGGTGGAGGTAGCGGTGTCCTTGTTGTGGTGGTGGTGATAGTGGCTAGGTCGTGGTAATTGTGATGATAGTAGCAAAAGGAAATCATGGTTATGGTGGAGGTAGTATTGCCAGCAAATTGATTGAGGCAGTATTGCAGCAAATTATTTGAGGCGGCATTGTGGTGATAATTATTTTTTTATGCAAAAATATGTTAAATAACTTTTAACCATCTCACTTAAAATTAAGTGATCAACATTAAGTAAGTTCACCCTAACTTAAAATTTTAGTCTATTTTTGGTAGGAATTAATTTTTTAAGTGATACAAGATTTAGAGTTATCAAACGCACTTAATTAAAAATTATTGAAAACTTCAAGTTTTAAGTACTTAATTGTGTTATGAAACACACCCTTAATCTCTTTTGACACACAATCTTACCCATTGCCAACCCCAGAAGCAAAACTAGAAACAAACAATGTAGTAGAGAATTAACCGGCGGAAAGTAATGAAGAAAATACATTTGCTATTGATTTCTAAAAAATATTTAAAAAGTTAGAAAAAATTAGTTGGATCAAAATACCCCCCCCCCCCAAACTAGCCGTTACATTGCTGTTGGGGGTGGGGGGGTAAAAGTTGAATTTAGAGAAATAATGGGGAATCTGGCCGCTGGGGGAAAGAGGGGGGGGGAATGTTTGAAAATTCGTGGGGCTAGCCCACATTAGGGCCGGAAGAAGGGCTAGAAAACCGGGCTGAAATCGGGCCAAAACTGGGCCAGTTTTGGGCCAAATTTGGTTGGGTCGGGCCAGCCCTAAAAATCGGGTTAGGGCCTTAAAACGGGCCAGTTTCAGGTCAACCCGTTTTTTAGGGCCTGACCCGGGCTTTTTAGGGCCTAGATAATTTTGGGAAATACTTAGGCCTGGCCCAAAGCGCTTACTTTCAGGGCCACTACTGTTCACCTACAGGGTCGGGCCAGCTCGGGCCACAAACGGACCAGGTCAGGCCAACCCGCGTGCCTCCCGACCCTTTTGAAAACTTTACATATTACCGGTCTACTTGGCATGTTCTCTGTACTCTTAACCCTAGAGGAAAGATTTACATTGCTACAAACCATGATCTCTGCTTTTGCAAAATTTCAGAAGTAACTGCTCCTTAAGTCCTCGTAAAGGTCAAGCAAAATATTTCTAAAGTAATAGAAAATTTAAAAAAAACAATTGGAGAAAATATGAAAAATACTTTTAGCGACGGATTTTTCTGCCGGTAATAACCCATCGGTAAAAGTCCGTAAAGACTAGCGACGGACAAATCTATCTGTAAAAGTGTCATTTAGTGACGGATTTCTTTCCGCCGCTAAAAGCTGGTCAGAAAAAACAGCTTTTCTTGTAGTGCTTATCAATCAAAAAATACAAGGCGAAAGCAATTTTTACTCTATATGAACAAAATTCAAAGGCAATGTTAGAGCTGAACATTCTCTCGATAAAGGTCTTTAGCGATGAACTTTTAGCGACGGACAAATCCGTCGGTGAAAGTGTCGTTTAGTGACGGATTTCATTCCGTTGCTATCAATCAAAAAACACAAGGCGAAAGCATTTTTTGCTCTTTATGAACAAAATTCTATGGCCGAGTTAGAGCTGAAAATTTGTTCGGACTCAGTTTACACACGTCATATTTGAGCTCACTCAACTTTGGTTATATTTTATTTTGTCAGCACAATCTCTGTTCGCTAAATCCGTCACTATGCTCGAGTCGAACCCGAGTGACGAGAAAGGAGAGTTCAACTTAGCACCATTATGCTAGGGTTTAGATCCTGTTTAGTTTATGGAAGACTAGCATAATAATAAATATAAGTTCTTTGTTTTCCCCCAAAAAGATATATTGAATGATTCTTACAAGTTACAACCACACATAATTGTATTGTACGTTAAGTACACCAGTGACAAACTTTCTCACGTGTACTTAACACATGATTACATATTAAGACCATTATTGGTCTTGTTCTTCTTTTTTTCCTTTTCCCTCGGCCACTTAAACGAATGATATTTCTTTCGTTATTTTAAACTTACTAACATAGGAGAACTTTATCTAATCAAATTTGTTGTAACCTACATATTTAAGGAACGAAACATTGCCGACTTGAAGTGAGAACTTTGTTATCCCCGTGATTTTTTTCGTGTTCATTGACGATATTCTTCAACGGATTTCTAATTTCTGATTATTGCGCCCATGGTGAATGTCTCCGGGATACCAAACTTATCACTATGCACCTAACTAGAAGAGCTAGGCTTGAGCTTGTTTCATGGTAGAATTGAGAATAAGATGAAAGAACTTTGATGGATTGACTGCGGTTTACAAAGAAAGAGAAATAGAGATTTGATTTGGAAATATGTTTCTAGATTAATGAAGGTTCTGACTTAGTTGATACAACAATGAGAGTAGCATACGACATAATAGATAGTGTAAAGATCTGGTTCACGGCCCCTTCAAGGGCGTTGCCTCCCTCAAAATGGCTAGTCAATAGGTACTAAGAGTCCATTGACAAGATTTTCTAAGGCCAAATTATTTTTCTCCTACTTTCGATGTGGACAATATCTAACTTAACCTTATGTGACGCTCAGCCTAGGACCTCCCTCAGTGCACAGTTGTTGTAGGATCTCTATCCGCCCTAGTACATAGCAAGTGTGGAATCACACAATCCACCCTCTTTGGTAACCAGCGCCCTCACCGGCATACTTCTAATACCCTTAGGGCCACATTATGGGTCAACGCTAGTACTCCCGGTTTCCACTCTGATAGTATATGTAATAATCAGGTCCACGACTCCACCATACGGTGTTGTCTCCCTTAAAGGGTTAACCAATGTGCTTAAGAGTTCATTGACAAGGTCTTAATAAGGCCAAACCCACTTTCAATGTTGGCCAAGATCTAACTTAACGTTATGCCACGTATAGCCAAGAACCTCACCAGTACACAGCCGATGTACGTGTGGGATCTCCATCCACCCCAAGAGACAACAAATAGGACACAACAAATGTGGGATGTCACGTGGATAGATTGTAAGATATCCCTAAATTAGTTTACTTTTTAGTTCAGGATTGTTTGGGCCTGGAGATAATGTTATCCTTCAAGTCATTTGCACTTTGTTTGGCTTTACGTACATTTAAATTGTTAAGAAAATAAATTTCATAGCAGACAACAAACACGAATGAATGAATGAACAATATCATGTTCAGGCCCAACTCATTTTCATTAATGTGTTCAAAATTCATATTCAGCTGATTTATTAATCTGGCTTAACAGATCATGTTTTCAGCTAACCGAATGACGAGCTCTCTTCTTTTGCAGCCTGCTTATGCTTCTTCTTATTCCTGCATTCTTTATTATTAGCTTGTGTTGTAGTCGGTGTTTTGCACGGAGGTGAATGGGAACTGCTCGCTCTGTCATTTAGTGGAGCTACTTCCTCGGTAAAGAATGGTATGCCACTCATGCCTTATAACATAGTACTGTAATAAACGTGTGGGGGCAAATGTTGCCCCTAGAATGGACACGAAAAGCGTAGGCATAACCTTACATATATGCCCCATCCAATATAAAGTCCAAGATGGTCATGCCATGCAACATTTGCTCAATTTTTTGGTCTTATAATCTTCTTTTGGTAAATAAGACCCGTTCATAAAACTGCGAATTAAAGAATAACTAGTAAAATCACTACAAGAAAAACGAATTTTAGCGACAGAACGATTTCCGTTGCAAAAATCCGTCGCTAATTGGGATTTTTGAATTTTTACCCTTTTTTTGAAAATTAATTTTGCAGAATAATTTTTTAATTATTTTTAGCGACATATATTTTATTGATGGGATCAATTATGTGGGTAAAAAGTTAATTTATTTGAAAATTTTTAATAACTTTTAGCGACGGATTTTTAACGACGGTCAAAACCCCTTGCGAAAAGTTAATTAATTTGACACAAACGCTAATTCTATTCTTTTCTCCTCGCCGCTGCACAATTCTCTCTCTCTCTCTCCCTCCCTACCCAGCCCGCGCTCCCCAACCCCATTCACACCACCACTACTACTGTAGCACCCCCATGCCACCCCCACCGCCATAGCCCTGTTGGTGCCACATCTAACAAGCCCCTGCTGGCGCAACAGCCACGCACCTTCGGCGCTACAGTCCCAGATGCCTCTAACCCGTCGATCTCCATTGCCACCCTTTCATGGGGGAACACAACCATTTAAGGCACTAGTTCATAATCAACTGTTATTTCTGTTTCCTTTCTAAAATTATTTCGAAGTTGTCAAAGTATGACAAAGCATAAATGACTAAAGGAAATAATTTCGAGAATTAGTTAAAATAGGGGCCATTAGATCATATATAAATCAACGCGCCATACGCGCTCGCTGCAAGGGTGGAAAGTGCTCCCACTAAAGCTCCACATATGCACATGCGCGGACGGGCATGTGCGGTGCACTGCATAATAGCATTCTCAATCTTCCCTTCAAAATATTTCAAAACAATTCAAATATATGTACCATGTGCTTGCTTGTAAGGAGAGAGAAAATTCATTTTCTCTTCAGTATGGGACAAAGAACAAGACATTTGGGTCTTGAACTTCACTTACAATACAAACACGTGACATAACAATCCATCATCAACAGCTGTGGCCCTGACTCATGACTGCACAGCCTGATGGGTGGCGGGTTGCTCTCATAGCCTATCTGGTGCTCTGGTGCACCTATACTTATACTGCCCGTGTATTTTGCAATGGTTCTTATGGTAGCTTGGACCCAGAATCATAGAAATATTATTTTGTAGGTGGAGGACCCCCGAATTTTCCTTTTACTGCTAAATGACATACCTTCTACCCCCTCTATTGAGACTTTGGTTCTTGACTGCAGGTGCTCCTTAGAAGCACGTGGCTTGTTCGAGTTTTTCATGTGTATAGAAATACTAACTTTTGCATGGACCTTGTGCATCTTGATGCTAATGGAAAGTCACACCACAATATGTAACTCAAATGAATGTTGAATAACACACTTCTTGTTTCCCAAAAAAAAAAAACTCTAATAAAAAATTGAAAAATCTTACTCAAACAAATACTGCACACGTCTCCCTTTATTATTTTTGTTCCCAATTCTATAGAAATTTTGATCTCGTCCTTATCTTGTAAACTTTGGGGTTAATTTTACGCTACATCCTGTACTTAGGGGTCAGTTGCACCCAGCACCCCAGGGTTTTAAAATTGGCACCCAACACCAAACAATTCAAAAATCTTGACTTCCATCACCAAATGACGGTCAAAATATATGTTGACCAAACACCTGTTAGTTTTTTAGGGGCAAAAAGGTCTTATCAACCAACCAAAGCTTACATGTCACCACAGTCAGCTTTACATGTCCCAATTGGCACTCCACGTCATTTCCCTCCAACGGCTCTCTCCTTCCACATAATATGGTTCAAACGGCTACCTGGGTGTATAGAAGCTCACGCAGATGAAAGTCACGTACACCCACACACATATAGACTCAGACCGTAGCTGCCATTAAAGGGAAGAAGAACTCAAGTTTAACGAGAAAAACACGAAGGTAGGGGCAGATTACTGTATGGTTTTATAAGTAGGGTTTATTTAGAAGTAGGGTTTTTTTGTGATTTGGGGATTTTAGGGATTTCGAGCTTGGCTATGTTGAATTGATGTAAATTGGTTTAGGGCTTTCATTTACGAGGAACAGGGTGTGGAGACGAGTTCTAGTAGCAAATCAATGACTGAAATGGAAAAATGCCATGGCTGCTACTGTGGACCTTCTTGCATAAAGTATGCTAGAACAATGGACAACCCAGGAAGAAGGTTTGTTGGATGTGGCAATTATAAGGTAATTTTATGAGTTTCATCTTTCAAAATTGATTTATGAATTTTAAAATTAATATGTTGGTGTGTTTGTAGGAAATGTCTTGTGAGTATCTTGAATGGATTGACCCAGAAGTCTGTGAAAGAGGGAAGGTGTTTGGAAAGAAGATCTTAAATCAAAACTCTGAAATTCGTGGCATGATTGTTGAGAAGAATAGAGTGATTGAAGATTTGAAGAAGAAGAATGAAATTTTAGAAGTTGCCATTGAGGAATTGACTGAGAAGAATGAGACATATGCCAAAGCAGTTGAAGATTTGAAGAAGAAGATTAGGTTGGCAAAAAAACAAGCATGGGAGGCCAAAAACAGTGGGAAAATCACAAAGAAGTTGGTATTTTTATTGCTGGGATTGAGTATTGTTATGTGGTTTTGTGGTGCAAATTGGGGGCATAAATGTGTTAGTGTTGATGCAGATTATGTGCTGGCATTGAAAGAAATGTAATTGCAATGAAGGTTTTCTTGAAACAATTTGAATGTCTCAAGTGTGATCTCATTTTACTATGTTATTGTAATGAAGGTTTTCTTGAAACAATTTGAATGACTTAAGTGTGTTCTCATTTCCACTGAGTTGGTAAAATGACTGCTGACATAGATACAAAATGGCTACATAAAATGACTGCAAATACAGTCAAATGGCTGCATAAAATGCCAGCAAATACTATCAAATGGCAGGACAAAATATGGTTAAAAATGACATGTATTAATATCATAAGTGGCTGCACAATCAAATGGCTCCACAAAATATGTTCCATGTTTTGTGTTAATCAAGCCGCACAAAAAGTGGCCATTAAAATTGAATGCCTAAATAAATAACATCTAGTTCCCAAGGCACACAAAGGGGCCTCTTAAAAAAGATTGCATAAATACAATTACTTCTTAAGGCACAAAAATGGGCCTATGTATCATCATCTATTGACCACAAGAGATATTGACCACTGCGAAAAAAAAGGGCCTATATATCATCATCTATTGACCACTGTAAAAAAAATTGTCAACCCTTTTTACAAAAGATATCCTACTACTAGTAAAGACCCGCTTCTTGCTACTTTTTTCCTTGTTTCCAGCTTGTAGAAGTGATGCTAGTGACACTGTCTTCTGACCATTCCATGTCAACCTTAACCCCACTGATTTGCACTAATCTTGGGACAGGTTGTGGAACTCTAGGTGTAGCCCTTGTCTCATGAAAGTATGTCTTTAGGACAGGTTCAACATCATTTTCATCCTGAGGACATGAAAACAAAGATAAGTCTTGCATTAATTAATAACTTTTAAGGAGTGGCAAATAAATTATAGTGTCATTACCAGGTTGGTTGCTTGCTCACATTCATCTGTTGCTGGAGCCACATTATAAAGTAATGACTTCCTTTTATTCTACAAAAAAGGAAGTTACACACTGTATTACTAACATTACTAACCAAATGAAAGAATACTAAACAACCTCACTTACAGTCCTTGTAGTCCTTCTAACAGGTAGTTCTGGCATAGGGGGAATAAAAAGAGGAGTTATGTGCATACTTGGTCCAAGTGCACTTCTAGGATTTTCCTATTCACAAAAAAATATATATCAATATTTAAAAAATATAGTGGTAAATAAAATACAAAAAGCATAAAATCCAGTGAATACTTACAGTCATTGTAGCCATTCCTGGCTGTGTTGGTTGAGTGCATGGTGGAGCATCTTCCATGGCTGCCTGACTTGAAGCAATCTCATCTCCCCATGGCCAGTTTGTGGTTCAGGGCCATCTTGGGGTTGAGGAACATTTTGCCCCTCTTTATTTCCCAGTGGTGCTGTGCAAGTCCTAGAATTATGATTAACACCTTTGCATCTGCTACACCTGACTCCTATAAGGCCCCTCTTCAGTTTTAAAGAATGGGTAGCACTAGCCCTTGGTTCATCTGCTTGTCTCCTCCTAGCAGTGGATGGTCTACCAGTCTGGGGCTCAGATACATGTGGTAATATTGAGGGAAATCCTGTCCTGGGCCACAGATCACTACTGTTCATAGGGAAAACCATTTGCTCATATCCTTTCATGAAGGTGCTTTTCCTGTAACAGTCAGCAACATACTCATCCGGCATGACACCCTTGTAATACATTGCTACCACAGCATGTACACATGGGATGCCTGTCAAATTCCATGCCCTACGAATGCAAGTGTGAGAATCCAAATCTACAGTAAACTGACCCCTTTTGTCATAGTTACTTGGTAAATTCCTCTTCCAGACCAGGTTGCAGTAGCACAACCAACTGCCTTCTTTATATTATCTAACTTCTTTGCAAGTCTAGGTGTAAAAGGGCCATCACTGAGCTTCTTCCTCATTGAGTCTCTTTGCAACATCATTATCTTCATCAGGTACTCCCTAATCACCTCAAGACACTGTATTATTAGTTTGTCCCTTGCATCCAATATACTACTATTAAAGCTCTCACACAAGTTATTACACAATAGGTCACACTTAAGGAAAGTCCCAAAGTTTGACCTTGACCAATGTGAAGCTGGTCCATCTGCCAACCACTGCCATGCTTCCTCACTTATTGTTCTAAGCCTCTTCATTTCCTTGTCAAACTGTTCCACATAACTTGCATAAGCTGCATTCCAGAAAAGTTCCTTGTATGTCAACCCCTTAAACCCTGCCTTCTTGAAGTTATCATACAAATGCTTTGCACAATGTCTATGATTAGCTTTTGGCACAATAGCATCAATGCATTTTGCATTTAGTAAACCTTTCTGCTTATCTGAAATAAAGGTCCATCCACTTGGGTTGATTTTAAGGTCATCTATAAGCAACTCAATAAACCATCTCCAAGAACTAGTGCACTCACTCTCAACAATTGCATAAGCAACTGGAAACATTCCATTGTTGGCATCAATGCCAAGAACAGTAAGAATCTGCCCCTTGGTTGCACCTTTCAAGTAACAACCATCTAACCCTATTAAGGGTCTGCACTGTTATAGGAATCCCTTTTTAAGACCACCAAGAAAGATATAGATTCTTTCAAAGACAGGTTTTTCCCCACTATTGTCTACTTGCAAATCAACAGTAATCCTAGGGTTGGTCCTTTTCAATTCCTCAGCATAGACCCACAGTTGTACAAACTGCTCCTTGACACTACCTTCAATTAGAACCATTGCCTTTTTTCTAGCCCTGTAGCCCTTCCACTTATACACATTGACAACAAAGTCCTCTTCAAATTGACTTCTGAATGCCTGCACTGGCCATGTGGGATTACTTCTCCACTTGTTCATATACTGCTCTGATAGAAAGTTAGAGGTTGCATATCTAACATTATGGCTTCTACCACAAGTGTGCTCTAGGCCAACTCTTTTTATCTGAAATGTATCTTCATCATGTTTCAGGGAAGCCAAAATCTCCCATGGACATGTCCCTGTTTTGTGCTCACACACAACTAACACCCTCTTCTTCTCAGATTTCTTGAACTTTACAAACTCCTTCCCATGCTTTGAAGCATGTGCCCTGACAGCATTTTGGAAATCACTCTTATCCCTAAAGCACATCCCAACCTCAAACTTAAAATCAACCATAGTCTCAGCATCTCTGTAGTTCAACCATGTCTTGTTAAAGACTGGAAAATAGGAGTCATACCAGAGCCCTCATCATCTGACCCATGCAAACTCCTAGATGCAGTGTCATCATCTCCACAGTCTGGATCAATATAATTATCTGCTTCGTCTAAAGTCTCAATCACATCTTCATCTATGTTTTGATGATATAATGTATCATCATCAACCTCAACCCCAACCTCATCCATTCTATATTCAACATCCTCATAATCACCATCAGAATCTTCATCATATCTAGACCCATCATGGTCATGTTCTTCTTCAACCCTAGCATTGCTAGTATCCAAATTTCCTTCTTCAACCCTAGCATTGCTAGTATCCAAATTTCCAATGTCAACCCTAGCATTGCTAGGATCCTCATTTCCTTCTTCAACCCTAGCATCCTCATTTCTTTCTTCAACTTTATCATTAGTAGCTTCCTCAATTATTTCTTCAACTGTAGCATTGGAAGCATCCTCATTCATTTCGTTTTCATTTTCTTCTACAACTTTAGCATGCCTGTTATTCTCATGTTCTTCCTGAACCATAGCATTGGTAGTATTCTCATGTGTGATCTCAACTCTAGCATTGCAAGTAACCTCAGGTTTTTCTTTAACTCAAGCATTGCTAGCATCCTCATTGCTAGTATCCTCTTCATTATCTGAATCAATATCATCTGTGTAATCATCTAGATCAACCACTTCCACATTTTCACTTCCACTACCCTGCCCACCAACAAATTGCCCTGTGCCTGCTGGCAATGCTTCAAAACTTTGTGCATGAAGTACAAAAACTTCTATCACCATCCTAAAGGGTAGCAACTCTGTCATAGTCAATATATTCAGGTCATTGGCTAAATATACTAAGCCATCATCTAAGGTACACCCAGGGGTCAGGTACACAAACCCTAAACAGTCACCATATCCCACCTTCCTAAGCATCCTATGTAGTAGTTGTATGTTCATCCTGTCTGAATCTACATTGTCAAAATAAGTCAACGTTCCACCCAAATATACCTTCTTTCTAACATTATGCATTTGTCCACCACTCCACAATTTCAGAGTGAAGTATGACATGGCAGGATCTACAGTATAAATAATACAGCTATTATCAATATAATACTAGACATATTGTATCAATACACTACAAGACATATTGTATCAATACACTACAATGCATATTGTATCAATACACTTTACAAGTCTTTTAAACAATTCAAAATTTCAGTCCACTGACATAGTGGTCCTAAAATTGGAAAAGCGTGTCAATTTTTAAAGAAAATGGTCCACTACCGCCGCCCCCCATAAGATCGTAAAATAGTTAGTAATCCAAAATTTTAAGATTTTAGAAGCATATTACTGGTATATGTCCCTTATGCACAGACCCGCAAATGTAAACAGTAACTATAATCCCCAAACGTCAACATTGAAACCCTAACATGCACATAAACCCTAACAATTTTGGAAAGAGCAGAAACCCTAATCGGGCGTGGAAACATAATCGGGCGTTTAAACAATTTTGGGCGTGTAAGAAACCCTAACAAACTATGAAGGATGCTTACCGTAATCGGGCGTGTAAACATCGTCAGCGAATAGATCATCTCGCATGTCGAACGGCTCCATCACCCTGCAAATCGCCGATCGATATGCCCCTCGAACAAACAATTGGGAAACTTTGTAATTGGGGATTAATTAGGGATTTCTAATTTACCGTTTGAGGGATATGTGGAAGGAGAGAGAGAATAAGGGCTGTTGGAGGGAAATGACGTGGACAGCCAATTGGCCATGTGTCACTAACTGGGATGACATGTAAGCTTTAGGGACAATAATCCCAATTTGCCCCTGAAAAACTAACAGCCGTCTAGTCAACAGGCAGTTTGACCTTCATTTGGTGTTGGGTGCCAATTTTAAAACCCTAGGGTGCTGGGTGCAACTGACCTCTAAGTACAGGGTGTAGCGTAAAATTAACCCTAAACTTTGTCATGTTTTTTTTTGTTCTCTTTTCACGTGCAAAATGAGATCTGCCCAACTTGTTGATTGCATCATGATATCCAACATTAAACATTTTTTGGTAGCCCTTGAATGATTTCGCGTAGGAAGATGCCCTTGAATGATTTCAAATGCATGACAGGGGAGACCAAGTTTTCCCGTGGTAGGTTCAATGGAAGCAAATGCAGACACATATCATGGCTACTGAGAATTTTTTTTTTTTGGGAAAGAATGTCTTTCATGCACTGACCAAGAATGTATGTCACGCACTGACCATTCCCGTTCCAAAGCCAGAGCAGAAACAACAAATGGAAAATTTAGGGGTGTGGATTGTAAGGAAAATGATTATACCGCGTAAAATATAAGAGACAGTGGCAACAAATACCACAGATATTTCTAAGGGCAAATGTTGCAACAAAACAGCCTGTAAGGATCTGGTTGTCTCCGACCAGGAACGGGTGGAAGCGTTGCTACAGATAGCAGCATGACGAGGAAGCAAAAGAGAGCCCAATGACCGGAATGTTGCTAGACGTATGCTTTCATAGTATCTAGAAACATGATATTTAATGAGAACAAGACACAAAAACTCGAAGGGCTACATCTTTGTTAATTCCTTGATGATCAAAATTACAAAGAAACCATTTTTATTGGTTAAAAAGATAGAGATAAGAAACTAACTAATCTCGTTAAGATAGAAACATAACAGACTAATTAATGCTTATAGAAAGACACTTGAAGAATGAAGGTTTTTTTTTCATCCTTCTATTTTCCCGTCCTATCTTCCAAACAAAAGTTTGCTAATGGACATTACTGCTAATGTTTGTTTAAATTAATTGAGTTTTAAGACCGATGACAGATAACCATTGAATCACCAAATCCAAATTTTTAGGCGGCTAGCTAAATTTATGTTTATAGCACATAATAGAAAATATTTGAATAGCTTAGAAGGTTTTTTTTTTTAAATCCAAGCTTAAGTGGCACATTCTCTTGAGATGGCATTGTTTGCATTCACCTCTTATGCTGTCGCACTCCATTGAAACCATAAACAAAGTCATAGCGTGTTTGGATGAGATATTTCAACTAAAGATTTTAATTTGGTTAAGGATTTAAATTACCTCGAAAGAAATCCACCTTTCTGTAACTACAAAAAATAGAACCAGTGAAGTTATAGAAGCGATCACCCCTGTTGAAACAATCACTATATGCTAGTTTTTGTCAAATCCACGTGATAACTACTTTCCACAATTTAAGCCTTTTTTCAGGAACAATCTTTATGCTTTCCAACCGTTGATTACTATCTCTCCCTTTCTTGTTCAATTCCAGTCATAGTTATGAATACCGTACCGGAGTGTTTATCGTTTTTTTTCATAAAATGGTACGTATCGGTATTGGTACCGTCTCAGTACCTTCTCAAAATTTTTATCATTATTATACATATGTAATATTCATTTATTGGCGAACTAACAATACATACATATATTTTTTTACTCACAACTCCTCTAGAATAAAATATTTCTCCTTTAGAGCTTGAATTACCTTAATTTTCAAATAAATTATTGGTTCCCAAATAAGTTGTTTATCTCACCCTTTTCGACGATCTCTTTTTCAAATTCTTATGTATGACTAAGAATTAGCTGTTTGTTCAATAATAACAAAGATGCTTTTCTGGGTGTGTGCGCACATGTGTAAAATAGTACATTAGTTTATCCTACCCTTTTCGACTATCTCTTTCGCAAATTCTTATGTAAGATTAAGAATCAGCTGTTTGTTCAATAATAACATCTTTGAGTTCAAGAATAAGATGTTTTTGTGGGTGTGTGCATGTGCATGTGTAAAACAGTACATTATGCAAATGAAAGAATATGATCAATCTTCCAGGTTGAAGTACATCAAAACTAAGTGAAAATTGAAAACTTAGCAGGTAAGATTTTATAGATTGTAATGAATATTATGAATAAAAGGCTACAGAGAATTTGATTGGTATAATAGAACTTAGAGTATTTTTCTATTTAGTCTGTATATGATCAATTTATAAATTTTCTAACAAAATTTTTCACTTTTATATTTTTTAAGGAACCGGTACAAAATACACTATCTCGGCCGGTACGTAGTTCTCGGCCGGTATCACCTATACCGGCCAGTACAACCGGTACAGAGTAATATTTTGACCGATACAAAATGTAAGGAATACCGTATCAGTTAAAGGTAAAAGTGGTACGTACCGGCGGTACGGTCGGTACCGTTACGGTATTGATAACTATGATTCCAGTCATCTACTTTTCATCTTTTCTTTCGCCAACTTATTTATAATTATTTATTTTATAACCAATTAATTTTTTAAATATTCTCTGCGTCTCCAAAAAAATTGATCATATTTTCTTTTTGGATTTTCTCACAAAATTGATTACTTTCCATATCGAGAAAGATTTGGTAAGTGTTTTTACATGTTTACCTTTTTTTATACTTTTTTTATATATTTCTCGCTCCACATTTAATCATTTCGTAAGTTTTTTACATGTTTACCATTTTTATACTTTTTTACTCTATTTCTCATTACATATTTAATCCTCTACCTCACTTGTTTTCTCTCTCCTACATCACTTTCTTCCTGCCAACCACGTGTCGCATGGCATTTAGTGGTTTGGCAAGATTTTCGATCGATCGATCGATCGAGAGAGAGAGAGAGAGAGCAATATGAAAGATCAGGGCTAAAGAAATTGCATTTTATTTAATGTTACATGGGGATCAACAACACTAACAGTAAGAACAATATCACCGCTGAAAGCATAGATAATAGAAGCAACTATGTCATAGTTGCAGCGGATTATTCGCACAAGTACTTCGTGTAACCGAGCCACTTGATTTATCGTCTGATCTGTCTCTGACATCACTTGAGATGGTGAGTCTCAATCTCTTTGGTAAGGTTAACAACAAAGTCCATGAGTGTATTTGGATCCTCGACATCGTCACTTCGCTTCCCATATTCAAAGGTCCATGTCACCAAGTTGTTTTCACCCGTGGTGTCAACATGAAGAGTAGCCACAAAGCTCTTGTATAGCTCCAGAAGATCTCCTTCAATCACCCTGAAGATCACTGTCTTGTTCTTTTCATCTACTTCGTCAATGACCTCTTTTGCAACCTTTGCTTTGCCATCTATGATTGCACATGAAAACAAGATAAAGAAAAAGCCAACATATCCAGTGCACCAGGTTAGGGTGGATCATACTCGCATGTGGAAAAGTAGACGAAAAAACTAGTGATTCTCTTCAAGCATTATCTAAAAATTTCAAGCATCAAACAGAAAATCCTGAATGCAATTTGCTTACGGCTGAAGCTAACTTGCTCAACAAGTTACGCCATATGTAGAAGGAGGCTATGAGTGACTTTTACAGCTTGTGCATGCCATCCATTGCCGATTGGATTTGTTTCATAGTGAATTAGGAACCATGCAAGCTGGTTATGGGGTACGATTTGAGGTTTTGACTTGTCTAGCTAGCTTTTATATGTTCCATCCATTAGAAAAGCTTCTCTTTTCATCTTTTAGTCTAAGAAATACTGTTTATAATGAAAAGGCAAACATCTCAGTACGATTTTCTGATCCATATGACTTTGTTTTAAGCATTTGATGAAACTAAAGCAACTAAGAGTTGAATATTTACAGTCATATATGTATAGCTTAGCTGACACTGTTGCTGCATCAAAAAAGATAAATTTATGTTTTGGGCCAAGAAAGAACTATACTCGCTCCTCGTGTCCACTTAGGTCTGCTCTTGTGGAACCGCGCGGTAACTCTAGTTTCTGTTATTTTTCCTTTCCTGTTTTGCTTATTTAATGGACCAGTCTATGGCACTGGCACAGGTGGTGTCGGCATCCAATTTGGAATTCAGGGATGTCAATGAAAATGTGGAGATAGTAGTGTTGTCTTACCATGGACATATTTCCAGAAAATGACAGAGCCAACAGTTCCCCACTCGCCTCCATGCAAATCACATCCCTGAATTTTATCAGGACTGATCTTGGAGATATGGTGCGGTTTGGATCCCCAGAGCTCATGGAAAACGTCTCCATTAGACTTAATCTCTATTTGAGACACAATCTTACCCATTGCCAACCCTAGAAGTAAAACTAGAAACAAACAATTAATGTAGTAGAGAATTAGCTGGAGGAAAGTGATGAAGAAAATACATTTGCTATTGATTTCAATATATAGTAGTCCAGAGTGAGTGAAGTGCCTCTCCTATTACCTTTAGCTCTCGCTTGTCAACTCATTTCTTTTACTCTCCACAATTATCATGTGGGGAATAAATTAATCTTCTCTGTCAATTATCATGTGGGGAATAAATTAATCTTCTCCGTCAATTATCATGTTTGAGATCCGTCCGATCTTCTTGGGTAGTTGAAGAAGATTGGACGGATCTCAAATGCTATCAAATCTTCTTTCCTCCTTTCACAATTAAGTGGACCTAATCATGGACTGCAACATCATCACGAAAATTACTGATTTAGTGGAGCAACACTTTTTGTTAAGTGGTTCCCTTTCAAAATTTCCTGAAGTGGCTAAAGGTTACTTGAAGATGGTTATTACCTTGATTGCATTTGTAGGCCAAATGTCTGTGGAGCAACACTTTTTGTTAAGTGGCGCCCTTTTAAAATTTCCTTAAACAAAAAAGTGGCTAAAGGTTACTTAAAGATGGTTATTAATTTGATAGTATTTGCCGGCCACTTGGAATTAAAATAACCAGATAAGGATCTTTCTTGTACTGTAACAACTTCGGGAACAATATATTGTCACTAAAATTTTTTTGTTGCTGTATCAAAATTTACACCGAAAACTTTTTGCCCTTTCGCGATATTTAGCTACATTTAGCAACCATATCTTTTTTTCATTAATCGATTTATGATATAGACGGGGATCAACATCAAACATCTTGATAGAACGTCTACATAATTCAGCTGAAGCTTCTATCAAACAATTTGGCTTTCATCATATTTTTAAAGTAATACACCACCCATCACCCTGAACATATGATTTCTTATTTCCTCATCTTCACATTGATCTTCCCTGATTTAAAAGGAATCTCCGGTGGGTTCATGTATTGCTAATTTGTTAAATTATGACAACTTAATGCAGCATCAACATCTTACTGTGTATTTAATCACATTGAACCAATCCACTCCATATCTGTACTATTAATGTGTGAGATATGGAGTGTGCTGTTTCTTATTTAGAGTCGGACACAACACGATATCGACGAGGTTAGACATATTGCCCAAGCACTAATGATTTTCACAAAGCAATAGATGGTACTCTCGGGTTGCATTTGTCACTGAAAATCAAAATCATTGCGGAATTAGAATCTCCCTTAAGAAAGTTATTCTCCAATCCCTAATTAATATTCATTTGTCCCTGCACCTAAGAAATGATATTAGATGCATTTGGATTCACTGTTGCTGCAAACGCTACAGTAAGGGGACGCCTGAGGCTTAAAGTACATATCGTCCCTTGAAAGCTGGAATAGTAAAAAAAAATTCTGGCGGCTGTAATTTCTTGCACGAAATTCTATCTAGTGGCCTTTTTTCTACGGCTCTTACCGACAGATCTAGACTGTGATTATGGAGAATCTTCACCAATGTCATTTTCCTTTTATCCGGCAAACAAAAAGAGTTTGTAGCACCTCTTTTGAGAGTAGACATTATCATGTAACAGGGTGTGATCGTGACTCTCAGTTGTCAAATTTAGTTATAAAAAAGATTTTATCTATAGTTAACATAGGTTGCATTTTCCCGTTTTTGTCTTGGATGATCAAATGAAGTGGCCGAATGGACACTTTAGCTAAGTTGGACATCGTTAATTGGCCGGAGAGGTCATTTTTACATGGTGACATAAGATTTGCCTATCTTAAATTGAAGAAATATTTCTTACTATCTCTTAGCTTTGGGGCAGCTTCAAGAAAAAAAAAAGACATATATTGACCTCGTCACCTGTCACTTGGAATATAATAATATAATATCATCCGTAATCCATATTTTTATGTGGTCATTCCCATATGCTTTCTCGAATTTCTACTTTCATATTCTAAAAATTACATAGGCAGTTGCTGCTTATAAGAATAAGAGCCTCCTATGACCAGAGTAAAGATGAAAGAAAACATGAAAGTATCCTTAGAAGTCACTCTAGCTCACGCGACAAAGGATTTCAGTATACGGTTTTGTTTTAATTTTTCTTCTCTCAACCCATTTTCAAAAAGAAAGAAAGAAAATGAGATATAATAAAATAGAAGCAAAACATCACAGTAAACCATTATCCACACTGACTCTTATTACCTGTTTTAACCGATGGTGGAGGTGCGGAGTTGGACAATATGACGAAGCCTATTATATATATGATATATATGTCATCTTTGCTTCTATTTTGATATGTGTACCATCCCACAGGAGATCCAGACATCATACACGAAGTCAAATTATTTGCCCAGGCAACAAATATGACAAACTCGTCCACAAACCAAGAGTGGCTTACGTTTTATGAAGTTGATGAGAGGATCAGACCTCGGTGGACTTGCTGAGCAGTACATCCATTTATTCGTAGAGGATTTATTTTGAGGAAAACTAGCTATAAAGTGCCTGTACTATAAGCGATGTGAGATATCTCTTCCTCTACTTTGAATTTAAGTACTAAATCCTACCCTACTTACTGAAATTCAGCACCCCACCCTACTTACTGAAATTCAGCACCTTTAATGGAAAACATCAGTTTTAACAGTGTGGTCAACACAAACGTTAACTGCCAGTTTGTTTTAAGTGATAATTTTGCCTTTTCTTCTACTTCTTCTTCCCTCCCCTGGCAGCGCCCCCTCCCCCCTCTTCACATACTCTGCACACATCAAAAAGCTGCACACACCGACATCCATCACTCCACCGTGCACACACAGACATGACTCAATGTAATATCGTCAAAATGATTCCAACGTGGAGTTCTCTTTTTCTTCTTTTTCCCCCTTTGGACTTCTAGCTGACTAGAAGGCACGATTACTCAGTCCTTTATCATGATAACCACTCATCGGGATAAAAATCTGCCCTGGAATAGTAATGTCGCCAACCGAGCTGCGCCCTTGACTAAAATGTTGAGTATCTTGTGAAAGTGTATATTCAAAATCTAGAATGTTTTGGTTAATTAAACTTATAATGTCTTGGGTATATATATCCACTAGTAGCGGATCTTGAAATTCTGGTGTTTGTGGTGCTAGCGCTACTTGTGGTGATGCTAAACGTTCGTGGCTACATGATATAAATAATCGAGACATATTTGACGCTGAAATTGTTTTGACGAGAATGAAAAATTAAACTAATAAGAGAAATAAATAAAGAGGAATAAAAGTACTAAATAATTAAATAATAGTTGTAATTGAAAATTTGGAGATGGTTAGTACCTAGTAACAAATAAGAATGATAGAAAAACTTGTAAAATTTAGATAAGAGAGAAAGAAGATTGGAGTGAAATTGCGAAGAAGAGGGAGTAAATTTATAAATTTTTCAAAGTTTACAAAAGATCAAAATACTCCTGAAAACTAGCCGTTTATAGTTGTTGGGTGGTCGAAAGTATAAAGTCCATAAAAAGTTGTTAGAACCTTGTTGTATAAAAACACTCACCAAGCTAGCTGTTATATAGCTGTTAAGGGGGTATAAGTGGAATTTTTCATAAAATCTGAATCTTCGAGAAAATACTACCATTGGAGGGAAAATTCGGTTGGGGCCGGGCCACACCAGTTCCCGGCCAGACCCGGGCTTTTCAGGCCATGCCAAATTCTGGCGCGGCCATTTTTGTGCTTAGACTTGGCTTGACCTGGGCTTTTTTGGGGCCGGGCTAGCTTCGAGCCTAAACGGCCTTATTTTCATTCTCAAAATTTGACTACCATTAATATTTTTAGGATTTTTTATTTCATGACCTCATCTTGTATCGTCAAGGTTTCAGTGGTGCACCCGGAGCAATTTAATTTTGTACTTTCTAATCAGTGAAGTAATATCGAACTTGAGCACGGGTGACAACATGTCAAGCACAAGATAGTGAATAGATGCACACCTACCCACGCACCCCAATCCCCCAGGGGGGAAGGAACCGAAGAAAAAGAAGATTTAGTTACAACGTATGGCGTGGTTTCAGGACTGATTTAGTTATAATTATATATTTTTTAGATACTAGTTGAGTGCACGTGCAATGCACGTAGATGCTTACGTAAGGTGGGAAGAGGAGTGAGATAGTTGTATTTGAAAAGGTGCCCTTTGCTCTAAAATTAGACAACTCGGTCAACCCAATAATTGACGATCTTTTCTTCACTGCCGGACATAATCAACTTTGAACTTGATTAAACATGCACATGCTTAAAAAAAATTGGTTGGCTATTTGTATTTCTCATAATGTCAAACATCTTGGCGGAATGCCTCTCATAATTCAGCAATTTCTATCAAACAATTTGACTTTTATGGAAGTTTTTAAAAAGTAATACACCACCCATCACACTAAATAATTGATTTCTTATCCTTAAGTCATGGATTTGGATCTGGTGGATCACGGCCATTACTATTTTCTTTTTTGAATTATGACAACTCAATCCAGCATTCGTTGATCTTACCCTGAATTTAATCACATTAAATTAAATATATTAAATGACAATTTATTAACTTTCAAAAGTGTAAGGGAAATGGTAATTCATGAACCAATCCGCTCCATGTTTGTTGGATTCGTATAAGAGATTTGAGTGAAGTTGTTTCTCATTTAGAGTGGAACATAATTGGATATCAACAAGGTTGGGCGAATTGCCCGGACCCTAACTAATGATTTTCATAGCAATATATGGTACTCTCGCATTGCGTTCGTTATAAAAAATGAAACTCGGAGCGAGCGGGAATTGAATCTCTTCTAAGAAAGTTATTCTCCAGTCCCTGATTTAACCCATTGAGTTGTTCAAACATTCTTTTAATAAAAATATTCATTTGTCACTGCGCCTAAGAAATGATATTAGAGGCATTTGGTTTCGATATTGTCGCTAGAGACTTGAAGCCCGTATCCCCTTGAAAGGTGGAATGGTAAAAAAAAAATTGGCGGCTATTCCCATAATATTTCTCGTGACCATTCTTATTATTTCTTGCATCAATTCTAACTAGTGGCATTTTTTCTTTGGCTCTCACCAATAGATCTGAATTCTAATTATGGCAGATCCTGACCAATATCTTTTTCTTTTTGTCCAGCAAACGAAAAGAGTTTGTAACCCATATATTTTAGAGCAGGTATTATCATGTGACGATATCGTGATTCACAATTGTTTAACTTAGTCATAAAAATGCGTTTTTAAACAGTTCACAGAGTTTGCATATTCAAATTTTTGTGTTGGATGATCATATGAAGTGGAGAGGAGACTTTAGCTAAGTTGGACATTGGTAATCAGAGAGGTCATTTTTACATGTACCAAAAAAGGTATATTCCTTGTACAATGTGTGTGTACGTATTGGGGGTGGGGGATGGGGTGACATGCAGATTTGCTCATCTTAAACTAGAGAAAGGTCTGTTACGATTAGTGGCTATTAGCTTTGAGGCAGCTTCAAGAATAAAAGCATGTATTAACCTGACGACTTGTCATATTGGATATAATATAATCTGTAACCAATATTTTCTGTGTGTTTGTAAGAGATCATTCGCATATATTTTCTAGAATTTCTACTTTCATGTCATAATAGATTACAAATGCAGTTATGGCCTATGGGAGCTTCCTTTCACCAGATTAAAGATAGGAAAAACTTGAAAATATCCCTATGAAGTCACTCTAGCTCACGCAGCAAAGGATCACAGAACATTAGCTTTTCTTCTCTCTTGAAGCCAACGAAAAAAGAGACACGACATAAGAAACAAAGTTTAACACTTTAGGTGACCACATTTTTACAAACATGCTTGTGAAAAACTAAAAAAAAAATTTATCCATACTGAATCCTATTACCTAATTGTACATGCGACTGGAGTTGCGGAATTAGGTACGATATATGCCATCGAAGCTTCTCTTATTGTCACGACCCGAACCCACGGTTGGGCTGTGAGTTAGGTCTGTGACCGGCAGGCCCACTAGACTCCTTAGTGGCTCTGTCAGACTTTACTAGTTAAAACTAATACAACCGTTTGGGAACTGTAATTTTTACAACTTCATATAAAATCTAGTTTTCGAATATCATTATAATCCTTCTGAAGAAAACTTAGGATAGAACTCCATGTTATCTACTGCAGTCTCCGAAGCTCCACTCGAGACTTCCACTCTCACGCTCGTCACCATCACCTTACCTTCAAATCTGAAATAATAAGAAAGGAGTAAACTTTCATGTGCTTAGTAAGTTACCAGTGACCCAACTACCTGGACCGTAGAATGTCAGAAAATAACTCTATGTACAAGGTAACAACTTTAACGAATAACATACTCAAAGCTTAAAAGGGAAATTCTATTCCATAAAGTAATAGTGTAAATTGTAGTAAAACATATAAGTAAAGCAGTTATGAGGGCATAATTGAGTAGTGAAATTATAATCCTCCCATTTCAATCCAAAACATCTCAAACGGTACATTATGGCCAGTGTACATAGCCCAATAACTTGGGCCCGGAATCCTACGTCAGGAAAATCAATGATAGTGGAAGCAGCGGCGATCACATAAAATAGTAATGAGTATTACGTCAACGTACATAGCCCCGTTGACCGCGCCTCGAAATCTAATAACATTCCCCCTTATATATGAGGAACTGAGTAAGTAAAATCGTTGATTTATTCATCGTAAACCAAATATTTGAAATAATGATGGTCAAACCATCCACTTCACCTCAATTCTTCTAAAACAATTCAATTGTAAAACATATCAAATCCGAAAATCATCTTACTTCGCACTGAGCATTTTAATGAAAATCCCATGATGACCATTTACACGCCTATCGGAGTTTCAACGTGAAACAATTTTTGCTAAAAGCAGTTCATATTCTGTAAATTGTACTTTCACATGAGAAACAGGCAGATGTTACTAAAAATAGTTCATTTCTTGCACTACAAGAAAAAAGGGTTTTAGCGACGGACTTTTAGCGACGGAACGACTTCCGTCGCTAAAGGTGTTTTCAGCGACGGAATTTCCGTGGGTAAAAACGTTGTCCAAAAAAATATTTTGCCGACGGATTAATCCGTCAGTAAAACAATTCCCGACGGACGTTTAACGACGGTCTTTTAACGACGGTATAAACCGTCGCTAAATCGTTTTACCGACGGATCTTTAGCGACGGGACATGTTCGTCGTTAAATGTGTTCTTAAATACCCAGATTTCTCTCTCTCTCTCTCCCCGTCTTTCCTCCCCACCAGCCCCCTACGCCGGCGACAGGCCCCCCCGCCACCACCACACCGCCCTTCCCTCTCCCCTCAGATCTGCCGTCCCCATTGCCACCTCGCCGCCCCGCAGCTACCCCACTACTGCCACAGCCACCTCATAGTCACACCACCATCGCCACAGTTCCTCCCCCTTCGCCGCACCACCACCCTCTGCAGCTGCCTTCCGTGCGCCACTGTCGTCATCCGCCTCGCACCACCACTGCCTGAACTCACTTTTTTTCCCGGTTAGAAATTATTTATCATATTGAATTAATCTGTTGTTATAATGTAATTGTATGCTAGAAATTAATCTGTTGTTATAATGTAATTGTATGTTAGAAATTATTTATCGCATTAAATCTATTGTTATAATGTAATTGGATTTAATCTATTGTAATGTAATTGTATTTGATTTGCTATAATGTAATTGAATTTAATTTGGTGTAATGTAATTAAATTTAATTTTTTGTAGTGTATTGTATTGTATTTAATTTGTTGTAATGTAATTGTAACGATTAAACCCTAATTATCCCTAATTTGTTCCCAAGTAACCCTAATTGAACCAAAGTAACCCTAATCAAACCGTAATTATCCCTAATCTAACCAATTAACAGTAATTAACCCCGCGTAACCCTAATTGAACGAATTAACCCCAATTAAACCTGATTAACCCTAACTGAACCAATTAATTGTAATGAACCCCTATTCAACCTAATCTAACCAATTAGCCCTAATTAATCCCGATTTACCCTAATTGAACCAATAAACCCTAATTAACCCTGATTAGCCCTAATTGAACCAATTAATCGTAATTAGCTCCAATTAAACCTGTTTGAACCGGTTAACCTTAAACCCTAAACCCTAATTAAAGCATAATTAGCCCGGATAAATCCTAACTATCCTTAATTTGTTCCCAATTATTCCTAATCAAACCGTAATTATCCATAATCTAACCAATTAACAGTAATTAACCCCGCGTAACCCTAATTGAACGAATTAACCCCAATTAAACCTGATTAACCCTAACTGAACCAATTAATTGTAATGAACCCCGATTCAACCTAAACTAACCAATTAACAGTAATTAACCCCGCGCAACCCTAATTGAACGAATTAACCCCAATTAACTTGATTAACCCTAACTTAACCAATTAATTGTAATGAACCCCGATTCAACCTAATTGAACTAATTAATTGTAATTGAACCCCTAATTGAATGCCCTGATCCAACCGAACCCTAAATTGAAATAATTGAACCCCCTAATTGAACCCTAAATTGAATGTCCCAAATCAACCGAACCCTAAATTGAATCAATAGAACCCCCTAATTGAACCCTAAATTGAAGTAATTGAACCCTAATTAAACCCCAAAATTGAATGCCCTAATCGAATTGAACCCTAAATTGAATGCTCTAATCGAATCGAACCCTAAATTAACACCTAATTGAACCCTAAATTGAATGCCCTAATCCAACTGAAACCTAAATTGAACCCTAAATTGAATGCCCCAAATCAACCGAACCCTAAATTGATTCAATAGAACCCCCTAATTGAACCCTAAATTGATGTAATTGAACCCTAATTAAACCCTAAATTGAATGCCCGTGATCGAACCGAACCCTAAATTAAACTAATTGAACCCTAAATTGAATGCCGTAATATAATCGAACCCTAAATTGAAATAATTCAAGCGCATCAGATATGTGCATTTTGAACAATTTTTTCCTATTTGAACATTGATAATTTGTTTGATAATTTTAGGTTGTTAATTGTGTATTTGAGAATTGTGATTATTGATCTGTGATTTTAGGTTGTTAATTGATGATTTTAGGTTATTAGCTGTGCATTTGAAGTAATTGCGATTATTAATTGATGATTTTAGGTTGTTAATTGATGATTTTAGATTGTTAATTGTGCATTGAGTATTTCAGATATTGAGATTATTGACGGAGGATGGGACCCAATTGGATTGAATGTGTGATTTTTGTTAATTTTTATTGCATTGGGCGGCATTTGAGAATTGAGAATTGAGATTGTTGACGGAGGATGGGACCCAATTGGATTGAGATACCTGTTAGTTAGCGCAGACACGGACACGTCTGATCGACGGTGTCCGACATTCAAAAAATAAATATTTTAATAAATCAATTAACCCTAATTAATTTGCTATAACGAGCCTAATTAGTTTTAATTAATCCTAAGAACCTAATGAAAATCAAAGTGGTTGTAATTACCCCAAATTAGCCAAAATGAACCCAATTACGCGCATATTGATTATAGTTAGCCTAATTAGTCGTAATTTGCACTAACATAACCCAATTAAACCTAATTAGCGTTAATTAGGACTAATCAACACTACTCGGCACAATTAAACCCTAATTAGGACTAAATAACCGTAATTAGTCCTAATCAACCCTAATTAGCTATAATTATCCGAAACTAGCCATCATTAACATTAATTAGCCCTAACATAACCTAATTAAGCCTAAGTAGCCCTAATTAGGACTAATCAGCACTACTCGGCACAATTAAACCCTAATTAGGACTAAATAACCCTAATTAGTCCTAATCAACCCTAATTAGCTATAATTAGGCCAAACTAGCCCTCATTAACATGAATTAGCCCTAACATAACCCAATTAAGCCTAATTAGGACTAATCAGCACTACTCGGCACAATTAAACCCTAATTAGGACTAAATAACCCTAATTAGTCCTAATCAACCCTAATTAGCTATAATGAGGCCAAACTAGCCCTCATTAACATTAATTAGCCCTAACATAACCCAATTAAGCCTAATTCGGACTAATCAGCACTACTCGGCACAATTAAACCCTAATTAGGACTGAATAACCCTAATTAGTCCTAATCAACCCTAATTAGCTATAATTAATACTCGTAATTAACCCTAATAACACAGTTAGCCCTAATTAGCCCTTGTCCTTCCCATAATTACTCCATATTGCCCAGAGAAGGTTCAATTACTCGTTGTTTACAAACCCTGCCTTCTTTATATTAGTTGTTATTTTGAGAAGTCCATTGGCAACGAGATGGTTCAACTCGTTGCCAATGAATTCTATTTAATGTGGAATTGGTAACATATGTAACGATCTTTCTGCAGTTTTGATATTTCAGAAAGATTCTTGCATATGTTATCAATTCTGAACGCATGCATGCATAGAAACCCTTAGTTCCCGTTCAAAGGTACTCATTACAAAGTAATGCTTTGTAATGAGCCTTTGGATGTCCAGTTTGGACAATTTGGAAAAGCTAATTGTTTATAAAACAGTGTTTTGACTCATGCTTTGTGTTCTATGTCGTGGATATTTGGTACACGTTCTCGTGTGTTTCTCCGGGTGCATACAGATCTGGTTTTCTAACATCCGTCAAACCTTCTTGAGCAAGGTTAGATGAATGTTAGAACACCTAATCGATGTCGTGTACTTGGAGAAATGCGGGGAGGTGCTGCCGAATTTTTCACAGACATGGGACTAAGCATGAGTTAAAAACTGTTTTATAAACATGTGCTTTTCTGAATGGGATAGGACCACTACATGTTGAAGAGTGGAGGGGAAATATGTAGACATGTTGTAACATTTATGCATTCATATTTACATCGGCAATGCCTAATCACTGGTCATAATTGAAGGTGGTATACAGTACGATAATTCAGTCATCATGTCAGTCGATCGAAGTTGGATG
Organism: Escallonia herrerae; assembly: GCA_033070095.1. Taxonomy (NCBI): domain Eukaryota; kingdom Viridiplantae; phylum Streptophyta; class Magnoliopsida; order Escalloniales; family Escalloniaceae; genus Escallonia; species Escallonia herrerae. The sequence goes on along the minus strand of JAVXUP010000635.1, from coordinate 30,254 downwards.
AAAAGGAAGAATGCTGAAGATTTTGAGTGTCGCGTTGACGAATTTCTCGACTTCGCTTATGTGCATCCTGCACATGTTGACCTTGATAAGATAAGGTGTCCGTGCGGTAGATGTGAGTTGTTGCACTGGAGAAAAAGAATTGAAGTAAAATGGCATCTTCGTCGGTACGGTTTTATGGGTGGATACACAAGGTGGACGCAGCATGGGGAAACGATAGTATTGTCATCCAACCCGACTAGTCAAACTGAAGTTAGGGAGGAGGCACGATATGATTACCGAGATATGATTATGGATGCTGGCATGCTAATATTGACTGGGGTGACGACAGTCCACAACCGCCGAACGAGGGGGCTCATCAGTTTTATGAGTTGTTGAGAGCTGCGGAAGAGCCGCTGTGGGATGGAGCTCCGAAACACACACGGCTGTCTGCGGTTAGTAGGTTATTACAGTTGAAATCAGACCACGGGCTGAGTGAGAAAGGTTTTAACGAGTTTGTTACCTTAATCAAAGAAATACTGCCCGAAAGTGAAAAGCTACCGCCGTCGTACTATGACGCGAAGAAGATGATGAGGAAACTTGGGTTGAGCTATGACCGGATAGATGCGTGCAATAACGATTGTGTGTTATTTTGGAAAGAGAATAAGGATTTGTCACGGTGTCCAGTATGTGATCATTCGAGGTACAAACCGGACAAAGGGAAGAAGAAAAACATTGCATGGAAGATATTGCTATATTTCCCGATCACACCACGGCTTCAGAGAATGTACTACTCCTCCAATACGGCTGAACATATGAGGGCTCACCGTGAGACTCGCAGCAATGATGCCGATGTGCTGACACACCCAGCTGATGGAGAGGCGTGGAAGGAGTTTGACCGCAGGCATCCAGTCTTTGCTCAGGAAGTTCGGAATGTTAGACTTGGTCTGGAAACCGATGGGTTCAACCCTTTCGGTCAGTCTACCACGCCTTACTCCTGTTGGCCTGTTATTATTGTCCCTTACAACCTTCCACCAGGCATGTGCATGAAGAAGCCGTATATGTTCTTGTCGTTGCTTATTTCGGGGCCGAAGAGCCCCGGTAAGGACATAGATGTGTATTTAAGGCCGTTGATTGATGAGTTAAAACAGTTATGGAATCATGGAGTCGAAAAATATGATGCATCCCTTAAACAAAATTTTCAGATGAGGGCTGCTTTGATGTGGACTATACATGATTTCCCCGCATTGGGAATGACGTGTGGCTGGAGCACACATGGGAAGCTAGCATGCCCTGCTTGTATGGGCGTGAACCCCGGTCATACGTTAAAGCACGGCGGAAAGGCCTCGTGGTTCGGATGTCACCGTAAGCTTTTGCCACCGGGCCATCAGTTTCGTAGGCAGAAGGATAAATTTGACGGGACAATCGAGCGTGAGGTTGTCACACTGGACTACCCATCTGGTGAAGAAGTACTCTCACACCTGGAGGCACTTGATACTGACATACCACACGGTAAGGGTGTGCCAGATCAGAAGATTGCAGGGTTCGGGAAAGAGCACAACTGGAGAACATTTTGTATCTTCTGGGAGTTAGCCTACTGGAGGACGCTCGTTATCCGAAACAACATGGATGTGATGCATATTGAGAAGAATGTTTTTGATAATGTGTTCAACACAGTGATGAATGTCAAGGGCAAATCGAAAGATCACCTTAAAGCGAGAAGGGATCTACAACAGTTGGGTGTACGCCATGAATTGCATCCTCGGACAGTCAGTGGGAGGACCATACTTCCGAAAGAACCTTACTGTCTAGACAAGAAACAAGTGGAGAAGGTCTGTCAGTGGGTTAAGAATTTGAAGCTTCCGAATGGGTTTGCGTCCAACATATCTCGTTGTTGCAATGTATCAGAATGCAAGTTTCAAGGGATGAAGAGTCATGACTGCCACGTATTCATGGAGAGATTCATTCCTATTGCCTTCCGGGGACTGTTGCCACGGGTTGTTTGCGAGACTTTGACTGAATTATCTCATTTCTTTCGAGATATATGCTCTTCTACGATCCGGGTGAGTAACATGGAAGTTGCCACGGGTTGTTTGTTTTGTTTCGTTTTATATATAACTTTACAGTGAAATTTTACAATACCTTCTTTGTGCTATATATCATCACTTATCATCATATTGTGCATTCAATGTGAAATAAAGTTACAAACACTATATGTCAAATACAAAAGTGCCGCTAAAGGTCAATACTATCTTGGATGGGGTCTTTATCTTTAGATTAGTTTATTTATATATTGCTCAGCCTTATATAATTTGAAAACTACTTTTGAATAATCTAAAACTCTTCCTAATCAATATACTAATCTATCAAAACTCAATTTTGACAATTATATCTCTAAAAAAGTTACTCTAAGATGAAAATAAATATCCATAGATGCAAAAAATATAAATAAGTTTTGATATTGTAAAACAAAATAATGATCTAATAATTGATTTAAATTTGATTAGGTCCTTATTTTTTAACTTAATAAATTTTATGGGAATAATATTAGGACTTAATATGACTATTAAGTCTAAATAGATTTATATATTTAAGCGCGCACACACACACACACACACACACACACACACACACATATATATATATATATATATATATATGGGAGAGAGTTCCTTTTCAATCTATAAAGTTTTTTTAACGCATGTAAGTGAAATAAAGTCTTAATACTGATTTAGAACTTTAAAGTACTTAAGACTGAATTAGTAGTAAAATAAGCACACAGTAAAAAAAATATTGGTTTAATTTTTCTTCTGATCAAAGTTTATTTAATTCAATTCATGTATAATCTAATATATTGTGTAGAACCTTTACAAATTAATAATGCTATATTTATGAGAGCATCTATCAGTCTACATTCTTGTCTGTTTGTCTATGCTTTACACCATTGTTCTCAACTAAAGGATAAACAAAATTCTGCTATTGCCTTTTTTTATATATCAAAGTACATTATAAGAAAAACTTTTCTAGATTTATTTCCAAGCGTTATAAGATTTTAATATTACATGCTATTTTTAAGAGTAATTTAATAATTTATTTTTCTATTATAAATCCCATATGTGATTTTTTTCCCCCTTTCATATATGCAGGTTTTGGTTTTCGCCAAAATTCAGAGTAAGAGGCTAATTAGTGTGCCTTGCTCTTCCCTCGCCTCTTCCTCCATTCTATGAAATCTTTCATGCTGTTCACCGCGAAAGGGTTAAATGAGAGGGATATATGTTGAGCTTCAAATGTCAGGAGGGGTTATGACGTAGCTCTCTAATCCGAAGCTGATCTGTATAAGAGTCCATGACAAAATTTGAAATATCTATTTTCGATGCCAACGTTCTTATGTCTTCGTGACCTAGGTAAAAAGAAACTGAAAAGTCTATTGTAGCCATTGGCTCAGGCCCAAAGTAGTGCTCATCGATCCAATCCCGCTTGGCCGGCCTCAATGGCTTCATCGCTTTTCCTTTATCCGACCGAATGCTTGGGCGCCCCTGGGGAGTTGCTTAGGTCACTTGACTCTGGGGCTGAGAGCCATATGCGTCAACTGGCAAGCAAATAGATGACTCCCCTTGGTAATCCCGGTACGCATTACTGAATTTGTGAACTTCAGTCTTCTACCTCTCGATGGACTTCCTGACACTGTCAGGTACATGCGTGACAAATTAGTTCAACCCCTCCAGCTGCTTGAACACCTCACTGCCCAAGTCAACCTAAAAAACATGCACGGAAAATATGGCTAATCATTTCAGGCATGGTTGATAAGGTGCGTAAATAAAAATTGAATCAGAAGTAAATGACTTACAATTTTCAATGCCCAGAACTGGTCGATAATCGCACGTGGCTCATACGATGTCTTCTTCACCTGGGAAGGGCGATTCACCCTCATGCACTTCACCTTGAAAAACTATTCCAGGTACTCCTCAATATTGATGCCCATGTTCTTTAGTGATACAAGGCTATCATATATTTCATGCCAAGTAATCCACTGTTGCACCTCGTCGCTTAACACATCTAAGGCATCAGGAACCTCGAAGTTCAGCCCTTGGCCCTTCTTATATGGCCGCATGTCTATAGCGGGTTTGGGTATCCGTTGTAGACATCCAGCTTGCCTCATAGCTCGATTGGGCATCTGAAATTCACATACTTCGAAGTGAATGAGTGGCACCTGAACCAAACCTGCTAGCACGTACCAAATTGGAAGTTGCAACACCACTCATCCAACCGTTGCATCACCTTGTAGTATGGTTGCCACGTCACTTATGATGCCTCCAGTATCTCTAGCTCCCCCGATAGAACTTTAGATGGTGGTGAGGGTCTACCCATCTCTTCCGGTTGGGATATGCCCCCAAGCCCACGCCCTAGGCCATGTCTCATCAGAATCATCCCGCGGCCATGGATGACCCGTGAGTAGCCTTTCGTAAGACCAAACCTATGAATGCAAAAACTATATCAAATTAGTAATTAATCACAAATATATTAACACGTGAAACAAGAATATAAATGCTCATACCTGTAATAGAGTCAGGCAAACGGACTTGGCACCCTTTCTCGTAGCTTTTTGCAATGCTCGATATAGGTGCGCAACTACAGCTGAACCCCATGAATATGATTATACCTCCCCAAGGTCATCCAAGAACAGCATATACTTCAGATGCACCGTATTTTTGGAATGCGTCGAAAGTAATATAGCTCTAATAATATACAACAAGAATGCATTCATATACGTCACCAAATCATGAGGAGTGTATGCATTAGGTAGCACGCCATACTGCACTCTTACCCACTTAAGTTTGATGTTGTTTGTTGTAAGAGCTTCCTTCGAAATTCCTGAAAAGTACTGCCTAGCCAGTTGAGCTATCATTGCAGACGTCCTACTCAAAGTAATGGCTAAGTCATGACGTGGGAGTCCAGTTTTAAATCCGACGTCCTCTAATGTTATAGTCATTTCACCAAACTGGAAGTGAAATGTGTTCGTCTCGCTCCTCCATCGCTCAACTAAAGCGGATATAAGGCACTCGTCTTGCCGAGACCAATGATGAAGGACGGTGAACATAGATAAATTCTGACTGTGTATAATATTTGTTTTTGTTCCTCATTCAGTACTCACTCTTCGAGGTGACTTGTGGTTTGAATTATTTCTAAAACACCCCTTTCGACACCGTCAAATATGTCCCTCGCGACGTGGTCATCGTCATCGTATAGGATGGATGAATCATAATGTCCAGGGTTGAACTCCATATCTCTGAGAAAAAAATATAATCGTAAACCAAATTAGCGTGCATACTATTTAACTCCCAAAACTAAAACAAGAACACATAATCCAAAATAAATCCCAAATTTTGAAGCCCTAAAAATCCCCAATTTTAAAGCCCTAAAAAACCATGATTTGAAGGCCAAAAAAATCCCCAATTTTGAAACCCTAAAAATTCTAATTTTGAAGCCCTAAGAACCCTAAATTTTGAAGCCCTCAAAACCCCCCAATTTCGAATCCCTAAAAAACCCCCAATTTTGAAACCCTAAAAAACCCTCAATTTTGAATCCCTAAAAAAACCCCAATTTCGAATCCCTAAAAATCTCAATTTTGATGCCCTAAAAAACCCCCAATTTTGAATGCCTAAAAAATCCCCAATTTTGAAAACCTAAGCAAAACCCTAATTTCGAATCTCAAACAAAACCCTAATTTCATAACCTAAGAGCCGCTAGTTCAATCCCTAATTTTAATTTCTAAGAAACCCTAATTTGAGTTTATGGTAAGAAGACAAATTAAGCATAATATAAAAGCCAATTGAAAGATAAAGAAGTTTCAATTCATGAAATTAACATTGATTTATATATAAATAAATCGAAATACTTACTTGCTTTAAACTTGATATATTTAAAGAAAATTTTCACTAATCTTCTAGCGGCTATCCATCGATCTTCTAGTGTAGGATTTTTTTTGTTTGTGTTATGGTGGAGCTTATGGAGGTGTGATTTTGGAGGATGAAGAAGATGCAAGAAAGAGTTGGGGAAGATGAAGATGAATGGGAGTTGGTCTGGAAAAGAGAGAGGGATTGAGAATGAAAAAGGGGATCTGCCGAGGGGTGGAGAGAAAGGGATCCTATGTTATAAAAAGAGAGAGATATAGAAAGAAAAATATTGAGAGAGAAAGGAATCCAATCCAATGTAAGAGAGAGAGAGAGAGAGAGAAATATTGAGAGAGAAAGGAATCCAATGTAGAGAGAGAGAGAGAGAAATATTGAGAGAGAAAGGAATCCAATGTAAGAGAGAGAGAGAGATTACGTAGGAAGAGAAAATAAATTCCCCCCAACCGCCACAAAGAATAGCGGTTAGGGACCCACCAACTGCTACTCTTTGTGGCAGTTTGGTGGGAATTAAGTGCTACACTTTGTAGCGGTTGGGGGAATTTAGTGGGGTCCTAACCGCTACAAAGACTAGTGGTTAAGGGTTATTTTGCCTGAAAGAGATATTTTTGGAATATTGTAACTGCTTTAAAGAGTAGCGCTTACCACTTTTTGAAAAAACAAGGACAGATCTGGTCCATCTACGAGTACAAGTGGACGGCTCAGATCTGGTGGAGAAATAGCTATTTCTCCACTGGTAGATGTGGATTGGTATATATATATATGGGAGCTGATCCGTAGATAGCGCTAGCAAAATAGGCAAAGTTGCTAGCGCGATCTGACCGTCCACGCACGATCTGTGGACGGTCCAGATCTTTTTTTTACGTTTTTTTAAGTCCGTCTGCTACATAATGTAGCGGACACTTTTATGACAAAAATACCCTCCGAGTCTGTCCGCTACATTATGTAGCGGACTAATTTTTTGACCTTCTGTCATTAATGTTCTGACTTTTTGGACCCTTTTTCTCTTTCTGTCATTAATGCTCTGACTTCTTTCTCTCTCCTCAATTCCCGATTATATCTGTCTGCTACATAATGTTGCGGACAAAACAATTATGAAAAGAGAACTCTTCTCTAGAAAAGACAACCGTGTGTCAGATCTAGAAAAAGAGAGACAACCCTTTTTTCTCTCTCTTCCTCTTCTCTCATCCTTTCTATCTTCTCCCTCTCCCCCGTACCCATTCTCTAAAGATGGCAGATCTGTAAATGAGCTTTCTTCAGCCTCTCTCTCTCTCCCCCTACATAAGATATTTGCGGCCATAGCAACGAAAATTGCTTATCTCAGGTTCTACGAATTGTGGGGATTTGATGATGAACCGATTTCTTGGCTCGCCCATTTCACCTGAACCAGTATTCTTTCCTCTCAAACAAGGGAAAGTCCCCACCACCATGGCTGCTTGCGTTCAAGCTTCAAGAATAGACACTTGTGACCCAAAGAGATCCCAGCTTGAAGACCATGTTTACGTAAAATAGTGCCGAATGAAACTGAGAAGGGAGAGAAACTGAGAAGAGTACTGCCTTATTTGTCCGCTACATAATGTAGCGGACACTTATGACCCAAAGAGATCCCAGCTTGAAGACCATGTTTACGTAAATTTGTCCGCTACATAATGTAGCGGACTATTGATGGCTGATCTAAATTTTAATGCACGGCTCAAAGGGTTTTCAGTTATAGTTGTGGATTACATTGTCATTCAAACGTTTGGATGGCATTACTGCTTTTTTGATTCACACTTGTTCCGTAAAAGGGTCCCCAACAAATCTTCATATAGTTTTTCTAACTGTAACCAGCCAACCAATCTCCATTATGGCCTCATGGGTGCCATCTTG